>JANAVB010022597.1:6289676-6547176 GCA_029216955.1 Iris pallida
ACTACGGTCCGGATGACGTAGTGGGCTTAGACTTGGAGACCTTGGTCCAGCAGGGCTTAGCTCCGCCCGACGAGCCTCTAGCTTAGTTTAGTTAGAGTAGATATTTTAGACTGGACCTTGTCTCCAGCTTGCTACTTATGTTATGATATTATATTTTGGGATTGTATAACTATATTACTTTGTCTCTCTCTCGTTGTTGAGCTGGATATTATACTTGTGGTTTTTATCTATCTGGTTTTTCGTGCCATACTTCTTCCTTCTAGATTGTGATTGAGTTTATCAGTATTTCATATTATGTACCTCCGTACGGAGATGACAGGTTATTATATACTATTTGTTGGCTAGTAGACCTACAGCGTTCTACGCCATTTTTACGGTATAGGATGGGCGTTGTCACGCACTTGTGCCCCTACCTAAGATGCAGGTCGTGACACATTTTTAGTGGTGGCCCATGCAGGTCTAGAGTCGTTATTAGTGCGATGTCGTAGTGGCGCTCGACTTAGAGTGCTGTTACGAGCCTACAGTACATATCTAGGATAGGCTATAAGCTAAGTTACTCAATCACAAAATAGGAAAACTTCCACTTGCTGATCTTTTAATTGTCCTTTTGATATTGATTTTTGCATTCTAATTGTCCTCCTTGATATAATATTTCATGTGCTATATTGATTTCCTTCTTTTATTCTATCTTCAGGATGGTGCAAACCAGGTCCCAGCATCCTGAGTCCACGGACACGGAGAGGTCTGCTATGACTCGCGGACCTGATCCAGACACTCCTGTTGCAGTCGGGGTGTCGGCAGCAGCTCTTGGGGGCGCTCCTCCACCAGTTTTGAGGGATGACCCCGGGGTTGCTACGACTATTCCGGCCACTGTACCAGTGGTTGATATGGGCACTCTTCCTCCTCCTGCACAGCGGATTCCTCCGTCAGTTACAGACATACTTGCACCTCCACCTCCTCTGCCTACAAACGTGGGACAGATGCTTACTTTCCTCCAGCAGATGCTGGAGACTCAGAGAGTGCAGGCTGAGGCTCAGCAGAGGCAGACAGACGCGATGCGTCAGGGTGTGGAGGATGCCCATCAGTTGGCTCTTGCAGCCGTGGAGCAGAGGGCTTCGCATCATGGGACGTGTACGAGGTACGGAGATATCCAGGACTTCAAGAAGCTCGGGCCCCGTGACTTTAGCGGGACCGAGGGTGTGGTCTATGCCGATGATTGGCTTGAGGATATCGAGCGGCAGATGAGGGCCTCCCACCTCGCAGACGACCTAAAGGTCGAGGCGGTAGGTTTGCAGTTGCTAGACATTGCATGCACCTGGTTCAGGAACGAGCCAGCCCTAGCTGGAGAGGGCCATACTTGGGCAGAGTTCAAGCTTCTCTTCAAGGAGAAGTTCTTTTTCCCTACAGACAAGATCGACCTGGTACGGCAGTTCCAGGATCTGCAGCAGGGCAGTTTATCTGTGGAGGAGTACGCCGCAGAGTTTGGCCGTCTGAGCTGATACGCGGAGTACATGGTTTGAAACACGGAGATCAGGGCGAGCTATTTCAGGGAGGGGCTGACCTGGGATATCAAGATCCTCATTCCCTCCTTCTATGAAACTTATACCCAGATCTACGCGAAGGCCCGCAAGGTAGAGCGGAAGTAGGGCTTGAAGCCCAAGAGGGAGCGTGATCTTTTCTCGGGGGCTACTAGCAGCGCGGGGGGCTGCTAAGCGCCCTCAGCTTCAACATCGTTCTTTCCAGCATCACCAGTCGCAGGTTCAGGCCAGAGCACCGGTTCAGCAGGTGCAGCACACTCAGCAGAGGCAGGCACAGTATGGGGATCTTTGTAACTTCTGCAAGAAGCCTGGTCACATCTGGGAGGTCTGCCGGAAAAGGTTGGGCGTGTGCCTCTATTGCGGGGAGACCGGACATCAGTTGAGAGATTGTCCTACGAGCCATCGTAGGGTGGCCCGTGGAGCGGCGACAGCTCAGGGGGCACCGGCGAGAGTACCTGCAGTGTAGCCAAGGGGTCCACTTCCGACCCAGTAGCAGCGGTTTGCACAGCACCACCAGCCGCGGGGTGTTCAGGGCAGGGCTTTTACTCTTGCAGCCGAAGAGATCGAGCCAGTCGTAGATGTTATTGCAGGTTCGGTTCTTCTTGATTCTTTTCCTGCCTTAGCTTTGTTTGATTCAGGTGCTACGAACAGTTTTATGTCAGTTTCTTTTGCACTTAGGCACAACATTATTACTGAATTTCTAGGTAGGACTTACAAGATTATGACCGGGGGAGGTATTATCCTGGTTAATAATATTTGCAAGGGGCGAAGAGTCACTATGGAAGGCCGGGATTTGAGCGCGTGCTTGCTCGTAATGCCACTTTCGAGGTACGACGTGGTACTTTGGATGGACTAGTTGAGCAGGCACCATGCTAGCATAGATTGTAGAGCAGACAGAGTGTTGTTTAGTCTGCCAGGAGAGCCAGAGTTTCAGTTTATCAGAGGAGCAGCGGAGCCGGGAGATGGATTCTGTGGAGCCTTGTTGGCGGGGCAGGAGTTGCCGTATCCATTTATTACAGATTTCTTGGATGTCTTTCCCGAGGAATTGTCGGGGATGCCACCGGATAGAGATGTTGAGTTCATGATAGACTTGATGCCGGGCGCTGAGACTATTTCTCAGCATGTCTATCGGATCAACAACAGCGAGTTAGCAGAGCTGAAGAAGCAAGTCGATGAGCTGCAGGACAAGGGCTTTATCAGATCCAGTTCTTTGCCTTAGGGCGCGCCAGTCCTGTTTGTCCCAAAGAAGGACGATACGATACGGATGTGTATCGACTACCGAGCGCTCAACAACCTCACTATCAAGAACATGTATCCTTTGCCCAGGATTGATGACTTGTTTGATCAGTTGAGCGGCGCGAGGGTGTTCTCGAAGATAGACTTGCGATCGTGGTACCATCAGCTGACGGTGAGGGGGGATAACATTCTGAAGACTGCTTTTCGTATCCGCTATGGCCAGTATGAGTTTACCGTCATGCCGTTTGGGTTGACTAACGCCCCGGCGATATTCATGAACTTGATGAATAAGGTATTTCATCCATACCTTGACAAGTTTGTGGTGGTCTTCATTGATGACATTCTCATCTATTTGAAGACGCCTGAGGAGCACGAGGAGCATCTGCAGGTTGTGCTGGAGACTCTGAGGAGGGAGCAGTTGTATAGAAGGCTGTCGAAGTGCGAGTTCTTCTTGGATCGAGTGGAGTTCCTGGGGCATGTTGTATCCGGTGATGGGATTTCAGTGGATCAGAAGAAGATTGCGACGGCGGAGTCTTGGTCGACACCCAGTTCAGTTGCCGAGATTCGGAGGTTTCTGGGTTTGGCAGGCTACTATAGAAAGTTTGTGCAGGACTTCTCTCGAATAGCAGAGCCGATGACTAGATTAGCCAGGAAGGACGTGGAGTTCGTCTGGACTGATGAGTATCAGGCTGCTTTCGAGGAGCTGAAGAAGAGGTTGACATCGGCTCCTATTTTGACATTGCCATCTGGGTCCGGAGGATTCACGATCTACAGTGATGCTTCGGGAAAGGGTCTGGGTTGCATTCTTCAGCAGTATGGAAAGGTAATTGCTTATGCATCTAGGCAGTTATGACCACATGAGAAGAACTATCTGACTCATGATTTGGAGTTGGCAGCAGTTATATTTGCTTTGAAGTTGTGGAAATACTATTTGTACGGAGAACGTGTGGAGATTTTTACTGACCACAAGAGCTTGAAGTACGTATTTACCCAGAAGGAGCTGAATATGAGGCAGAGGCAATGGTTAGAGCTGATGAAGGATTTTGATATATCCTTACAGTACCATCCGGATAAGGCCAACGTGGTTGCAGATACTTTGAGCAGGTATCCCGTGGCCATGTGTTTGATGATGGATCATCACCTTCTGACAGATATGGAGAGTTTAGGCATTAAAGTGATAGTCCCTGGATTTGAGTAGCAGATGTGGGGTCTTCAGGTGCAGTCATAGCTGATGGACAGAGTCAGAGCAGCTCAGTTTGAGGATGAGGCTCTAAGGGTCATCAGAGAGCAGGTCCAGGCAGGACTGTTGGATGAGTTCTCTATAGCAGGAGATGGATCGTTGAGGCATGGTACCAGATTGTGCGTGCCGAACGGAGGACGTCGGGAGGAGGTTCTTCAGGAGGCGTATCATTCTCAGTACTCTATAAATCCTGGAGCCAATAAGATGTATAGAGACTTGAGACAGCATGTTTGGTGGTATGGCATGAAATGCGAGGTGGCTCAGTTCGTTTCTAGATGCTTGGTGTGCCAGCAGGTGAAAGCCGGGAGGCAAAGACCAGGTAGATTGCTCCAACCACTATCCATTCCTGAGTGGAAGTAGGAGCATATCACTATGGACTTTGTGTCTGGACTTCCGCGTTCACCAGGAGGGAAGGATGCGATTTAGGTCATTGTTGATCGATTGACCAAATTGGCCCACTTTTTGCCTTTCAAGGTGGGTTTGTCTACGGAGAGGCTGGTCGAGATGTACGTATGACAGATAGTCCGATTGCACAGGATTCCAGTGAGCAGTCTCGGATCGGGACAGCCGATTCACTTTCCACTTCTGGAGGAGTTTGCAGCTTAGCTTGGGCACATCGCTCAAGTTCAGTACCACATACCACCCCCAGACAGATGGGCAGTCGGAGAGGACGATTCAGACCCTCGAGGATATGCTTTATACCTGTGTCTTAGACTTCGGGGGATCTTGGGAGGACCAGCTTTACTTGGTAGAGTTTGCTTACAACAACAGCTACCAAGCCAGTATAGAGATGTCACCTTTCGAGGCTCTATACGGACGGAGGTGCCGTACTCCCTTGTCTTGGGATGATGTTGGCGAGAGGGTTTTGCTTGGCCCTGAGATGGTAGTGGATGCTGCACAGAAGGTCAGGGTTATCAGAGATAGACTTCGAGTGGCGCAGGACAGGTAGCGGCATTGGGCTGATAGCCACCGGAGGCCGTTGGAGTTTGAGGTATAGTTTAGATTTTTCTAGTATTGGGTCTAATTGTGATTGTTTTAGATCAAGCTTTATGTCTTGTGTTTTTGTTCTAGGTTGGTGATCTTGTGTTTCTGTGGATTTCTCAGACGCGTGGCACGATTATTTTTGGTGGTGGCAGGAAGCTTAGTCCACGATACATTGGACCTTTCCGTATCTTAGACAGGGTCGATGCAGTGGCTTATCGACTGGAGTTACCGCCCGTACTAGAGGGAGTGCACAACGTGTTCCACGTGTCATAGCTGAGACGGTACGTGGCAGATCCCAGTCAAGTTTTGGACCACTCCGAGATCGAAGTGGGACCGACTCTCAGCTATCCAGAGAAGCCGGTTGAGATCTTGGACCGAAGAGAGAAGGTGCTCCGGAACCAGGTCATTCCTTTGGTTCGCGTTGCATGGAGGCACCACTCTCCAGGTGAGTCTACCTGGGAGAGAGAGGACGACATGTGGGAGCGATTTCCATATCTCTTTGAGCGTTGAGGTAAAATTCTTTCTTCTCTATCCTTGTTCTATTTATGTTGCTGTGTTAGTTTCTCATTCAATTTCGACGACAAATTTTTTTTAAGGTGGGTAGACTTGTCACTCCCATTTTTCACAAATAGGGGTAAAATGGTCATTTTAGCATTTTTAGGAATTTTAGAAATTTTAATTTAATTTTATTGTTATTTGGGGATTTTTAGCGTCGAGTTCGAATTTCAGCTCATTCTGAATTGTATTGGGGATCCGGGGTAGCTTAGACTCTGATCGGGACCCAAACTTAAGTTATACATGGCCCATAAAATTCCACAAATTAGTCTGGTACCTTTAGATAATTTTCTCGTGACTTAATCGATCAATTTTCAGATTTTAACTTGGTTTTTTCGACCCCGAAAAAATTATTTAAGTCAATTTTGACCTAGAGGAGGCTTGGAGGGCATTTTGGACATTTGCAAAATACCCCAAGCCCCCCTACATGGACGGCCACCTATGGAGGTCCATCCCACTTCATTTACTTCTTCTCCACTCAAGTTCTTCCCTAATTTTGAGTTTCCTCCAAAACCTAGACCTAGATTTGAGTTTTGATCTCAAAATCTTCCATTTTTCCCAAATTTCTTCCATAGATCCTCTCTACACCATCAAGGGAGGGTGCTACCAAAGTTTGGGAGAAAAGTGCAAGGTGGAAGTGTCCATTCTTCAAGAATTTTCGTATCAGAGAGAGTTTCATTAGGATTCACTCCTAATTGGTAATTACCTATTCTCTAAATCTATTTCCCATTAATTTTTGCTTGGTTTTGAAACCCATAGGAAATTCCCAAGGTGGTGTCCCTTTATGTAGAAATTAGAGGCCTATGGAAGACTCCTAGGAGAACTAGGATTAGTGTTTGTGTCCATGTGTCCTTGTGTTGTGTGTCTATATATATATATATAAATATATATGAATACATATGTGTGTGTTTTTGTGTCTATATATATATGTATCTTTATATATACATGTGAGTGTGCCTATGTATATGTGTATATGTATCTATTTATATATGAGTGTGACCATATATATATATATATATATATATATATATATATATATATATATATATATATATATATATATATATATATATTTATATATATATATATTTATATGTATAAAAAAATATATATATATTTATATGTGTGTTTTGTGTCCATGTATATATATATATGTGTGTGAGTGTGTGTCTATATGTAGGTATCCATGTGTGAGTGTCTATATATATATATATATATATATATATATATATATATATATATATATATATATAGATGTGTATGTGTGTATGTGTGCCTATATATATATATATATATAGATATGTGTGTGTGAGTGAGATATATATATATATATAGAGTGAGTTAGAGGAGATATTAGAGAGGATGAGAGGAAGGAATGAGAGGGTGAGAAGAGAGGGAATAGAAAGGAAGAAAGAGCAGCAGCAGCAGGTTGTGGGGGGGGGGGATTGGAGCTGCTGCCCCCCCTACAAACTTAACAGCAGCAGCAGCAATAAGGCTCAGCAGCAGCAGCATTAGGCAGCAGTGGCAGCAGCACTTAGCAGCAGCAGCAGCCTGGGTAAGCACCCCCCTTTAGCCCTTCAAACCCCCTAAACCCATACACTTATATACCTATATATATATACCAATATATACCCACTTATATACCTATATATACACATATATACTCCCATAAATAACCCCCAACTAGTCCTATGAGTGAATGTGTAGAGTGAGTTTTTGAATGAGTGTGAGTGAATTAGGAAATTTATAGGATAGTGAGTGAGAGGGGGATTTTGAGTTTCGAGTGTCGGAACGCGTCCAAAATTGAAAGAGACTTTGCTAATGTAAATTAGATTTTGTGGGTAGGCTCCTAGGTTAAAATTGGGGTTTCGTGTGGGATTAGGAAGATGGTATCACCCGATATCATTGAGTATCTCGCGATAGTCAAGATAACGGGTAAATCAACAACATATACCGTAAGATGGACTGGATGTCCACTTTACCTAGGAAGCTTGGTAGGTAATGACAGTGTAGGCTAGTATCCT
Organism: Iris pallida; assembly: GCA_029216955.1. Classification (NCBI taxonomy): domain Eukaryota; kingdom Viridiplantae; phylum Streptophyta; class Magnoliopsida; order Asparagales; family Iridaceae; genus Iris; species Iris pallida. The sequence goes on from JANAVB010022597.1 coordinate 6,297,254, forward strand.
ACTACCCTAGGAAGCCGAGAGTGAAACTCCTAAGGAAAAGCTACTTGGCCTTAGTATTAGAGTGGAAGGGTAAATGAGATAAGTAGGGATAATACCCATTTCTCAACATATGAGTTTAATACTTTAAAATATAGCTAAAATTAGGTTATTATGGTTGGAAATGGTTAGGAATAGTGGACTTGGACTAGTTTTGATCTTGGTTGACCACGGTTGACTATTTTGATCAAAAGTCAACCAAAGCCTAAAATTGACTAGAACTTGACCAAACTTGACCAGTTGACCCAAAGTCAACTGTTTGTCAAGTTTAACCTAAAGTTGACCTAGAGTTGACCTAGGGTTGACCGGAGTTGACCAGTTGACCAAAAGTCAACTGTAAGTCAACTATTGACTTAAATCGACCTAGTTTAACTTTGTTTGACTTGCATTGATCTAGTTTGACCTTGTTAGGCCTAATATGACTTAGATTGACCCTGTACAATCTAGTTTGACCTTGTTTGACCTAGATTGACTTAGTTTGACGTGTTTTGACCTAGTTTGACTCAGTATGACTTAATTTCACTTCCAAACCATTATATTGATACAGTATTCCATCTATAGGTTCTCGAGGCACTGTTCTTGGACTCAGTCGATCTATCCATCACATTACAGGCGAGTACATTCTCTGATATTTTTCCAATTTATGATGATTGTTATAATTCATGTAATTAGTTTAGATATGCTTGTTCTCGACACATTGGTCACACAGATTGGTATTCATGGATCCCGACATGAGATGTTATTCCTCGTTATCTTGGTATATCTTGTGCAAGCCCCCTTGTTGTTCTTGTGTAGTATATGGACACTGATTCTTGAGGAGACTTGCTCCCTTCTCGTAGAATTCCGTGTCGTAACGTATCTTGTTTGGATCCACTCTACCAGTCGGGGACGGGGAGTACTAGTGTAGATGTGTGGTCAATACCCGCCTTGTATATCTTATAAACCTTGTGAATGCTAATCCTATACCATACGTACGATTGGCTAGATCATAACCTTGTGTAGACCCAATTCGGCCACATGTTGTAGCTAGTACTCACACACTTAGATAGATGATTCTTGATTCTTGTACATGCCACGATTAGTTTTATTTGTCTTGTTCTAGCTCTAGATTTACAGCTTACCTTGCCATGATACTCACATGTACATTCCATGATTTCTTATATATACTCTCTATTTACAGTGTTATAACTTTTGTCATATCTTGTGAACTATTGTTAGTTGATTGTACTCGTTCCATTCTGATTGGATATGTTGACAAAATATTACAGATGCTGATAAGGAGGATTACTGTACCTACTATGGTCCGGATGACGTAGTGGGCTTAGACTTGGAGACCTTGGTCCAGTAGGGCTTAGCTCCGTCCGACGAGCCTCTAGCTTAGTTTAGTTAGAGTAGATATTTTGGACTGGACCTTGTCTCCAGCTTTTTACTTATGTTATGATATTATATTTTGGGATTGTATAACTATATTACTTTGTGTCTCTCTCGTTGTTGAGCTGGATATTGCACTTGTGATTTTTATCTATCTGGTTTTTCGTGCCATACTTCTTCCTTCTAGATTATGATTGAGTTTATCAGTATTTTATATTATATACCTCCGTGCGGAGATGAGAGGTTATTATATACTGTTTGTTGGCTAGTAGACCTACAATGTTCTACGTCGTTTTTACGGTGTAGGCTAGGCGTTGTCACACACTTGTGCCCCTACCTAGGGTGCGGGTCATGACAGGTTCTGCGGCAATGGACCAACAGACCTAAAAATCTATCTGATGTCAGACCTAGACAACCTATACAAGATTTCAACTCACTTTGTAGTTTCTGAATTCATCAAATATACAGTAAGATAATCGATTTCAAAAATTTAAGAAAAAATGGTTTTTGAAAACTAAAAACTAAAAATCTCTCACGATACAGCGTGCGCCCCGACAACCCGGGCGACGTGGTTGCACACTATACACATCAAAAGGCGCGTATGGATGTTTTTGACATGTGGGAACTGACGGAACTCGATTTTGTTGCGTATGCACGACGAAATCAGTGCGTATCCATCGAGATACCCCCGTATCGACCTTTTGTAAACTTGGCCATAACTTCGTGTACGTTCATCGTATGGAGACAAACTTGCGCCAGCAGGATCGAATCGAAATTTTGGTCCTGTGTGCCAAGTTTGGTCCGATTCTGAGAAGGTCGACTGGAACGCCTATTTGCGGGCCCGCTATCCGATCCAACGGACAAAATTGTACATGGTCCATCGAAATCCAACTTTGGACATACGATTGGGTTCGTCTCTTCAAACCGGATCCGCAGATATATAGTTTGATGACTTTAGAGACTAGACATTGGCACGCATTTTTGTGCAAAATGGGTCCAACGACGGACATCATTTTGACCCAAAATTTTAATTTTGCCCATGTTCCAGAATTAAACTTTTGACAGGAATTTCCTAGATATATCTTTTACACCGGGAATGTTCTTGATGTTTGTTTCAGCATCCGGAGCCGTTCATAGATTTTGAGATTCATTGCTGACGTGATTGATTGTTTAGAGTTGCCATTTCCGCAACGCCAGACAAGACACCTTGCCATCATACTCTGTGATTACTTTACTTTATTTTTATTTATTTATTTTAGTTTCATATATTTGTTCTATATTTTATATTGTTGTGTAATGCCCCAGTTCCAAAATACTTGGGATCAGATACGTATCATGCCAGCTGTATACATACAAGTAAATGAAAGACTCGTACGTATACATAAGCTGTAAAATATAGGAAGCCATGCTTAAACTAAATCACATCCACAAATATGAAAGTTTAATGATATAATCAAATAGTCATTTGTACATACATTGGGCGGAGACATATCCACTACCAATAAATTTTAAATAAGAAAATATACAAAGGAAGAATCGTTCGAGCGAAGCAAATGACGAGTCCAAAAGCAATCATCATGGAGGAAGAAAGACATGGCCTTAGCTAGAGCACCTGTAAGAATCATGAAACACACACCTGGAGAGATCACCAGGTCCTCAGAGGGACGTAACAAGATACATGAAGAACATGCCATGTATAACTGCAAAAGTAACCATTATAATCTATGACACAACAGGGTACCTAACCGTCTATGTGATATGCACTTTGAGGACAACATTCTGTGCAGGGACTGTAGGATCAGCAGAGTAAATAAAGAGTGGCAGTAGGTAGTGCTCATCCGAGTCACTATCGACCATGGGCAGTATGTAGCGCTCATCAGAGTCGCTATCGGCCCCGGGGAAGAAGGTAGTGCTCATAAGAGTCACTATCGGCCCACAAATGTGTGTAAAAAATAAATGTAGCCCCTACGCTAGTAGCTGTCCCCTCCCCCCAATGATACTATACATGTATCGTAACCACGGCACACCAACACGTATCGTTTCTACAATACAGTTTATATTCAATAACTGTCAAGTCTTCTAACATGCATCTATTGACAGTTATTCCTACGCATGCACACGGGTGATCAGCCAACACGCAAGTGACCACTACATGATACTCACAACTCACACACAACTCGTGATACAATCGTGACAAAGTCAATGACATGCACTCTATTGACGGAAGTCTCTTAACTCTAAGTCCACATGCAAGAAAAAAATAATAAACAAGGAATATAGATACAATAACTGAAATAAAATGCAACTACATGTAAGCAGTAAATATGGCAAGGTATCTTGCCTGGTGTGACGCCTGGTGTGGTGTGGTATTCCATCAAGTCCTGTTTGTCCAGTATCCGGGGTCAATGTGTAAGGGTCCGAAGTTACGAGGAAATAGGAAAGCACAATTTAGTCATGATCAACCTTGATAATAATGGGAAATTGCGGAGAAAGATACTTTGTACAATTTTTAGAAAAAATGTTTAAATACCTAAAAATATATTTTTGGTAAAAATAGCTTTAGATAAATACTTTAAAGTCTAAAATTTTTTTAGGCAAAAACTAAGCAAAATAAAATATTTAGATAGTGAAACTATATTTTTATTAGTAAAAATAATTTAGATAAATATTTTGAAAATATTTAGAAAAATTGTTTTATTATTTATGTGTCAAAATATTTCTAGTAATTAATGAGTAATCTAGAAAAATTTACCTTTAGGGTTTAAGACCAATTTGAAAATAATATAGGACCAAGCCCAATTCAATATGTATACTACACGTATAATTTTTAGAAATATATATAGATTTTTATAATTAACAATAATATTAGTAACATTGAAATAATAATAATAATAATAATAATAATAATAATAATAATAATAATAACAATACCCACAATAATAATAGTCATAATAACAGTAATAATAATACTAATAATAATACTAATAATGATAATAATATTAATAATAATAATAAGATACATTAAATACGATCTATTTTAGGAAAGTGAGAGAGAGAGGAAGAGGAAATTGGGGTTGGTGACTTACTGTGATTGGGCGGCAAGAAGGTGTGATAGGGCGGCCGGCGATAGCGCTGCACCGTACGCGGCGGAGGTGAGGAGGACGACGACGGCTCTGGTCGCGGACTGGTGGGAGGAGCGCGACCGCGGCTAGCGTTGGCGGCACGAAAACCACTGGGGTCGCGATCTAGGTGGCACGATGAGAGAGGTGGCGCGGTCGACGTCACATGATCGGGCGACGTCTCCTACGGGGTCAGGTGGAGGTACAGCCATGAGTCACGGCTGGGATTTCGTGGCGGCGACGGTGGTGCTTTAGGCTCTTCCGGCGGAGGGTGGGCGTCGGGAGCTGGCCGGAGGGTGCTCGACGTGGCGGAGGGGGAAGCTCGGCCGGAGGAGAGGTTCTGTCCCCCCTTTCTCTTTTACTTTGTTGGGGCTGTTGGGTCTGGTGGCGGCGACCAGGGATGGTCGGCCAGAGTGATGGTGACGGGGAACGATTTGGGCGATGGCCGGAGAACTGGGGTGGTGATGGCAGTGGTTACTGGTGGGGTGACAGCGGTGGTGGTGAGGTGGTGATGGTCGGGACGGGTGTCTACGGCAGCCGGGGAGTCGTGGCCGACTGGGGTTCGGTGATGGTTCGGGGATGATGGGGTTGCATCGGCGGGATGGTGACGATGGTGGTGTTGGGTCCTGGTGGTTCGGAACGAGGGAGTCATGGCGTTGGCTGTGTCGGGATGACGATGCCGGAGTGGTGATTGGGTTGCTGGAGACGACAGACAGGAGTGGAGGTGGTGGCGAGCATGGTGGTTCTGGTGGTGGTTAATGGTGATTCGGGCAACGAGCATGGTTGAACTGTGGTAGTGGTCGGGTGTCGGGACAGGGAGAAAGAGGAGGTGATGGTGGTGTCCGTGACGGAATACCGTCGGTTTGTATCGTCGTGTCGGAGAATGTCCAACACGACCTGGATGGGTGTCCGGGGTTGTCGGACACGGGGTCAAAAATATGTATATATACTAGAAATGCATATAGTGGATGGGACGGGACGGGGACACGGACACGATGCACGATGTTGTTATGGTGGAAAAATTTGTAGAGTATTTGGAGGGTGGATTCATGAAAACAAAAGAGGACAAGGGGCTCTCCTTATATAGGAAGTGAGGACCCCTACTTGGATAAGGATTTGGATTAGTTTAAAACCCCGTAGATAATCACATATTGATTCAAATCGTTTTATCAAATCTCAAGCAAATCTAGATAAAACCTATTTTTGATTTAAAGCCATTTAAAGTAAGTCAATAAAATCTTTTCCAATTTAAATTATCGTAATTTATTAAATATGAAATCAAACAATATTTAAAGTATCTTTTTTGAAATAATAAAATAATAATATATATTAATTTCGAAAATCAATATTCTATACATGAATTAATTTCATGTAGCTCGAATAAATCTAGAATATTCATATAAATCTAGTTTTAAATGACAAATAAAATTAAGTAGCATTTTTACAATAAAGCATAAAGCGTTGAAAATTTTCGATGCGATCTTTTCACAACTATTAGTATTTTTTAAAATGAATAGATATTTATCACCCATATTTTTGAAAGCCATATTATTATATAAATAAGTAAAAATATTTTCTAAAATATGTACCTCGCACATATTCGTACTCGACGAGAAAATACGACCAATGCAAACTTGTATGCGACGTACAATTCCGAAGTTTAAAAATAAATACCAAATTTTTTAAAATAAATCGTAGTAGAAATTTAGGGGGTTTACATCCTACCCAACTTACAAAAATTTCGTCCTCAAAATTTAGGAATAGGTAGGGTTGCGTGCACGATTACGAGATTGATTCACTCCTAACTTGAGTGGTGATAATAAATGTAGACCGAGGAAAGGGTGAGGTGTTTAAGGCGAAGATGTAGTCACATTGGATGACAAGGATCATAAATGATAGGTAGGCTAGAGGGAATTCTAGTACAAGTGCCTTCGTCCTTCCAAAATATGTGGAGGCGAAAGCAATAAAGAGTTCAGAGACGATATTACGAATACGTGGTTCAAAGACGACCGAATAACCTCAAAAGAATTGTCAAGGCAGTCGTGGATGGGATTCTAGAGGCCAAGTTTTAATTATGTCCCATCTACGTAGAACAATAGGTAAAAGTGAACCAAAGTGCACTTGGTTGATCAGACCATCATGCACCGGTTCTGATTAGACAATATGTTAGTGAGCGCGCTCAATAACATAAGTCATGAACAAGCTCGATAAATCAATAAGCTTGCAAAACTAGATTATAACAGCACTATTAGTCAAGATGGTAAAATCATGGGCACGAGAGTTTATCGATAAGAAGTTTAAGCGACGATTCAAACAGAATCCAACAAGCAATTTGAACAACAATAATCTAGATAAAAATTTGGTATAGTTTAGGAGATATCTCATGGCATCCCAATCAACGTCCAAATTAAAAATGACTATTATTTATCCAAGATGTGCAAGCTCACATAATGCAACAATTTTCCAACCTCAAAATTTACTAGCTCGATACTCTTGATTCAAAATTTCATCGTCATATCTCGAATTGTCTTATCAATAGTAACCTTGTACAGTCTCTTCAAATTTCATATTCCAATAAAATCAAAAATTTTATTTTTCTCATAAAATATTATTTTTTTTTCTCAAATTGGGGCTTCTCCTCAAATTTTAACTCACAAAATTTTTAGGTTTCTCAAAACATATTCTCAAATCATAACTCTCGTAACCTTAGTTCTAATCTTGATTATGACATCTTTGAAAAAAATCACATACCCCATAATAAGTCTCAAACTTTTAGAATTTAATAATTTTCTCAATCATTTTTTTACCTTGTAATTGGACAGCCATCATAATCAACTATACCCTTATTCTCCTTGATGAAATTTTCCAAGCTAGCCATATATAACTGAAGGGTGCCGTGGTCAATTTCTTATATATGTCCAAAGAATCACAAGAACAAGGTTGCATGAATAAAGAAACAATAAAATTTTCGAAGAGAAAATCAAAACGGTTGGGAAGAAAGTATTGGTTATGCTCAATGGTCGTAATAGGCTTTGGATAATAATTACGGATAATTGCACGAAAAATAAAAATTTAAGGGTCTAAGCAATTTATGATGAGACACGAAGATAAATGGCACGAATTAGCAATCAACGTAAAGCACAAGCTAAGCATTTAAGGTATTAAGCAGATCTCAATCATATATGGGGTCGAAAGAATTGAGTCAAGATTTGATCTCTAACCGAAGTCAGAAATGACCATAGTATCATGGTAGGGTTTATAGCTAACCATTTTGACTTGAAAGTCGTATCATAAAAATAGAGTACAAGGGGGCGTGTTTTAGTGGGACATGATATGTCTGCATGAAGGTGGGCTCGTCTAGGTCTTGCATATGGAATTTATTGGAAGAAAAAGTCTAGTGTTGTGATCCAAATATCCAAGTCACGGTAAAGGACACAAAAATTTAAACTAAAAGGTGGGAGTTCATGAGATAATGATTAACGCACAAAATAAATGACCGAGCTAAAGCATGAATTAATGATAATTCAGATTTTAGTAGATCAAGGTAAAATAAGTTAGGAATATAGTTTCTAGAGATATGATAGCCACTTGATGGGGTATGATCAAGGAAGAATCCAATTATTTCTCAAGTTTCAAAGGGTTAGAAGTCACGATAAAAATCTAGATTTGAGAAAATGTCGAGTGAGTCAAGATTGAAACATAACCACTTGATTTTGTAGATGACTAACAACACTTGTATATACTACTATCATGGCCATGAGGGATATGGCAATTTGCGTGAAATCTCTCTAATCTATTAGGGTTATCTTGGTGGCCTATCATTAAAATTTAAAACTCAAGTTTCCTTCAAAAAGTTTCTAAATAAGTTTTTCCAAAATGAACAACCATAAGTTTAATCATGATTAAAAGTTTAATCCCTTCCATAAATCTCCAAGTGAACTTTCATCACGTTACTACTAACTTTTTCAAAATTCAACATTTTCAATCCAACTTTTAAACTCCAGTGTTCATAAATCCTGAATCTATAAAAATGTCATAACAATCATAACTTTAAAGCTCTAAATTTTTTTTTCTTAAAATTTCCAATCAATCTCGAATAAACCTTTATTGTGTCACAAATCAAATATATATATTTTTCTTCTTCTATCATAAATCCAATTCTTAAACTCAAAATTTAAATAGGAGTTAGCAATCATAATTCATACAAGAGTTTAAAGTAGTCCTCAATTTGATTATATATCCTTCAAAATATTTTTAACCAAAATTCTTAATAACCTTACTCCAAACTTAAAACTCAAATTTTTTACCAACTTATTAATTGTGAACCATACAACCCAATTCAAAACCAAGCTTTATCAACCGTCCTCATAAATCTTACAACAGTATTTAAATTTAAAATTCTTTTCAACTAACTTTATATTTTTTCAAGGATGTATAGCTATAATAAAATGAATCATAAATATTTGTCAAATACCTTCAAAAATCAAAACTCAAAAAATTAAATCAATCTCAATTGTATATAGATCCAACTATCCTTTTGTAGATCCAAACAATGTTCTAAAATCCTTCGAAGTTATTAATGTTGCTACTACCCAACTTGGAATCCTCTTATCCTCATATCTTTATAACTCAAAGAGGATCTCAATGCATACTAGTTGTCAATGTAATCCTTCTAGCCATAGGATTGACCTATGAGCATATACTAGTGTAGTCATCTTCCTATTAAGTGTGAAAATAAGGATTACGGTAGAAAGAGCTCAAGAAAGATGTAGATCAATGAAGTTGAACAAGTGATTCGAAAAATTTAGGCAAGGAAGAGGGTCAAGCAGGTGGATGAGATCATATACACTAATACTATATTGCAGGCCCGTTTGGTACAGTCATGTAATCGAAACGACAAACTTGACCTGCATGGGCCACCATAAAAATATGTAACGCCCCAGTCCCAAAATACTTAGGACCAGATACGTATCATGTCAGCTGTATACATACAAGTGAATGAAAGACTCGTATGTATACATAAGCTGTAAAATATTGAAAGCCATGCTTAAACTAAATCTCATCCACAAATATGAAGGTATAATAATATAATCAAATAGTCATTTGTACATACATTGGGCGAAGACATATCCACTACCAATAAATTTTAAATAAGAAAATATACAAAGGAAGAATCGGTCGAGCGAAGCAAATGACAAGTCCATGAGCAACCATCACGGAGGAAGGAAGACATGGCCTTAGCTAGAGCACCTGCAAGAATCACGAAACACACACCTAGAGAGATCACCAGGTCCTCAGAGGGACGTAACAAGATACATGAAGAACATGCCATGTATAACTGTAAAAGTAACCACTATAATCTATGATACAATAGGGTACCTAACCGTCTATGTGATATGTACTTTAAGGACAACGTTCTACGCAGGGGCTGTAGGATCAACAAAGTAAATAATGAGTGGCAGTAGGTAGCGCTCATCCGAGTCACTATCGGCCATGGGCAGTAAGTAGCGCTCATCAGAGTCGCTATTGGCCCCGGGGCATAAGGTAGCGCTCATAAGAGTCACTATCGGCCCACAAATATGTGTAAAAAATAAATGTAGCCCCTACGCTAGTAGCTGTCCCCTTCCCCCAATGATACTATACATGCATCGTAACCACAATACACCAACACGTATCGTTTCCACAATACGATTTATATTCAATAACTGTCAAGTCTTCTAACATGCATCTATTGACAGTTATTCCTACGCATGAGCACGGGTGATCAGCCAACACGCAAGTGACCACTACATGATACTCACAACTCATACACAACTCGTGATACAATCGTGACAAAGTCAATGACATGCACTCTATTGACGAAAGTCTCTTAACTCTAAGTCCACATGCAAGAAGAAAATAATAAACAAAAAATATAGATACAATAACTGAAATAAAATGCAACTACATGTAAGCAGTAAATATGGCAAGGTATCTTGCCTGGTGTGACGCCTGGTGTGGTGCGGTGTTCCATCAAGTCCTGTTTGTCCAGTAGCCGGGGTCAATGTGTAAGGGTCCGAAGTTACGAGGAAATAGGAAAGCACAATTTAGTCATGATCAACCTTGATAATAATAAGGGGAAATTACGGAGAAAGATACTTTATACTATTTTTAGAAAAAAATGTTTAAATATCTAAAAATATATTTTTGTTAAAAATAGCTTTGGATAAATACCTTAAAGTCTAAAATATTTTTAGGCAAAAACTAAGCAAAATAAAATATTTAGATAGTGAAACTATATTTTTATTAGTAAAAATAATTAGATAAATATTTTGAAAATATTTAGAAAAATCGTTTTATTATTTGGAAACTATATTTCTTATGTGTCAAAATATTTCTAGTAATTAATGAGTAATCTAGAAAAATTTACCTTTAGGGTTTAAGACCAATTTGAAAATAATATGGGACCAAGCCCAATTCAATATGTTTACTACACGTATAATTTTTAGAAATATATATAGATTTTTATAATTAACAATAATATTAGTAACATTGAAATAATAATAATAATAATAATAATAATAATAATAATAATAATAATAATTATAATTATAATTATAATTATAATTATAATAATAATAATAACAATACTCACAATAATAATAGTTATAATAACAGTAATAATAATAATACTAATAATAATAATAATAATACTAACAATGATAATAATATTAATAATAATAATAAGATCCATTAAATACGATCTATTTTAGAAAAGTGAGAGAGAGAGAGGAAGAGAAAATTGGGGTTGGTGACTTACTGTGATCGGGCGGCCGACAATGGCGCTGCGCCGTGTGCGACGGAGGTACGGAGGACGGCGACGGCTCTGGTCGCGGACTGGCAGGAGAAACGCGGCCTACCGGGGAGTTGTGGCCGACCGGGGTTCGGTGATGGTTCGGGGATGATGGGGTTGCATCGGCAGGAATAGTGACAGTGGTGGTGTTGTGTCCTGGTGGTTCGAAACGAGGGAGTCGTGGCGTTGGCTGTGTCGGGATGACGATTCCGGAGTGGTGATTGGGTTGCTGGAGACGACAGACAGGAGTTGAGGTGGTGGCGAGCATGGTGGTTCTGGTGGTGGTTAATGGTGATTCGGGTAGCGGGCATGGTTGAACTGTGGTAGTGGTCGGGTGTCGGGACAGGGAGAAGGAGGAGGTGATGGTGGTGTCGGTGACGACATGTCGTCGGTTTGTATCGTCGTGTCGGGGAATGTCCGACACGACCTGGATGGGTGTCCGGGGTTGTCGGACACGGGGTCAAAAATATCTATATGTACTAGAAATACATATAGTAGATGGGACGGGACGGAGACACAGACACGATGCACAATGTTGTTGTGGTAGAAAAATTTGTGGAGTATTTGGAGGGTGGATTCATGAAAACAAAAGAGGACAAGGGGCTCTCCTTATATAGGAAGTGAGGACCCCTACTTGGATAAGGATTTGGATTAGTTTAAAACCCCGTAGATAATCACATATTGACTCAAATCGATTTATCAAATCTCAAGCAAATCTAGATAAAACCTATTTTTGATTTAAAGCTATTTAAAGTAAGTCAATAAAATCTTTTCCAATTTAAATTATCGTAATTTATTAAATATGAAATCAAACCATATTTAAAATATCTTTTTCGAAATAATAAAATAATGATATATATTAATTTTGAAAATCAATATTCTATACATGAATTAAATTCATGTAGCTCGAATAAATCTAGAATATTCTTATAAATCTAGTTTTAAATGACAAATAAAATTAATTAGCATTTTTACAATAAAGCATAAAGCATTGAAAATTTTCGATGCGATCTTTTCACAACTATTAGTATTTTTTAAAATGAATAAATATTTATCACCCATATTTTTGAAAGCCATATTATTATATAAATAAGTAAAAATATTTTCCAAAATATGTACCTCGCATATATTCGCACTCGACGAGAAAATACGACCAATGTAAACTTGTATGCGACGTACAATTCTGAAGTTTAAAAATAAATACCAATTTTTTTAAAATAATTCGTTGTAGAAATTTAGGGGGTTTACATGTTGTGCGTCCAAGTCACACTTGGGTGCAAGCGACTATATCGGTCATTCTATTTGCTTTTATATTATTTTGCATTGACTTAGCTTAGTGACCACCCATTGGATGATGAGGTATTGGTATACCTCATACAGCCTTGACACATACTTTACCATGCATTATGAGTCACATATAGGACACGTACTCGCGTAGTCGGTCGGCCACCGATACGTATGAGGCGTGTAATGGTTAGGAGTAAATACTAATAGAATTGCATGCTAGTGGACTTGGCAGTTGCTTGAGGTTCATAGGAGTCATGGATGTGACTCTACTAGGCATTGGGTGGGAAGAATAGTCCCTTGATGTATGGGCCACATATATATTGCTATTGTACCTGAAGCTCCACTGGAGACGCAGGTTCACCTTACTATTACTGATTCCCTCTAACGTTCATGGAGCGTTATGGATTTCTTACTGATTTCCTCTGCCGTTCACCGAGCGTTATGGACGGAGGCAACTAGTTCCCAAGGAAGGGATGATCTGAGTGCCCATATGTGAAGGTTGGTCTTAATTGTATATTCACTATAGAACAGGTATGCACCCCATTGCACGTATTCTTCTTTTTACATATTATATATCATAATTTATACGGCATGATTTTTTTCTTTTATCTTGTTATGTCCCTCTGAGGACCTGGTTATCTCTCCAGGATTAGACGATTTCTCGCAGGAGTATGGAGCGGCACTGGATCCATCGTACATCAATAACGAGGCATCTCCTACTAATTTCTAGTCTATTTATTTATTGAGACATTAGTGGACATCTTTCGTACCTCTTTTTCTTTCTATTTTGCGGAGGTTGGACTCCAATCATTATGACTTTTTTTTATAGTTATTTGGAGTGGGTATTGTTACTACCACATTTTAGGTTGAGGATATTTGGTCATTTTGTAAATTTTTGAATTTATTTTTAATTTATTGAATTAGTGATTTCTATTTTTGACTTTGGCTAAATGACACTTGTAGACTAACCTAGAAGTTGACCCTAGCTATGGTGACATGGTTAGCATGGTGTGACCCTAGTCTAACTTAAGTCAACCCTATTTTTAGTCACTTAGAATCTAGTTTCAATAGGAGGATTAATGAATAGGTGCAATGACTTATGACTTATGATTTTATTTCAATGACTTATGCAACTTGGCCCATAGGCCCATACTAGAAAACCTAACCCTAACCCAACTTAATGTGGCCGGCCCCTAGGGTTTCCCCCTCTATAAAGCATCTCATTGAATGTTCTTGCCTCTTTTGTGTTGTTTCAACATTTTGAAGAAAGAGGTAAAGAGCAATCTTTTTCAATCCATAACTTTCTCATTTCAAGTCCTTTTTGACTCAAATCTTTTGCAATAGATTCTAATCATCCTCTATTTGATCTTCATGGAGAGTGATTTCAATTTGTGGGCAATTTGAAGGATTTGGCTAGCAACGAGAATCAATCAATTTGGGGCTTTTCTTGGTCATTTGCACCTATAGGTAAAACCCTTCAAATTGTTATTTAATTCTGTTTTCTTTGCATGAATGTGTAGATTTAGGTCTCCCCTAGCTGTCCCTCAAGTTTGGTAGGAGACCGTGTCTATTTCGTGTCCGTATCGGACACATATCAGTGTTAGAGTGCATGTGTTTGATGAAATACTTGAAAGGACTAAAAACTTGTAATTTTGAAAACTATTTTAACAAATTTGTAGTGCTATATATATACTTTGATTTCGTGTCTTATTGATTTGATTTCCGAAACAAATCGTGTCAGTTTGTACATGGGAACCCACTGTACGAGACACCGCACACGTGCCCTGCTGCCTGATGTGTCGTGTGCGCTGTACACGACACAATCGGACACGATACTTGACTCAGAGGTAGGGGCAGTATCTGACATGACCATCCTAAAACCTCGTATCGTATCGTGTCGTGTCGAGAGCAGAATCACGAGTGCACTGATCCGACACTGTACTGCACACACGTGAAAACGTGTCCGGATACGCATCTCGTACGCGCGACACACTTCACGTGGACACGGGGCAGTCACTTGGACACGTTCCCCTATCCTCGGCGAACACGTAGGCATGAGCACGAGTCGTGTCGTACCCTGTGTCGCGTGCACGAGGCCGTGTCCTCGCTGCATAAGGTCGTATCCTCGCTGCACGAGGCCGCTTTGATGTTGTTTTTACTGATACTTAAGTTTTGAGTTTTGACACAGTTTTAATTGAGTATTTGGATACGTGGACACGTTCCCAACTAGGACACATGCTTGCTAGACCCTCTGCACAAAGGAAATTGGGTTTTCATTAATTTTGTGATTCGAATTTAGGGTTAATCCCCAAATGTCTGATACTTAAGTTCACTGTTGAAATTTCTGAGAGTTAAATTGTAATTTTTAAACTGTTTTGAATAATGATTTATTATCATACAATGGTTCATTTATATGTGTATACGATAATGTACATGTTAGGGTTCTCATGATTGGTGTTAATCATTGAATTTTAAAATATTTTGGACTGTTAAACAAAGAACTGTTATGTACAACCTAATAACTGAAACCTAGTTGTGTATTGTAATACCCCAGTCCCAAAATATGTAGAACCAAGTACGTGAACATGCCAGCTGCACATATACGAAGAATACTCCAATATATGGAATCCTTATATATGCACATAAGCTGTAAATAAAATAATCGCAGGCCAGAATAACATATCTAATCTCATCACAGCTCAACACAGAAGATAATAGAGTCCAAATAAATAAGAGTATCAAAAGATAGCCGGGTGAACATACTCACTCCAAACAGCTATGAAAAATAGTCTCACAAGATCGAAGTCCGACCTCTGCAAAATAGAAAGAAAATAGATGTAAAATAATGTCTACAACTGTCTCAGATAAGAAATAGACTAGAAGTTATAAGGCACTGCCTCGTCATCAATGTAAGATAGCTGCAAAGCCGCTCCGTACTTCTGTGGAAAGTCGTCTAATCCTGGAAAGATAACCAGGTCCTCAGGGGACATAGCAAGATACAAGAAAATACCATGCCATATAACTGTGATAATATAATAGAAAGAAAGAGATGCATGCAATAGGTTGCCTACCAGTTCTACAGTGAAAATGCAGTTAAGAACAGACCTTCAACGCATGGGTATCTGGCTCAGTAGCAGTAACTCGGGTATGGCCCCATCAGGATACCAAGGACCTCAAAGCATAACATTCCTCGAATGTCAGATGCCAGCAGTATCAGTAATAGAAAAGTGCATAAGGACCCATACATTAAGGACACTGTTCTTCCCACCCAATGCCTAGTAGGGTCACATCCATGACTCATGAACCTCTAGTAAGTGCCAAGTCTTCTAGCATGCAATTCTATTGGCAGTTATTCCTATCCGTCGCACGCTCCATACGTATCAGTGGCCAGCCGACTATGCGGATACGTGTCCTACATGTGAATCACAACACGTGGTAAGCAAGTGTCAAGGCCATATGAGATATACCAATATCCCAATATCAATGGGTGGTCAATAAACTAAGTCAATGCAAGAAAAATAAATAAAGCGAGAAAACGACCGATAGAGTCGCTTGCACCCAAGTGTGACTTGGATGCACAGTTTAAATATTATGAAATAAAATGCTAAAAATAACAACTAAAAATAAGAATATAATAATCACAGAGTAAGGTGGCAAGGTATCTAGCCTGGTGGTGCAAAGTGGCAAGTCCAAAATAGCAAGTGTCAGCACCAAAACTCACAAATCACAGATGACTCCAAACGCTAAAACTAACATCAAAAATGATCTTGGTGAAGAAGATATACCTAGGAAACGCCTGTCCAAAAGTCAAATTCTGGAACAGGGGCAAAATCGTAATTTTGGATCAAAACGATGTCCGCCGTTGGACCCGCTTTGCACCGAAATGCGTGCCAAAGTCTACGGTCTCTAAAGTCGTCAAACTACATGTCTACGATTTCAGTTTGAGGAGAAGAACTCAACGGTATATCCAGTTTTGGATTCCGAGGAGCCGTGTACAAAATCGCTCGTTTGAGTGGGTCGCGGGCCCGCCAAAAATGGGTTTCGATTCGACCTTCTCAGAATCGAACCAAACTTGGCATGCAGGACCAAAATTTTGATCCGGCACTGTTGGCGCAAGCTTCGTCTCGATCCGACGACTGTACACAAAGTTATGGACAAGTTTGCAAAACGCCGATACGGGGGTATCTTGACGGATACGCGTTGATTTCGTCGCGCACACGCAACGAAATCGAGTCCCGTCAGTTCCCACACATCGGTAACATCTATACGTGCCTTTCGATGCATATAGTGCACGACCACGTTGCCCGGTTTGTCGGGGCGTACGTCATATCGTGGAAATTTTCTGAAATTAACACTTTTAGAAAACAGTTTTTTGCCCAACTTCAACATCAGTTTATTTCTTACACGCTAATCGAAACAACGATCCAGAAGATGCGTTGTGATCTCGGTTATGTTGTCTTCACATGTGTTCAATTAGTTTTTACGAAAGTTTAATGGACAGTGAGAAAAGTGACCGACAAGTTGGCATTTTAAAACTGTTTTTAATAATCAGAAAAGTGGGTTTTTCTCCAACTTTGTCTCGATTACGACTTTCTACACAAATTTACGGCTCTAAAAATGGACTAGAATCGAGAGAGAAATCAAACGGGAAAGTTTGGTACCTTGAGTGGGAAAACTGCTCCGTGGATGACGTGAGGCTGACTTCCGATGCTCCGTTCGTCGCGCACCAAGCTCCGTCGCTGGTGAAACGAACTCGTAGTTGAAGAGGGTATAATCAGCCTCAACTTTTGTTTTGGAAGATTAGGGTTTTGAGGCTTGTGGAAAAAGTTATATATATAATAATATCTAACAAAACCTAATGCTAATAGGTTTCACATTAGTAGATCCCACGGGTTGTGAATTATTTCGTGGGTTTGCTGCTGAAGGCAGCAAGCAAGTAAGGGTGGGGGCCCGCCCACCTTTAGGTGGGTGGATTTGTTATGTTTTTTTTCTTAAACAATCCAGAGCTGAGGCTGGCCCGCCCCCCCTCCTGCTGGGTGCGGCCGAGCCCAGCTACTAATCTTTTTTTTTTTCTATTTACAATTATATATATATATATATATATATATATATATATATATATATATAACAAACTAATAGAATATATTTTAGGCTAGTAAAAAAATTTCCTAAAATTCACAAATAAATTCCTAAAATCCTAGAATTTAGTATATTCCTTATTTAATAGAAATATTAACATGCACACATACAATAATATATTATACATACACACATACAGAAATTATACTATTAACTAGTAGCATATAAATCCATAACTAATTAAATACGTAATAAAATTAATTTAAATTAAATAAAAATTGATTATAAATTATGGGGGTTTACATGCATTCACTGATTTTCCTGAGTTTTAAATTGCATGTTAAACTATTTTTTTTGGTTAATCTGCAATATTAGTTTATCTACATATGTAAGGATTTATGTACATGATAGGTTTCATGATAGCTAGAGGTTATGGGGTTTTGGATTGAATTGGACTGATTCACTAAATTCTGAACTATCAATGTGTAAACTGAAATCAAAATTCCTGAGAATACATGTACATTGCACTGTTAACTCACATACTTCTTCTGTGCTCTACACACACACCCTCACACATGAAAAACTGAATTTATTATACACACAAGACACACTTTCTCTCCTGAAAACTTGAGAACATGTGAACACACATGTTAGTTCACACACACACACACACTACAACACCCTATCTATTGTTTTTTCTGAGAACATTGACACCCCTAAAACTGAACACACATCCTATAGCTACATGTGTCACACACACACACACATTACCTATCTAAATTGCAGATACACCCTAGCCAAAATCTGAAACACAATGTTCACACACATGGCTAAACATTCACCCTATTTTTTCCCATATCACATACATACACACTTTACTCTATACTTTAAATCTGAGATCACTGTCACATGTGCACTAAATCCTAATGTATGTACACACAACCTTATCTACTGTTGCCCTGTTTCCTGAGAACACACTGTTTTCTATATTGATGCATACACACACACACACATTATATTACACTCTAAAATCTGAAAACTGTTTTCCTATTTGACACACACCACACATACACATTTCCCCTATCTAATCTGAGAAACCATGTGAAATCTAGACACACACACATGCACATGTATTTCCCTATCACTCTATATGTATAAACTATATTCTTGTGTAATATGTATATTTATATATGTATGCTACTTATATTAATTTATATATATAATAATGATGTGGTATATATATGTGTATGTTATTATTATTAATTTAGTATATATATAATATGTGTGAAATAGACTAAATATGGCATATAGCCTATGGGATGTATTCCTATGATATAGCCTATGTATATGACATGTATATACATGAGATTTATGTGTTGGTAGACTGGTATGGCCTTGTGATGGTGTGTGCTTGCTATAATAGGCTGGCTAGACTTAGTAAGACTTGTTTGGATTAGGCTTGACCTAGTTGACCTTGTTTGACTAGTGTAGTTGACTAGAGTTGACCAAAGGTTGACTTTAGCCTAGATTGACCTCAAACATCATGTAGATGCATTGTAGCAGTCTATTATACTATTTTGGAGATGTAGTGACTTGTACTGTTCTATAGGAGCCAAACACCACTCCTCAGACAGTATATTCTCTTCAAACATACAGATACCAGGCGAGTACATTCTCTGATCATTTTATATCTTGTTTAGGATTATATTCCTGCTTTAGATTATTTTACTTGATGCTGACACGTTGGTAACACGAATTAGTACTATATGGATCCCTTCATATGATGTTATCCCTCTCGGGAGCATCAGATACTCATGTCTCATATGTTTTACTTACATCATGTATCTCATGCTTCTATTATCATAAATCTATCATTTATCAGCTTGTGATTCCTGTACACTCATGAATTACAGAGCCTTCACGAATCTATTCATGAATCACTCTTTATGAGCCAAGTAGCGTAGTCATGAATCTTAACGTAACTTGACTGGATCCTTGTGTATTGATTGGAGATAGGGGAGTAGAACTGAACATGTGAATAATTTTAAAGTAGTATAGTCATGAATCACCTCTTTAGTATAGTCATGAATCACCTCCAGCTGTTCACATGTTTATCTTGTACTCTGAATCAGTAGTCACTGATAGTTCTCTATATATTGTAGCTATTTACTTACAGCTCTCTCTCTTTTATATCATGTTGTTCTTTCAGTTTCATGTATCTTACTCTCTAGCATATTTATATTTCCTAACCTGTTATGATTTGCATGAGATGTATTATGCTGGCTCATGTCCTGACTGGACCTGTTGAAAATATTACAGAGGATGAGGACGAGGCGCTCTGTACCACGTATTATGGGACTACCCTAGAGGATTGCTGTGACCTGGATCAGCAGCAGGACCCCTTAGTAGTGGATGACACACCATTAGTTTAAAGTAGTCTCAGTTGTACTTATTTACAATCTGGATTACTATATCTGAGATTTGGGATGTTTTCTGGATTTGTGATATCTTAGACACTTAGACTTCTGTCTATCTGTATTCTGTGGATTCGTTTCATATCTATCTATCTGATCATTTTCTGCCTTCGATGTGATTGAGACTGTATTATGTTATATTACCTCCATTTGGAGTGTATATACTGTACATGTACCTATTATTGTTAGATGATTGACCTAGGACAGTGTTCTACCGTCGACACTGCGGCGTAGGCTGGACGTACCTACTTCTCGTGCCCTTACTCTAGGGTGCGGGTCGTGACACTTTTTAGTGGTAGCCCATGCAGGTCGAGTTTATGTAGTGGTATTCGAACTAGAGTATCACTACAGCCTGCAGTAGGATTAGGATATATTTTGAAGGTACTCATTCACAGTTAGGATTCATTAAGAGATTCTTGGGACGACCTTTGAGAATTTTATTTAAACTTCAATTTGAAATCCTTTCCCTTATTTTGTTCGCTCTCACTCCTTGATTGTTGAATTTAATTTTTGATGGATCATTGTTGATTTTGATTTTCCTATCGAGATGAATTTTATGGCCTGAGTTACGATATTTTCTGATAACATATGTTGACGAGAATAACATGGATGGTAAAACGTCTACTTGATTATGGAATCTGTAGTTTATCACAGCCATATTAGTTGGCATGGCAAAAACATAGAGACCTGACTTCGGATGTACGTATCTTGGTTATGAGATTTGGAATTTCTTGCAGCTATACTAGTCGACATAGCGAGATTTCCGGATGACATGATTGTAGAGTTGCATTCCCAGTTATGGAATCTATCGTTTATCGCAGCCTTGCTTACTGGCATGGCAAGGAATCTGAGTAACATAATTTTGTACAGACGCATATGATTATCAGATTGTATCTTGAAAAGGCCTTTAAATATATCATCTCTATCGTACCCTTATGTTGTTATAAAATTGTATTCCATCATCAAATAACTTAAGGGTAGGGATATTTTAGTTTTGTAGAGCTTATTCATATGTATTTCTTTCATAGTATAATGATATGATGACTTGTAGAGTGTCTGTACCCTAGAGATGATAGTTAGCATTGGTATTGGAACAATAACCCATTGTAGATGATCCCATGACCTGCCAGTTTTCATATAGGATGTTAGTATGTCTTACAACCTTGATGATTTATTATTTTCCCTTTCCCTTTCTAGTAGGGCACCCATGACCAGAGCCTGTCCTTGAGTGTAGTTCTAGTTTCACCTAAGACTGAGAGGTCTATATATATATAAAGGTTACAGATGATATTGGCATATAGGATAGGGGTTTGGTTGGTATCTATAGGTCATTGTTGTATAAGGTATTGACATATTGTTTAGCCTATATATGGCCCAGTTTTCTATTTTAGTTGAGTTCTCTTGGTGTTGAGTTCAGTCATATTTGATCAACCTTTGTAGGTAGTGTGCAGACCCTTCATTAGAGACCCTGTTCCCTTGGTTCATACTTGTACAAGTTGTTCACTGCACTCACCATTTCATTACCTACCATGTTGCATCATAGATTTCACTGGACCAATGTTCAGACCCCAATTATTGCCTCACCAATATAACCATCAACCCCTTATCATATTCTGCATATCTAGAAGGTTAGTATCATGCATATTAGAGGTCTGCACTCATCCTTACTTTCTATACATGGTGACATACTGCATCTCTTAGCATTTTACCTTACTTGATAGCCTTGCAATACCCTTCAGTATAACCTTCAGTACCTGCCCTACAGTAGAGTTTAAACTTTTCTGGGGCATGGTTGTTCAGTCCATTTAGGATAGTTGTATACATTGGGGATATAATATGGGTTGTTAATAAGAGTTATCCCTTGATCATTTGTTCCATCCCTCTTTCATTCTTAGATACAGATGATACCTGCTTAGCCCATCTGTCCAGATACATGTCCAAACCTTTTCTTTTATTGTTGGTTCAGTCTTCCAAAGCCTCTACCTGAGTATTAGTTCAATTTTCCATATGTATATGTCCTACATATCATTGTCCTACATGTGATTGTTCTGCATCTTTATATACAGCCATGCTACACCACTGTTCTGTCCCAACAAACCCTACAGTATCTGACCCCTTCATTGGAGTCATAGGCATGTGGTAGGGAGTGTGTGTTATTAGACTTTGAGTAGAGTTGAGGTGATGAGGGTTAAGTACATATATAGCTTGTATATTTGTAATGCATTTTGATTTGGTATGTAGCCTGCACTCATTTGCAGTATACTGCCTATTGCATCCTCTGCACACCAGTTTGGTTCACTCCTTTTAGACCACTGTCTTGCATGTAGTTAGTAGGTGTTCAGTCCAGATAGAGAGGAGAGGCCCAAGTTTGATCTAAAGGCATGTTTCAGTCACTATGTAAGTTTTCTTCACCTTAACTTTACAAGTGGACCCAAATATCCTGTCCTTTCTGCTTGTAATTCAGTCTCCTTAGCATCATTCCATTTTGCCTACATTGATGTTTCAGACCATTCATCCTTAGCCTAACTAAGCATTTCTTCAGTCCCTCATAAGTTTAGTCTGCTTTAAACACTTGATGGTCAATTATATATATATATATATATATATATATATATATATATATATATATATATATATATATATATTATATATATATATATGATATACTTAGGATATATGTAATGGGTTGTTGTTCTTGAGCTTATGTGTATGTGGTACTTGGGATTTGTGTGCTTAGATTATAGATATCTATTTATGGATGACTTGATAGGATAGGGAAGTTAAGAGTTAGTCTATTATAGAATTTTTTCTTTTGCTAATTTCTACTTGCCAACACCTAGATAGCTAGCATAGGTAAAACCCTAAGAAGTTGACAAGTTGTTGACCAAGTGCTTGGATGTTGACAAATTGACTAGTTGTTGACCATTGACTGTGTTTGACTTAGTTTGACTGGAGATAGGATTAGAAGTAGGTTGATTGTTTGTTGTTTGATCATGTTTGATTATTTAGTAACTTGAGACCTTGTTGTGTTTAGGTCGGAGACATAGTTTTTCTGGGGATATCTCCGACTCCTGGTACTATATGTTTTGGTGGAGGTGGGAAACTTAGCCCGCGCTTCATCGGACCTTTCGTAATCAGCGAAAGAGTCGGTAACGTGGCATACAGGCTAGACTTGCCACCTGCACTAGTGGGTGTCCTCAACGTATTCCACGTATCACAGTTGAGACGGTATGTGGCTGATCCTAGCCATGTACTTGACCATTCGGAGATTAAACTCGGACCTACTCTCAGTTATCCAGAGCAGCCAGTGGAGATTCTGGATCATCGAGAGAAGGTACTGAGAAATTGAGTGATACCCTTGGTTCGCATCGCATGGAGGCATCATTCTCCCGGAGAGTCTACCTGGGAGCGGGAGGATGAGATGCGCGAGCGATACCCATATATTTTTGGACCTTGAGGTATGATTGTCTATCCTCTCATCAGTTTAGTTTCGTCTTTTAATTTCGAGGACGAAATTATTTTAAGGAGGGTAGATTTATCACTACCACATTTTAGCTTGAGGGTATTTTGGTCATTTTGTGAATTTAATTTAAATTTATTAAATTGGTGATTCTATTTTTGACTTTGGCTAATTGAGACTTGTAAATTAACCTAGAAGTTGACCCTAGCTATGGTGACATGGTTAGCATGGTGTGACCCTAGTCTAACTTAAGTCAACCCTATTTTTAGTCACTTAGAATCTAGTTTTAATAAGAGGATTAATGAATAGATGCAATGACTTAAGACTTATGATTTTATTTCCATGACTTATGCAACTTGGTCCATATGCCCATACTAGAAACCCTAACCCTAGCCCCAACTTAATGTTGCCGGCCCCTAGGGTTTCCCCTCTATAAAGCATCTCATTGAATGTTCTTGCCTCTTTTGTGTTGTTACAACATTTTGAAGAAAGAGATAAAGAGCATTCTTCCCCAATCCATAACTTTCTCATTTCAAGTCATTTTTGACTCAAATCTTTTGTAATAGATTCTAATCATCCTCTATTTGATATTCATGGAGAGTGATTTCAGTTTGTGGGTAATTTGGAGGATTTGGCTAGCAGCGGGAATCAATCGATTTGGGGCTTTTCTTGGTCATTTGCACCCATAGGTAAAACCCTTCCAATTATTATTTAATTCTATTTTCTTTGCATGGATGTGTAGATTTAGGTCTTCCCTAGCTGTCTCTCAAGTTTGGTAGGAGATCGTGTCCATTTCGTGTCCGTATCGGACACATAACAGTGTTAGAGTGCATGTGTTTGATGAAATGCTTGAAAGGACTGAAAATTGTAATTTCGAAAACTATTTTAACAAATTTACAGTGCTACGTATATACTTTGATTTCGTGTCTTGTAGATTTGATTTCCGATACGAATCGTGTCAGTTTGGACATGGGAACCCACTATACGAGACACCGCAGACGTGCCCTGCTGCCCGATGTGTCGTGTGCTAGGACACGATACTTGACTCAGAGGTGGGGGCAGTATCTGACAAGACTCCCTAAAACCTCGTGTCGTATCGTGTCGTGTCGAGAGCGGAATCACGAGTGCACTAATCCGACACTGTGCTGTACACACGTGAAAACGTGTCCGGATACGCGTCTTGTACGCGCGACACACTTCACGTAGACACGGGGCAGTCACTTGGACACGTTCCCCTATCCTTGGCGAACACGTGGGCACGAGCACGAGTCGTGTCGTGCCCTGTGTCGCTTGCACGAGGCCGTGTCCTCGCTGTACGAGGCCGCTCTGATGTCGTTTTACTGATACTTAAGTTTTGAGTTTTGATACAGTTTTAATTGAGTATTTGGACACATGGACACGTTCCTAACTAGGACACATGCATGCTAGAACCTCTACACAAAGGAAATTGGGTTTTCATTGATTTTGTGATTCGAATTTAGGGTTAAATCTCCAAATGTCTGATACTTAAGTTCACTGTTGAAATTTCTGAGAGTTAAATTGTAATTTTTAAACTGTTTTGAATAATGATTTATTATCATGGAATGGTTCATTTATATGTGTATACGATAATGTACATGTTAGGGTTCTCATGATTGGTGTTAATCATTGAATTTCAAAATATTTTGGACTGTTAAATAGAGGACTGTTATGTACAACCTAATAACTGAAACCTAGTTGTGCATTCACTGATTTTCCAGAGTTTTAAATTTCATGTTAAACTATTTTTCTATTGGTTAAGCTGCAATATTAGTTTATCTACATATGTAAGGATTTATGTACATGATATGTTTCATGATAGCTAGAGGTTATAGGGTTTTGGATTGAATTGGACTGATTCACTGAATCCTGAACTATCAATGTGTAAACTGAAATCGAAATTCCTGAGAATGCATGTACATTGCACTGTTAACTCACACACTCCTTACTGTGCTCTACACACACACCCTCACACATGAAAAACTGAATTTATTACACACACAGGACACACTCTCTCCTGAAAACCTGAGAACATGTGAACACACATGTTAGTTCACACACACACACACACACACACACACTACAACACCCTATCTATTGTTTTTCCTGAGAACATTGACACCCCTAAAACTGAACACACATCCTATAGCTACATGTGTCACACACACACACATTCCCTATCTAAATCGGAGATACACCCTAGCCCAAATCTGAAACACAATGTTCACACACATGGCTAAACATTCACCCTATTTTTCCTATATCACATACACACACACTTTACTCTATACTTTAAATCTGAGAACACTGCCACATGTGCACTAAATCCTAATGTATGTGCACACAACCTTATCTACTGTTGCCCTGTTTCCTGAGAACATACTGTTTTCTTTATTGATGGATACACATACACTTTACATTACACTCAAAAATTTGAAAACTATTTTTCTATTTGACATACACCACACATACACATTTCCTCTATCTAATATGAGAACCCATGTGAAATATAGACACACACGCATGTACATGTATGCTATATTCTTGTGTAATATGTATATTTATATATGTATGCTATTTATATTAATTTATATATATAATAATGATGTGGTATATATATGTGTATGTTATTATTATTAATTTAGTGTATATATAATATGTGTGAAATAGACTAAATATGGCATATAGCCTATGGGATGTATTCCTATGATATAGCCTATGTATATATGACATGTATATACAGGAGATTTGTGTGTTGGTAGACTGGTATGGCCTTGTGATGGTGTGTGCTTGCTAGAATAGGCTGGCTAGGCTTAGTGAGACTTGTTTGGGTTAGGCTTGACCTAGTTAACCTAGTTTGACTAGTATAGTTAACTAGAGTTGACCAAAGGTTGACTTTAGCCTAGATTGATCCCAAACATCATGTAGATGTATTATAGCAGTCTATTATACTATTTTGGACATGTAGTGACTTGTACTGTTCTATAGGAGCCAGACACCACTCCTCAGACAGTATATTCTCTTCAAACATACAGATACCATGCGAGTACATTCTCTGATCATTTCATATCTTGTTAGGATTATATTCCTGTTTTAGATTACTTTACTTGATGTTGACACATTGGTAACACGGATTAGTACTATATGGATCCCTTCATGAGATGTTTTCCCTCTCGAGAGCATCAGATACTCATGTCTCGTGTGTTTCACTTAGATCATGTATCTCATGCTTCTATTATCATGAATCTATCATGTATCAGCTTGTGATTCCTGTACTCCCATGAATCATAGAGCCTTCACGAATCTATTCATGAATCACTCTTTATGAGACAAGTAGCGTAGTCATGAATCTTAACGTAACTTGACTGGATCCTTGTGTATTGATTGGGGATGGGAGAGTAGAACTGAACATGTGACTAATTCCAAAGTAGTATATTCATGAATCACCTCTTTAGTATAGTCATGAATCACCTCCAGCTGTTCACATATTTTTTTTGTACTTTGAATCACTAGTCACTGATAGTTCTCTATATATTGTAGCTATTTACTTACAGCTCTTTCTCTTTATGTCATGTTGTTCTTTCAGTTTCATGTATCTTACTCTCTAGCATGTTTATATTTCCTAACCTGTTACGATTTGCATGAGATGTATTATGCTCGCTCCTGTCCTGACTGGACTTGTTGAAAATATTACAGAGGATGAGGACGAGGCGCTCTGTACCATGTATTATGGGACTACCCTAGAGGATTGCTGTGACCTGGATCAGCAGCAGGACCCCTTAGCAGTGGATGACACACCATTAGTTTAGAGTAGTCTCAGTTGTACTTATTTATACTTTGGATTACTGTATCTGAGATTTGGGATGTTATCTAGATTTGTGATATCTTAGACACTTAGACTTCTATCTATCTGTATTCTGTGGATTCGTTTCATATCTATCTATCTTATCGTTTTCTGTCTTCGATGTGATTGTGACTGTATTCTGTTATGTCACCTCCATTCGAAGTATATATACTGTACAGGTACCTATTATTGTTAGATGATTGACTTAGGACAGCGTTCTACCACCGACACTGCGGCGTAGGCTGGTCGTACCCACTTCTCGTGCCCTTACTCTAGGGTGCGGGTCGTGACATGTATGTCCACCCGGATATCTCTTTGATACACTCATTTATTATTTGGGCTCTATTATCTACTGTGTTGAGCTGTGATGAGATTAGATGATTATATTCTGGCCTGTATTATTTTATATATACAACTTATGTACTTATATGAGGATTCCATATATTGGAGTATTCTTCGTATATGTGCAGCTAACATGTCTACGTACTCGGTCCTAAGTATTTTGGGGCTGGGGCGTTACACAAATATACTGGACCTATTAGGTTATGTAAAGCTATTTTCATCGTACACTCTGTCAATGGTATTGTCACACACTATAAGCGGTTACCCGTCCAATTAACCAAAATTTAGACATGACTTGGACAACATTTGTAGGAAGCAAAAGGAATGGGCACTTCAATTTATTTTTCATGTGAATATATATATATATATATATATATATATATATATATATATATATATATATATATATATATATATATATATATATGTATATATATATTTTGCCGAAGGGGTCGGCGTACTCGGGGTTATATTGTATCATATTTTATCTCTTATGAATTTTTCGGAGTCTATAAATACAAAGGAGACTCTGCCAAATTTTTTAATAATTTCGAGAGTTAGCTAAAATTTAGGGAATCAAGGAAATATTATTGATATTCCTAAAAACCTAGAAGTTCGTTGCCACTTTAATTAGCAACGGACTTTCGACAATTCTAATTAAAACTTAATCCAAGAAAAATTTGTATTAGATATAAAGTTAGTTATTCAATACGATCTACCCTATAAAAGTAAAGTAAATTGACAAATATAAATTATATTGTTTATAGATGTGAAGCATTGGATAGGGGAGAACAACCCGAATATCACTTAAATTGTTCCGCAGCATAATTATAACCAAAATTTGATCAGTATGAGCTCATTCGTAGGGCCATACGAATTGAGTATGTGAGGCTTAACTCACTTAGCCCAAGAGAGGTAGGGCCGGATATTAATAACTGTGCCACCAAGTTACAAATTACTACTTTGCCCAAGAGAGGTAGGGCCGGATTAAACCCCGTGCCATCAGATCTTTACACCTATTTCGACAGCAACATCGAATAGATGAATATTTCTAAGTCCAACAGAGACTTAGCCTATTTAAGCCCAAGAGAGACAGGGCCGAATTCTAAGCACCGTGCCACCAAGTTATAGCCTGATCCCTGGTATACAGGATTGTTGTCGGAAAACTAGTTAGGAGGATATTCAAAGGTTATTCTCCAAAAGAATTGCATTTGCATCATATATGACATATGCATGTGGTTGTGATAATGAAATAGGTTTCTAGACACCTAAGATTGTACTCACTATATTCAGACTTAGATAGAATTCTAGGTCGATTTCATTTTTGTCCTAAAAACTTTAATTACTTGCAATCTATTCATATTTTCTTATTTCCTTTATCGCCCTTGACCGAGGACTTGCTATCATTCTGACGACCTAGTATTGTTCAATAGGGGAAGACGAAGACTCAGCTGAGATGTTGCCCCTTTATAATGAAAACGAGATAGAGGAGTAAGTATCAGGAAAGCTTCAAGACGGCAACTAGTATTTTGTAGCTGTCATAATGTTGTAAAAGAATAGTTTGATGCAATAGCTTAAGTAATTGTACTCTTTGAAATTGTATATATAATTAAAGAAATGAAATATATTTAGTAATTCTTTGTATTTTCTATTCTGGAATATTACGGGCGACAATCGCGAATTCGACACGTAGCCTGAAAATGTGTTCGTAACGCCACCGTTGAATTCTGGATGCGGGACGTGACAAAACTCTTTCTTATGGATGACCTATTAAATACTTAAAAGAGTAACTATGAAGAAGGCAGATCAAATTCGAAGGACTATCCGTTTTGGGACATCAATTATTTATGAGTCCAAACGGATGATCCGGCGATCATCGCAGATCACCGTCGAATGATTCGTTTTGAAACAACAAGTTTTTGTTGGTTCCAACAGATCATTCGTCAGATTTCTATAGAAATCCTTCAGACGACCCATTT
This sequence comes from Iris pallida, assembly GCA_029216955.1. NCBI lineage: Eukaryota > Viridiplantae > Streptophyta > Magnoliopsida > Asparagales > Iridaceae > Iris > Iris pallida. Next base: position 6,327,095 of record JANAVB010022597.1, read on the forward strand.
TAGAACGACAAGTATTTATGGGTCCAAACTGATGGTCCGGTGGATCACCGTCAGATGATCCGGTGGATCACCATTGGATGATCCATTCTTGCTGAGGTGGATATTTAAATTTTAAATCCAACGGTCCTCATTAATGAGCATCTAATACATCCAACGGCAAGATTTTTAGTTATTACTGTTTGAGCAGATGATCCGTCGGACGTCCACAGACAGCCGACGGATCATCCATTAGGCTATAGTAAATGCTCTATCTTCTTGGATTTGTATAAATGGACTTCACCCCTGTTCATAAAGAGCTATCCATTTGAGCCTTCTATTTTCCAACTACCTAAAGAGCTCCACCATTACTCTACAAGCTTTAATTTATCATCCAATCAAAAGTGCTAGAGTATTCAAGTGTTGTAATCTAGATTTTCAAAGTGTTCAAGAAGATCAAAATCTTTTCTTTCTCCTAAAGTTGAAGTTGATGAGCCTTCGGAGGAAAACTTGTGTGTAAGAAGTTGACGAGCTCTTCGGATCCAAATTCGTGTTAGAAGTTGACGAGTTCTTCGAATCCAAACTCGTGTTGTAATTGTTTATTCAAATAATGGATTAAAGCCGAAGAGAGTTCCGGGACTGGACTGCCCCTTGGAAGGATACCAGGATACATAGAGTGTTTGATTCTCTCTTCCTTTATTATCCTTTAAATTGATTATTATTAGTGTTAGTCTTTTTATTACCCTATTCAACCCTACTTCTAGGGTTCTTCAGATCCAACCTAAGCAAGCCAATATGTGATTTTAATCTATATTGAGCCTACCACACACATGCCTATGGTGTCCCACTTAATTGAGTTCCCATGTGATACTTATTTTTAAATGGCACATAAGACCCGTTTATAGTCATTTCAGTATTTAATTATATTAGAATTATTTTTGTGACTTAACCTAAGCCAACCTAACTTAGTAGGGACCACTCTAGGGTGACAAACCATAGTAGAACCATATTAAATTGATTTAATTCAATTTAATAGCAGCCCATATGCTATAAACCACGCATTTTTGACTCAATCTTCCACCTTTCCAAATATGAAAACTCAATAACCCATATTGTCATATTAGTTGATTGGATGACCAAATCTCCACCAAATTAATCCAAACCTCCACCATATTAATCCTAACGTATATGAGGCCAAAACCTTATATATTTTACTCCTAAAAACATCCACCCCTACTCCCTACCTTGCAAATCTTGAAACTACATTCAGCCTTGGCAGTCGGAGACACCTTGTGGCGTAACGACAGTTTTGACCCCTTTCCGACCTCTTGTGATATTCCATGAATATTTGTTGTGAATTTAACATGACCCTCTACAATCTTGTTGAACCTCACACATCTACAACCCCTTCTATTACAATAAAATAACCCTACAATTAGCCTATTCCAACATCACAATTCTGTGTGAACCAGCAGGTTTGTCACCTTCTAAAATAGATTTTAAATACTTTTCTCATCTGTTTTGCCTGAAACCAAATCTAATGGATATACCTGCATGTTTCTATGATATCTAATCACTAACTCACACCATTCCACTCCGTTTTCCTATGGCGTCCGTTGCACTATAATGTGTCCAGAATTGACCAATTTTGGTACGGCAACTTTTTCGACGACTTCGAACCCCGTTTGATCAAAAAAAAAAACCTTGATAAGGTCTATAACATCTATATCTACTATCTGGAATCATTTTTTGTGAATATTTGCAAGAATTGCATGTTGATATGTTATTACTTTGCTTCTATCAATTTTTGGACACCAACACCAATCAAAATCCATTTTTTTGATTCCAAAGTTTCGTAGAATTTAAATATAATATATATCTGATAAATTTAGATGAAAAGTTATATTTAATCTAATTATTCTAATTTATTCTAGAATAAATAATTTTATATTTTTTCATGATTTTTGCTTCCGAATTGAAATTCTATGTAGCATGTTGTGTTGATACTTAAATATAGAGATTTGGTATATTTTTCTAAAAGATATTTATATAATATATATGTTCATAATTTAATATCAATATTTTTTAGAATTTAAAGTACGTATTTATGATATATAAATATTATTTTACTATTATAACTTATTGCTATATATGGTAGAATACTAGTATAGACTAGTTGACTATTTTGTGACTAGTTTACTCTAAATAAGATAAGTATATAGATATGGTAAGACTTGTGGTGATATTTATTAGTTTATTTTATACTTCTAGGGGATCGTAATCATTCGATTGCAATAGTTGGAGCCGGACCGATATTCTATACTTTTGCTTTCAATCCAGGCAAGATACCTTGTCTTTGTTTACTGTTTAAATTATGCTCTATGTTTAAGTTCTTTTTGTGGATTATAGTTATAGTGGTGAGCATCCAAGTTTGACTTGGGTGCCATCTATGTTGTCAATGATGACTTGTGGGTGTGTGTATTGACTCAGCGTTAGTATACTTACCTTTAGTGGTGAAGTTATTAATATAACTTCTATGGCCTTGACACGTATTACTACACGACATTTTGAGTAAGATTTTATATGCATGAGTTGTACGTTGACTGGACATTGGTGCGTTGACTTATTGGATAGTTAGATTTTGTCTAGGTATGATGACTTGGCATTGAGATATGGTTTGTCCGAGTCGTGAAAGTCCATGGGCGAAGAAGACTACCAGAAGACGTATGAGATTACCTTATTAGATTTTGTAATCTTCGAAGGATATTGCGGGATCATTAGCCTTAACGATAGGTTCATAGTTGTCTGTATGGTTCTTTGTTCATAGATATCGGCTCGTAATCCGACGATGGCATGTGATTCGGTGCCATATCCTTATTACCCACCCATACGTCCAAAGTTGTCTTCAATATGCATTCACATAGCAATGAGATATTATCTTGTCATGAAATAGTATGCCACCCTTGTCCTTGTCTGGTTATAGGTGTGGTTCGCTGTTTCGATGATGGGCTATTGGATCGTGTTGGGATCTAGGTTATTCCCTTATATTTATTCATTTATATTGGCATATTCCTTTTATGTCTTGTTATGTCCCTCTGAAGACCTGGTTCTTTTCCAGATTCGGATGAGCATTTGTATCCCACTGTCTACGGACCGAGGATTGTGACAGATTATATTACAGAGGACGTAGAGGTGTTGCTCAATGAGTTTCCATGAGCTTGGAGGATGCTTGAATTGGAGCCTTGAGCATTATTACATAGTTAGCCGATGTTCTGGCTGGTTATCTTTTATTTTAGTTCTTCTTTATTTTATCATTGTATTTCTTTTCTATGTATATTTTCATCAGCCTATATTTTTACAGACATATCATTTGTATTGGATATTCAGTTCTTGTTATATTTTATTTTAGTTCATTCGTTATATCTCTATCTGTGTTATTGTTGCTTGATTTTTTGGATGAGATTATAGTATTATAGAGATTATAGATTTGTATGTGACTGTGTAGTTTAGGTACAACGTACTACGACTGGAGTAAGTCCATTATATTGGGTAGCTTATTCTAGCTCGTACAGCTAGCATGCTCTTATCTTAGTTCCTAAGTAATTTGGAACTTGGGCGTGACACTTCTTAGATAAAGACAATAGTCATTAAGTAAGATTCAAGGTTGTAGTCTGTCTCATCTATGCATAATATACTTGTCCAAAAATTCTCTATTCTTTTTCATTCTATTACTTTGGAACTTGACCTTTTGGGGCGGGGATTATTGGTAGTGTGTGTATGTTCTCGCATACAAAATGAGTAAAAGTTCAACTTCCACTACTCCTTTTAGTCCCTCGTCGGTTGTGGCATTAAATTTAATAGTGCTTATAATACTTCCTCTATAGAGAGAAAAAACTAAAAAGAAATTCCTACGTAAAAACTCTCTCCATACTAATCAGAAATTCCTCTACAGAAAAATCTGATACACAAATTCTCTTCAATTTTCTCTCTCCGAAACTCCTATTGTTTTTCAAAATCTTGCTCTGGGTAGAGCTAAGTTCGGGTCAATCTCATGCGACAAAGGAAAATAAATAGAGCGGAGGTTTTAATTATTTTTTATTTTTGTTCATAGAGTTTTAAAAGAGAAAAGTAAATATTTTTAACAATAGGATCATATGAAACTACACATATGACTTCTAGATGAATCCGACACAATTTCATGGTGGAATAAGACGTGGTTAGCACACAATTGTGGTATGAATGAATGTGTTGGTTTGATTTTATGGTAGAATGGATCTAGATAATAACATGTTAGATTTTCTGATATAGAAGTTGTTGGATTATATCTATTTTGTCCACTGTAATGTAATCATAATCGCAATGTAATCAAATAAAAAAAATTCTCATTTGATTATAATTGCAATTGTTAGAATATCATGTTGTGGGTACTGTTGTAATGTAAGTGGTGTTGCATGCTAGGCATATGGAAGTCCATTAATTCATGATCCAGTCTGCAAAACTTTTGATGTTGTTCATATTATGCATAACAATGGTACATGCAATATCGTGTTAGGTTATGTTGATTGGTCTAGGTGGTCCATTTGTGTTTTCATCGTAAGTGGAGTAAAGATGAATAATAAGAAATGTGGTGGCTGCATACATTCCCTATAAATGTATAAAATGAACTTACTTTTTTTACTTAGATTTGATCACTTTGAGGGGTTGGACTTCCATAGCCTAAATTGTGGGGGACATAAACAATTGTGACACTCGTATGTCCTATGAGATTAGCAATATAAATAGCAATCAAAGTTCATGTATCTCGTCATTGAACTTTATTCACATATAGGATAATTTGTTAACCACGTCCTTACACTAACCCAAATGTTCCGTAATGGATGAACCATCCATGTACCCAAGAACCATCATCTGTCGGATCATGAACAATTTATTTGTCTCGGTCTTTTTTGTATACAAGGGTTCCAACTTGATCTCTCACTATGTCTTTGCATACTCAATATTGGCGATATGATTATACACATTCTCATCTATGAACTGTAGAACCCTAAGGGGTGAATAGGGTAATAAAATAATTACCAACAATAATAAGCAAATTAAAAGGCTCGTCAACTTTTTAAACATGAATTTTTCTTCGTAGGCTTGTCAACTTCAAACACACGAATTTTTCTCCGAAGGCTCTTCAACTTCAAACTTGAGAGAAAAGGTTTCGATCTTCTTGAACACTTGGAAGATCTAAGTTGCAACTCTTAAATACTCTAATACTTTAATGGATGACAACTTAAAATCTTTGTGGAGTAATAGTAGAGCTCTTTGGTAGATAAGAAATTTAAGGCTCAAGTAGATAAAGCATTTATGAAGAAGGAGGAAGTCTATTTATACAAACCCAAGATAAGTAAGCATTTACTACAGCTGGGCGAATGATCCGTCGGTTATCCGCGGACGTCCTGTCACGCCCAAGAACCAGAATACTAGAGAGCGGGGGACAGACACAGCTAGCTACGTACATTGAAGTATAATCTACCTCGATATACGGTCACGGCTGTCTAGATGCATGAGGGTTTATCTATAAGCCAACAATCTCTTATGGTCATGAACAAGCCTAGTGTCTCAATCTCAACAAGCAAGTAATCATCATACATACAAAGTAAGGCATTCCAAACATTACATATTCAGATGATCATGAAGCTAGTCATACAAAATATGAAGAATAGCAAGAATTTAAGTCATACATGATCAATCCTAGGATTTGTCAATCATGTAACAGCCCATAGGCAGACAGAAATTGAAATTTCAACACGAGCTAACACTTGCTCGACGGCTAAATGCCTCAAAAGAATAATTTACAATAAAATAAGAGAGCAAAATAAGAAACCCACTCGTTGCAAGGATTACGCCTGGTGTTCACCATCTGGCTGGAAGACAGGAAGATCCTATAGAGCTACTCCAAAATATGGCCAAACAAAACTAGCTGGGTCAGACCCCAAAAAGAGCAAGTGCCACAAGGGAGGCTTCACTTAAGAACTAAAATCAGCATATTAGCACATGATACATAAAGGATAACGAAAGACATGAGTTAGAGAAAACAGGGTGATAAACGATAAGATAACTAAAGGACCATTCCGGTAACCAAGTTACAACCCGTAAACCAAATAAGGACCGGGGTTGTAACCCTTCACCTGAACAGAACTTAGTCTCTAACCAATTATCGATAAAGTAAAGCATAAACAAGCATGTCCTGAGATAGCCATGTACTAGATCTAGGTAAGACTAGACAAGATAGAACTCCATCCATCATTCACGGCCAAGCAAAGAGTACGGCTTGATACTTTAACTAACTAAGGTTATCACAAGTCTAGTTACTAGCAAGATGCAATAAGATGTTCCGACAGCCACAAGCCCTACAGACTTAATCCAGGTTATCCGGTCACAAGTTGAGAGAGTTGGATTAGGTGACTTAGAGGTGCAACACATGACAGTGTGCTAGAAATGTGCCCTACTCAACGGCAGGCTACAAGTCCAATTAAAGCACCCAGATAACGGGACTACCTATAGCTGAGAAATCTCTTCATGAACTACTTGATCACTCTAGTCATTATCCTAGTCAGATTCAGTATGAATTCCTGACCGTGGAAATTAGGAATTCATATCCTAGACATGATACAAAACGAGACACGTAGCTTATACAAGCACAAACACCCACGGTGTCAAGACAAGAGTAACTTAGCAAGTCAAGATAGCCGTCATAACGGCATATCGAGACTATCATGTTAGGTTACTTTATCAAGTCAAGAGTGCGTCACAACGGACCACCATCAAGAATTATCATGTCAAGTTACTTGTTAAGAGTGCATCACGATGGATCACTATCAAGAATTATCATGTTACTTGATACTTGTTAAGAGTGTGCCTTAACAAGCCACTATCGTGTTCTATCCTTACATTATCATGAATGAGAGAAACTTGCATAAAATAACTAGTAACATATTCTTGAAGCCAAAAAAAAGATCTACAACTTTCAGGTTTTGAGTTTTTCAAGATTTTAGCCACAAAACAGCTCAAAGAGGCAAAAACAGTCTTTTGGAGTGACCTGCGCAAGTTGTGCGAGCAAAATCGCCCACGGCGTACGTTGTGCGCAAGCACGGCGCACGGGCGCGTGGCAGGAAATCGCGTCGGCGTGCGACCGCGCAAGTTGAAATGTGCGCAAGCAAAATTGCCCATGGTGCACGTTGCGCGGAAGCATGGCGCACGGGCGCGCGACAGAAAATTATGCGGTCGTACGGCCGCACTAGTTGCACGTTGCGCGCGGGCAAAATATCCAACGGCGCACATTGTACGCAAGCACGGCGTTCGGGCGCGCGGCCGCGTATGTTGCACGTTGCGTGCTGGCAAAATTGCCCACGGCGCGCGGTGCACGGCAGCGAAGACACTGCGCACGACACTGTTCATCATCCCGACAGTACCAAAAGGTGTGAGGAACCCATGAACATGAAAATGACATAACTTGCTCATACGAAGTCGAAATCAAGCGGTTCAAAAGCCAAAATTGGGTAGAATTGAATTCCCTACAACATGGAACCATTAGATCTAAAAAATAACCAAGTTTTAGAAATCAAAACCAAAAAAAATAATAAAATTACAAACTTAGATCTATAAGAATCCATCCATCAAATCCAAAAATATCAAGTTCTAAAGAGGCTTAGAATCAAGTAAGGAAGAGAATAGAACAATAAAATATAAGATCCATCATAAAGCAAGTTGTACTTGCCTAGGCTTGGTAGGTGGGAGGAGTAAATGAAGAAGATGAAGAAGTAAATGCAAATAATAGAGGGGAGAGAAGGAGTTGACTTATATAGCAACCCCTCTCATCTCAACCCAAAATAAACCAAACTAAGCCAAGCTAAGCGAGGACAAGTCATGTTGAACCATGTTGAACCAATTGTTTGCCATTGATTGTAAAAGTACAGAAAAGTTTTATGGGAGGACTGAACTTAGACTCACAATACAAACTCGCTTGTACAAAGAAAGCCTAGGGACAAAAACTTAGGTACAGCAGTCTAAGTACAATTGTTTATTTTAGATTCTGGGGGGTGACGATAGAGGCTCGGGAAGGCGACGGCAGCCCTGCCTTACTCCTTGGACGATCGGTATGCAGCCTTGGCTCCTGTGACGAGATGGTTGGCGTTGACAAAGAAATGCTCTTCTTACTCTCCTCGTATTGCTCTTCTTGCTTCTCTCTTTCTCTGTGTATTTTTTTCTCTGATAGCGTATATCTCTCCTTGTATATTTTGTAAGGGAATGACACCCTGCTATTTATAATAGTGGAGAGCATCATTAGGGTTTGGATGATTACCCATTCTCAAAGTGGCGGCAGCCTGATGCTTAATCAATCTGGACCATTCATTTTAATCGTGAAGGATCTGGGCCATAAATGGGGATAGCACTGAATCCTACGAATGATTAATGCTGATTGCTTTAAATCTTTATGATTGGTTGTGTCAAGCTTGGATCTCTCTCCATGTGTCCCATTGGCTTGATCATAAATAATATGACCTGATCTTATTAATTATGAGGATAATGTTAAATATGGTCATTGGGATCTAATAAATCTCTGATTGATTTGCATCTCATAATCATCCTTGCTACCAGCTGTCAAGTCGTGGGGGCAATTGAATCTCTGCCATGTGTCTTAATGATGGACTCTGCCAGAGCCGCATGATATCCATGAACCGCATGAGACAGCGTCTCAGTGAGCTGCATAGGTATAATACTTGCGAGCCGCATGGGATAGTTTCTCGCTGAGCCGCATAAGTGTAGTACTTGCGAGCCGCATGGGATGGCTTCTTGGTGAGCCGCAGGAAGACGATTTTTGCCAGCCGTATGAAGCTGTTCTTCAATGGAGCCGCATGGGGGTAGCCACGTGTCAATCTCGGATCGTGTCAGAGATTTTCTCCTATTCCCAAAGAGTCTGTCATTATGACAGGGCCATTATGACATTTTATGTCAGAGCCGTCAACTGTCAAATCATGGCAGAGCATTAAATAGGGCCTTTGCTCGATAGCCAGCTGTATGAAGGGGTCCCATGGGGACACGTGGTGTTGATCGAGCCGTATAACTCTGTTGGACGAATGTGAGCCGTATGTACTTCTGAACTGCATGCGGCTAGGGGGCTCTTTGAACCGCATAAGACTGTCCCTATATAAGTCACATGGACTCTCCTGCCCCGAGCCGCATGAGACTAAGAGTCTCTCTGAACCGCATGGGGCCGCTCCTGTATGAGCCGTATGGGGTTCTCCTGTTCCGAGCCGTATAGATCATCATTCTGATATTTTCTATGCTTCTACAAGACCCCCTTCAAAGTTTTTAATTTGCAAAATTGAAATACTTTGAATAAGAAGCATGGCCTTTGCTGACCGTATAGATGTTTCAGCCGCATGGATTTATCTGGCCGCATGAGTAGTTAGGCCGTATAGACTTTTTGCCATGTGTCCCAACCACGTGTGCAAATCTTCTGCATTAAATGCCCTTGATTCGCCGCCTCTTGGGGGAGGATCCCAAGGGCCAGTTTTGTTTTGACCGAAGCATTTTTCCTTTATTCTATTAGGCGATGCGTGGATCGAGGCGTTTGTTTGATTTTTTAAGCCTCCTTCGCCTATAAATAGGAGTAATTTTATTCTTTGAGGGTTTCTTTACCTTCTCTCTTTTGCTCGAACTCCTTGTTGCCGACTTTCTCTTCGTCTTCTCCTATCAGCGATCGGTAATGGCTCCCAAGAAGACTGCTGCTGCTACGGATAAGAAGGCCGCGTCATCTTCTGCGGCAGCGAAGGGCAAGAAGGCCGCGTCTTCATCGACTGCGACGGCGAACGTGGCGGCTCCTCCGACGGCTGGCATGTCTATTTTTTACCCCGACGTTCACCCGCCTATTGCTGGTAGGAACATGAACTGTCATGGCTACACCGCATATCTTATGCGCGAGCCTATATTTCCAAGTATGCTACGTGTCCGACTCATGTTCGGGCCGTATGGGATATGACCCAGGCCTGAGCCGCATGAAAGTTGTTGTTTGCAGCCGCATAACTACTTCATCATCAGGGCCGCATAAGCTTATCTGGACTTGGACCGCATGAGCTCTTTCAAACTGAGCCGCATAAGCTTATTTCGAACTGAACCGCATAAGATCATTTGAACTAGACCGCATAAGCCCATCCGCACTGGACCGCATGAGTCGAACCATATAAGCTTATTCAAATTTGGACCGTATCCGCATATGCTCCTTTCGAACCGAACCGTATAAGCTCATCCGTACGGAGCCGCATAAGCCCATTTCGAGCCGAACCGCATAAGCTTATTCGAACTGAACCGCATGTGCTCTTTCAAACTGAGCCGCATGAGGCTATGCTTAAGCCGCATAAGCATCAAGTAATTTGCGTTTCGGCTATCTTTTTAACTTGTTTCTTTTATCTTTCTTCAGTGAATCTGCCAGTAAATCCTGCGGGGGAATTTATAGTGGGCTCAAATCAGTTCGCCTTGGGCGTGCGTCTTGACGACTTAATTAAGCATGTGTTGAATCAATTCCCTGCTGATGAACCTTCGGAGAGGTTGAACGCCATCGAGAATCAGACCCTCTATTACCTCCGTTCTATGATGAATACTGGAAAGCTGGATGGATTATACCTGAAGCCTTTATTCCTCTTTGGAGATGCTTTAATCATAAAGAATCCTCGAGTATTAGAGATTTCTGAGAACTGGGATTTTTCTTTGGATGGGGTGGCGATCCATATTCCTCTCATGGAACGTCATTATCCTCTGTCATGGTTCAATATGGTGTTGCTGGACAGGAAGATGGTGTATAACTTAACTCCTACCCAATCAGGGATGTTGATGGGGAACATCCATTATAACCCGAACATGCGGTCAGCGTACGCGGGTAAGGATTCCGTCCTCCGGTATATGATGGGTCTAGCCCTGGGCTCTTTCATGAATGTATACGGTCCCAACTTCACACTCACTCAAGCTGATACCTTCCTGAATCGGCTCGCTCGCAAGAAATCTTATCCCGTTGGCAGACTGGCATTGCCGAACTAGATAAACCCCACCTCTTCGTGGGCCCAGTTGACCACTTGGGTTCTGCAGACGTACGGAACATTCTTGCAGGAGGTGGGACTTTATCATGCCATTCGGGGCACTTGTCACGGGCTTTCTATCAATAAACCATTGTTCGTGGCGCTCTTGGAGATGTATAATCGGCGAACGGGGATGTTCTTTGCGCCCGTAGGAGAGTTGGGGCTTGCTCTCCATGAGATGTATACTGTCTCCAAACATCCGTGGGTGAACGAGCCTTTTGAGGTGTATACCCCGTCAAATGAGGAGTTCGAGGACTTGAACCGACGATTCCCAGGTTTTGTTGCGATGTATCAGGAGTTGCTGTGCCACCATAGTGCTTGTCATCAGATGGCTATAAAAACGGTGGATAGCTCAGAAGGGACCGCTCCCCACACTACATCCTGGGTCAATTATCTTTTTAAAGTTGATCCTTCTGGCGAGGTTACTCCTCGAACCCCTCGAACCCAGGGAGAGATAAAGGACTTGATGTCGGGCGTCAAGAAGTCGCGGTCCAAGAGCGACATATTCGGGAGTCAATCTGACTCTCTCAGCTATTTTTACTATGGCACCAGGCCGATGTCAGAGAAGGCGCTTCTGGCTAGATTTTTAATGATATGGCTACGGAACTGCGTAGTCTCGGGGGAAGCAGGTTCTATCGAGAGGATCGGTCGCCACTTCATTCTTCCTGCCGTTAAACTGGTATTTGGAGTTAGCTGGCCCTTCTTCCTGCTATGGTGTGTAGCATACACCATGGTCTTCGAACATTCTCGTCCAAGGTTATTGCGCGCAAGAAGATGCGGGATTTTGAGCGCGTAGAACTACCTTTCCACTATTTGATGGGGGTGGTTGGCGTTGCACTACAAGTCTTTGATGGGACCTGGAATAGCGGAAGATGCTACAGATGAAGACGCTTTCCTTTTCAAATGCCATCGCCGATCTTGGAAATACAACACTATGCCAGCTTGTCGGAGGGCGCTGGCGAGGGTGGATGGGCGTGACTTTTTTGTGTCTGTTTCTCATTTTTCTGATGAGGAAGTGAGGAAGGTATACCTTGATGGTACCGGACCTTCTCACTTTCTGTCTCCGAATATGCTCACCTGGTTGCGCAACATCCGCCCCGCATATCTGGTTTATCGCAACCGCAATAATGTGTACTTGGAGCCTTACCTACCTAGTAGGTTTTCCCGCCAATTCGGTTATAGCCAGTTATTCCTTGATTGTCCAAACCCTTGTTTGGTCTTTGAAGGTAGTGTTCTTGATGGCATCCGGGCGTAGAATTATTATGACGCTTATCATACTCGGGCCAGCTTCTCGGTCCCTGATGCTAAGGCGCCGAAGGAAATTTTGTACGTGGCTACTTTGTATCATGTTATGGCGAACAAGCAACCTGTTAATTTTGATCCGAGTACCAGTTTCATCGTGGGTACCGGTTTAGAGGAGAAGCCCAAGGGGGCTAAGGCTAGAAAGCAACTAGCGCTCCAGACTCCCCTTCCTGAATCAGAACCTTCTGAGTCGGCTGAGGAGGAGGATGATCATGATAGCGAAGACTCCCCTTCTGGTGGGGTGAAGAAGTAACGGATCAACCGCTTCCGACACCCGATGAACTGGCGGAAGATCCGTTGCTCACTACACAAGAGAAAATAGTGAGGGAAGAACAGCCTCAAGCTGTGTCTGGTCCCTCATGTAAACGAGTCAGACGCGAGTCTTCTGACAGCAGAGCGACCTTTTCCGTGAAGAGAGCTGCCGTTAGGTCTCGTGGATTACTTATTACCGAGAGGGGTAAAGGTACAGACGCTGTTCCGGAGGTAAGACCAAGTCAGAGCCACCTCTTTGTTGTAGTTTTCTTTTTTTTCAGAGATATGACTTAATCACTTTTCTTTGTATGCGTCTGATGAACCGGCCTCTCCTGAACTGTCTACTGCCCCTGGAGTTGATCCGGCCCTTGCTGCTTTGATTAGCGACATGTGTGCCACGGTCCTTTCTGCGGGGGCTCTCTCAGCGGCGGCTGGAAGCTCCCAAGTTGCTGAGGCCTCGGCCCGGGGTGACGAAGGTTTCCTCGGGCCCGTCTCCGAGATTGCTGAACTTCGGCAAGGTGACGTCGATCTCGTTGCATCCCCTCCCGAGGGTGCAGGAGCGGAGGAGCCTATTATACCTGACTCGAAGACTGTTGGGGAAGAGGCTACAGTGGATGTAGACGACCTTCAGCCTCCACACTCCTCCACTGGTAAGATAAGCCAAATATTGACTAGTGAGGGGGCTTATTTGCTCTATCAACATATCCTCCGGGTCAAATCGATTCATGGTTGCCTTGGCCCTACAGGTCCTGACCCTTTACTTCCCACCGCGGATGTTCTTGGGGAAGGCTCGGCCTACCGTGATCTGGGAGAAAGAAGCGTTCCCTCTCCCTCGCCGTCTCATGTCGAGGGGCCTCCTACCAACCCCGGGCAGATGGGAATTAGCTGGCGATGGTTTCCACCTCGTCCTCTGCTGACCATACGGCTCCGGAGGTTAACCTTTCGACCCTGCCGAGCATTCAAGTTCTGCGGGCCGCTGAAGAGGAGTTGGTCGCTGTTCACGCGTCCTTCCGTACGGAGTTTATTTCTCTTATGGCAGGAGCGGCAGATTCTATTGCGTCTTCTTCAGCGTTGCCAGCTACGCTCCCGTTGACACCGGCTTCCTCGGAGGCTCTAGACGAGGTGATGCAGGATGTGGTCGACAGCTTCTATCGCCACTTAAAAAGGGGCGTAGACGCTGCTGTAGAACGGGGGACCCCTTTCTCTCTATCTCTCCGGTGCGCTCGGGGTCAGGTTGCAACTTTGAAGTCCCTTCCTGGCGGGGTAGGGTTGGCTGCCCTCCTGGAGCCTAAGTTGGCAGAGGCTGATCAGCTTGTGACCCAATTGCTGGTGATACGGCAGGCGGATTTGCCTACTACGATTGAACGGGAGCGGGGCTTCCTCATTGCTGCTCGGGATAGGATCAAGCTTGCTCGAGATACTGCCGGGCCAGTTGTGCGGGGAGACCTTGATAAGTTCTCCGCTTCGTATGACAGGCTGGGTCATCGGAGTCAGGCTTGTCGTGCTCGGAAAGAGTCTGCTTCTCGTGGAATTGCTGACACGAAGGAGCAGATTCTCGTACTCCAGAAGGAGTTGGCCTTCTTAGAGTCAGAACTGAAGGCTGCTCAGACGGAACAGGAGTCAATCGTTCGGGAGGTCGAGAAGGTTTCCCGATCTTCTGTTAACCTGGAGCGGGCCTTTAAGAGATTCAAGGATAACTGGCAAGCCCATTCTCAACTGGAGGACGAGGTGGTGCTGACCCAAGAGGCGGAGCGACGAGCTACCCAGAGGTTTGAGCGGTCGGTTGCCTTGCTGACGGACCGTCTCAGGGCATTATGTGCCCCGGAGCAGTGATCAGCTTTCTGTTTTCTTTTGCTTCTCCTTTTTTCTTTTCTTTTTGTGAGGGATGTGATCCCCAATGATGTAGCACTTTGAATTTTGAATAAATGAGCATGTTTCAACTCATCTTCTCTTTCTTGTACTTGTGGTATTTGTGGAATTAGACCTGCTGGAGGATTATTTGTGGACCTGTTATCCTAGGTGTACCTTGGTTTTAGGTACGGATAACAAGTTTGGTTAGGATATCCGGAACAGCCATGGCAAAGTGGTCATGGGTGCTCTCGGTATTGGAAAAAAGAATGCTGTAGAGCAGCTGGGCTCCCGGGGCATGGTGAGATGGTGGATTTATGCTAAGAAGCTTAGCAAGGGATATTTGTGGACCTATTATCCTTGGCGTACCCTGGTTCGGGATACGGATAATGGGATGAAAGGAAACCAACATATTTCCTCAGAGGTTATGAGAACATGGCAAACATGAGGATTTTACCGTGGAATCTTCCTGCTCAGAGGTAATGAGAACATGGCAGGGGAGACTTCACGGAAGATATTCGTGGTCGATAGCGGACATTTGTAGTCAACAGAGGACATTTGTGGTCAACAGAGGACGTTTGTGGTCAACAGAGGACATTTGTGGTCAACAGAGGACATTTGTGGACCTATTATCCTTGTCGTACTCCGGTTGTGGGTACAGATAATAGGTTGAAAGGGGACCGACATACTTGCTCAGAGGTAATGTGGACATGGCAAGCATGAAGGTTTCTTCGACGGAGCCTTCCCACTCAGAGGTAATAAGGACATGGCAGGAGTGGACTCAATGAATAGGGGGTACATAGAACGACTCAGAGGTAGGAGAACGTTGAAGTTCTATGCGAGGGGGCAGTTTGTTTTTGGTGGAAGTGAAAACGACTCAGAGGTAATGAGGACATGGCCGTTTCGGAAATTTGTAGATCGATTACCTTTTTTGTGCGCTGGGAGTACGGGTAGTGGATCATGAGGGAGGATCTCTTCCAGGAAGAAAGTTCAGAGGTATAATCATACATGACTTACTATCTGAAAGAGTGACCGGAATGTGAGTTCAGAGGCACCAGCGGGTACATGACTCGGTAATTTAGAATATTGAGAAGGTGTGAGTACAGCGGCACCAGCGGGTACATGACTCGATAATCTGGAATATTGTGGATGTGAGTTCAGCGGTACCAGCGGGTACATGACTCGACAATCTGAAATGTTGTGGATGTGAGTTCAGTGATACCAGCGGGTACATGACTCGATAATCTGAAATGTTGTGGATGTGACTTCAGCGGTACCAGCGGGTACATGACTCGAAGATCTTGGAGAGAATGTCGTTTAGACATAATATTTCTTCAGGAACTTACCGTTGACGGGCAACATGAGCAAGTCTCCGTTTTGTTTTGCGAGGCGGTAAGCACCGTTGGAGAATACTGTCTCAATGATAAATAGGCCTTCCCACTTTGGCTGGAATTTGCCGACGGTCTTGTGAGTCATGACCATCGGCCTCCGGACTGCCAGGACGAGATTGTCCACCTAGAATGTTCTGATTTTGACCCTCTTGTTGTAGGCTCCAGAGATGCGTGCTTGGTATAGTTCAATTCGTTGCTGAGCCAAGAGGCACTTTTTATCTAGTGCCTCCAATTTCTGTAGCCGACGATGGTAGTTTTCGTCTGTCATCAATTGATGTGTGAGGGCGACATGCAGTGAGGGGATCTTAGTCTCCAATGGGAGGACTACCTCACTTTCGTACACCAGAGAGAATGGTGTATTCCCGATGGCCGTTCGAACTGTGGTGCGGTAAGCCCATAAGCATTCGCCGAGCTTCTTGTTCCAGTCGTATTTGTTGGAGGAAACAAACTTCTTGAGGAGTTTGATGATTATTTTGTTGAATGCCTCTGCCAACCCGTTTGCTGCTGGGTTGTATGGTGTCGAAGCGACATTCTGAATATGGTGCTTATCGTAAAACCGATAGAATGCGTGGCTTACAAACTGCGGACCATTATCATGGATGATCCTTCGGGACAGTCCAAAGCGGTAGATGACGTAATGCTTAAGGAAGCTGATCACGTTTGAAGTCTTAACTTCTGTGAGTGGGACAGCTTTCGCCTATTTAGAGAAGTAATCAGTGATCGCAAGTTTGAAGCGATGTCCTCGGGAGGAAGGTGGGATGATTGGACCAATGATATCCATTCCCCATGCTTCGAATAGCCAGGACGCCACTGTCGGATGTAGAAACTCGGATGGTTGGTGAATGAAGTCCGCGTGGACTTGACAGGCTTTGCATTTTCTAGCATAATCTATCGCATCTGCCACCATCGTGGGCCAATAGTAGCCCATTCGTCGAAGGCGGTCTTGCAATTTTGGGCCGGGCTGGTGGGCCCCGCAGACACCATCGTGAGCTTCTCGTACGACTTCTTTGGCTTCTGCATTTGACAGACACCGAAGCAGTAATCCGTCGTAGGAGCGACAATACAGCATTTTCGTCTCTGTATCGTAGAAGAATCTGAGAGAATGCCGTCTAATGGAGGTGGCTTCCTTTGGGTTCTCGGGCAGGATGTCGTAGACGACGAAGTCGATGAATGGTTGTCTCCAATCTGGGGCATCATCGATCGTCTGTGCAGAATAACTTGCCACAAATTATACATTATTTTTGGGACATACCAGTTCGTGGCCTATCACATCCACTGATTGGCGATCATAATTCGGAACTGCTAGGGAAGCGGCAAGACCAGCTAAGGCATCGGCTTCAATATTTTGGAGTCTGGAGACATGCTCGATGAAGAACCCCTCGAATGACGAGATGATATTGATCGCTATTTGGTGATAAGGGATCATGTCTTCGTGGTGGACCTCGTATGAGCCCCGGATCTGATTGATGATTAGTTGGGAATCGCCGTATGCTTCAAGGTATTCTACCCCCAGCTCTCTTGCAAGTTGGAGGCCAATGACCAGAGTGTTGTACTCGGCCACATTATTAGAGTAGGGCTCTGTGAGAGAGTAAGCGCGGTTAATCACCAATCCGGAAGGAAAGATCAGCACTACCTCGACTCCGACGACTATATTGCCTTCAGGTCCGGTCCTCGAAGCACCATCGAAGAACATTCGCCATATAGCCTCGTGAGAGGTTACATGTGAGTCGACGACCACATTTGGGATCTCTTCATATATTCTGGAGGACTCCGAGCCTGGGTGGGCTACTAAGAAGTCTGCCAGGGCTTGACCTTTGACTGCCTTTTGTGGGACAAAGATCATATGATAAGGGGACAGCAATATTGCCCATGTAGCGAGACGAGAGCTGAGTGCCCCTGGTTTAGTCATGAGGACTCTGAGAGGGTTGACTCGTGAGATCACTTGTATCGTTTGTCCGGTGACATAGTATCGCGTTTTCTGAATGGCGAACACCAGGGCGAGGCATTCCTTCTCCACAGTGGTATATCAGTGCTCTGGCCCAATCATCATTCGGCTGAGGTAATATATGGCCTGCTCATGGCCTGCGTCATTGTTTTGTGCCAGCAGAGCCCCGAGGGAGTGTTCCATTGCTCGTACATAGAGCAGGAATGGTTTTTCAGGAACCGGGGCCACCAAGACTGGAGGATTTGACAAATATTCTTTGATGCTGTCGAAAGCATGCTGGCATTCCTCGTCCCATACGAATGAGACTCCTTTCTTCATAAGGTGCGTGAATGGTCGGCATCGTCCGGAGAGGTTGGAAATGAACCTCCTGATGTAGGCTAGCCTCCCTTGGAGGCCTCTGAGTTTGCGAAGATTTCTCGGGGGACCCATCTCCATGATTGCTTTTGTCTTCTCAGGGTCTACATGGATACCCTTTGCAGTGATGATGAAGCCTAAGAACTTCCCGCTGGATACGCCCAGAAAGGACTTCGTAGGGTTCATTTTCAAATTGTGCGCTCGCATTAGGTCGAATACCGTCCTTAGATCCTGCAGATGGTCTCCTTTGCAGCGGCTCTTAACGGCTATATCGTCAACGTAGCACTCCACTGTCTTGCGTAAGTGGTCTCTGAAGATGATGCTCATGGCTCTTTGATATGTAGCACCGACATTCTTCAAACCGAAAGGCATGACTGTGTAGCAGTACGTGCCAATTGTTATTCGGAATAATGTATACTTTTTGTCATCAGGAGATATTTTGATTTGGTTGTACCCCGAGAAGCCGTCCATGAACGACATACGTTCGAAGCCGCAGGTATTGTCGATCATGATGTCTGTGATAGGAAGGGGGAATTCATCTTTGGGGCACGCCTCGTTCAGATTGCGAAAGTCAATACAGATTCGAATCTTCCTATTCTTCTTGAGGACGGGTACTATGTTGGCGACCCAGTCTGGATGTTGCTTCTAACGAATAAAGCCGCTGGCTATCAGTTTGTTGACTTCGGCTTCGATTGCATCCATGATGCCTGGATGAAAATGTCGCTGTTGTTGCTTGACTGGCTTCGCATCCGGCCGAATGTTGAGTTTATGAAGAGCAATGTCGGGATTTAACCCTGGCATGTCTTCATAGCTCCAGGCGAACACATCAATGTATTCTCTGACAAGTTCTAGCAGCGACTCCCATTCTTCGTCTGTTAGGCTTTTACTGACAAAAATCGATTTTGGAGAAGATTTGCTGCCGATGTCAACTTGTATAACCTCATCTTCAGTAGGAGGTTCTCTCAGTTCGAACCGCTTTTCCTATTGTGCGTCCAATTGCTGGGCCCACGGCTCTAGCTCGAGGATCTCAGGGATGTCTTCATCTTCCTCGTAAGCGTCGGCGAATGCCATGTTGACTGACATGACTTGTCTGAACACATCTCCGATGCTGGTATCCGAGTCGAAAGTTGGTGATCCGGTTGAATGTGACTGCCAGTCGCATTCTTTATCTGAAGTTTCAGGGGTCGTAGTAGGCGTTACATACCCTAACCCGCATCGAGTTTTGCTATAGTAGTTTCGTGGTTTGCCCGTCGGGACTGGCGGCTTCAAAGGTAATCGTCGCCCAGTGCCGTAGTTCAAACCTGGCGTCATCTCCAAATTATACCCCTATTTCTGCATGAGATATTTGGATTGGGGGCTATAGAGATACAGAGGCAGTCTTCCGGCGTCTGACCCGAGGTCGGCTTCCTCTATGGTGAGGGGATGCGGGTTGTTTGTCCGGCCAAAGATGATCGGATGATCTCCTCCCTCGATTATTCGGTAAGCGTCTTCTACTGGAGTAAGCTGGATCGCGGTGTACACATTTGTCACTTGTGTGTGTAGGTGAGTGCCTATACCATGTTCCATAGCATACATTGTACATAGCTTATTGAGCTCGGTGTAGTTCAAAGATAACCCTTTATTGATGAAGTAAAGTATCTTTTCTAGGGGGATTACATCATCAGCGGAGGGGACATCAGTGTGGGCAGCCACATACTTAGCTAGCTCCGGTTCCTCTTCGGCTACCCCCTGTATACGATGACTGAAAGGACGACCTGGAAAACTTGATTGTCAGTGGTTCAGTTGATAGAGTAGAGCGTAGAGTTGTTGGCACACTAGCGACCCCCAGTTTGGCACTTGTTGTGGAGCGAGGAGTGGCTGGTTCGCTAGAAGTATCAGACCTTGCATCGGGGTGACGACCTTTCTTGGGAAGGCGTATCGTCAGTGGCCTATCGGAGGGATTGAACTTCTCCATTTGGGGTTGACCAACTCTCGACAGTCTGATTGTCAGTGGTCCCATTGTGGGTCTCGGCACTTGGTCGGACCTTGGCAGCTGGATTATCATCTGCTCTTCCTACGCCGAGAGGCTGATCGCATCCTTCCGCAGAGTGGCCGTAAGGGGTGCGGACCTTCCCGGTTTGCGAGCTTGGAGGTGGATCGTCAGAGGCTCTTCTGATCCTGTGGCCGTCTCGGTACTAGCTTGTTCATTTCCTTCATCAAGGTGCCTCTTCGACTTTTCGTATAGGCAGGAGTCTGAGTAGTAGGATTCGACCCCTTTGAAGGGATCGATATCAGCAAATTCTGTCTTCACGAAGCCGTATTTGTCGACATATTTGAAGCACTGGTGTAGCGTGGAAGGCACGATCATGTAATCGTGTATCCATCGGCACCCCAAGAGGATGTTATAAGAAGTGTCTGCATCTATGACGTAGCAGGTGACTTCGGATTGGAGGTCGCCAATTTGACACTTCAGATGAATCTTTCCAATAGGGTAGCTCCTGCCCGAATTGAAACCGCTGATGGTGGTGCTTGTAGGCGTCAGACGATGCATTGGGATGCGGAGATGATATAGCAGACCCTTCGGGATGATGCTTATGGAAGAGCCAGGATCTATGTGCATCCGATCCACCTTCACGTCGTCGATGTATCCCGTGTAGTATAGCGGGCAATCGTGTAGGTTGGTCTTGATGAGCATGTCCTACGGAGTGAAGACGATGTTGGGCATTGCTCCCGTACAGGCACTGTCTTGGAGATCCACGGGTGAGTCCTCCCCGGTGAGGTTGGATTGAGCCAGATAGACATCGGCATTTTGGAGTGCTTCGCTTAATGCAATACGAACGTCCTTGGAGAGCCTTAGGAGTTCGTACAGTGACAACTTGGCCGGTGTGTTAGCCAATTGTGCTAAGATGTCAAAGTTGTAGGGCCTCTCTAGTCCTTGGGCTGCCTCTTTTCGGAGGGATTTGTCGAAGCGAGTCTCCCTCGGCCTAGGCTTGTCGGCCGTCGAAGGCTGAGCCGGTCCCGGAGCATCAATTGTAGTAGGTTGATAATATTCGGCTGGATTGTCAGCTACAGGTTGGGATTGTGCTCTGGACCGCGTGGCGACGGCTGTAGCTTCCTCGTTGTCTGCCAAGATTGTGTGGCAGGTCCTGACTTTTCTACTTTTCTTTTTGTCGGTGGTAGATGGTGTGGGCCGAGTCACTTCTGACACCAAGTCTGGATGGATCCACATGACCTCTCCTCGTGATGTGGTGAGGGGTACTAGACCGGCAGCCTGATCTCGGGAAGGTGGAAGATTGGTAATCTCCATTGTCGCCAGAGGGACGGAGATCACCCCGTCTTGAGTCTCCGTCGGAGGGAAGCTGCCGAATTGTACGGACACCATATTGGCTGCCACGGTTACCTCTTCGAAATCGATGGCCAGAGTGTTCGAATCGATGAGGTTCTGGATGTACCGTTTCAGCTGATAGCAATCGTGTGTAGCATGATGAACATAGCAAAGATAATGGCAGTACTTTGGATTCTCCATCTCTGCCGGCCGCGGTTCCCGTCTTGGTAGAGGAAGCTGAATTCTGTCCCCTTGTATGAGCATGTCCAAGATGGGCTTGACGTGACTGTCTTCGAAGGAGTAAGTGATTTGTGGCCATTATTTGTCTGCGAGCTTCGGCTCAGGTTTTTGTGCTGTATCGGCCACCATAGCCTGCTTTCCCTTGCTGTCCCGATTGTTGGAGGGGCTACCCCCATTATCGTTGTTGGGACGCTTGCCCTTGTTTTCTCCTTCCGAGATATGCAATCCCAGTTGGCGAGCCTTCTTCAGTCGTTCTTCGGCGCTTGTGGCGCTGATGATGAACGTCTTCCAATCTTTGAATTGACTTTCGCCCATCCAGAGACTGATCGTTGGAAGCAGTCTCTTTTGGCAAATTTCAATCAAAGAGGAATCTGGATTTCCGGAGGACAGCTTCATGGCGGTTTGGCGGAACCGCTCAATATAGTTCCTTGTCAACTCCTTCTCCCCTTAGACGACGTACATGAGGGTGGACATGGTGACGTCCTGTCCTACTTCGTAGAATCTCTCCAAGAACAGGCGCTTGAAGCCGGCGAAGGAGTGGATACAGTTGTCCGGCAGATTGCGGTACCAGTCGAAGGCGACTCCTTCCAATGCCCCAATGAATAATCGCGTGAGGATAGCATCATCATGGGGCAGATGGTCGGTGGTGACCTCGAAGTAAGTGATGTACCGACTTGCTGAGGTCTTGCCATCATACAGGTTGATATTGAACGGCTTATATTTTGGTAGGAATAGAACATCCCTCCATTCGGCAGGGTATGGTTGCCGCATTCTGAGGTCTTGAGCATTTTCTCGGGCATGGAACATGGCTCGGAGCTCCTGGACCTCTCTTCTTACTTCTCGGGCCTCATCTGTCGTGGTAGGGGCTGTTATTTCGGGAGGATTATTGCTCGGGTTTGGTGCCGCTGAGTTCGAGTCTGCATTGACCGCGGGACCCGTGCTTGTTTGGCCAGGCGTTCTTCCTTGCAGAGTTGGAAGAGCGGCTTTGATTTCATCTACAAACTTGACCAAGGCCTGCAGTATTGCCTCCAAAGTGTTGATGCGTTGGCGATCGCTGGAACCAGCTTGGTTGCTGTCCGTCATGAATACCGTCCTTACATGAGGAGTGATGGAAGGAACGGTGGAGGATGTGCCCTCCGAGTCATACCCATGCACCGAGAAGTCATCGGGGTAGGTGGGAATGTTCTCTTCGGGCTCGGACTCGGAGGGAACGGTATCCCCAGCCTCGGAGCTTGCTTCGTCTTAAGAGCCATAGATATCCTCGGGGACATCAGCGTCTGTTGTACCTGATGGGAGAGTGGTTTCCCCGGGCTCGGCTCCTTGAAACATCGGATTGTTGTGTATGTTCGGAGGAGTGCTACCTCCAGTTCCTACGACCCCCAGCGATGTGGATGATGAATTTCCCATTGCAGCAGATTTTGTCTTTGAACGGGTGTGTTGGAATATTCCGGTGGAGGACAACCGTTTAGACAACGGTTTCTTAGCTGCAGTGGTTGATATCTTGGGGCTGGAGATGCTTGTCTTCTTTCCTCTCCCCTCGGCAGGGATTTTCTGAGTGGAATTGCAGGAGACAACAGGAGGTGCCTCGTCTTCTGAGCTCGGATGCCGTAGTCTTTGGAAGACGGACGACCGGTCTTCCTTGCTGCCACGTTGTTGCAATAGCAGTTGACGATGATTTGGGTGCAGTGATGTCCAAGTGAGGGCTCTTTGCACGCCGAGGCTCCTTCTCTTTCCTTGCGCTTGTGGAGGATCGCCTCACGCAGGTCAGAGGAACCACTTTGTCCTTTTGCCGCCGGGGGCTGGACTCGAGCGGTTCTATACAACTTCCCATCAGAGGCCCGTGTGATAATCAACAGGACACCACGATAGTTAGAGGTTGGGACAGCTGCCTGGGCTTGGTGAGCCCGCGCTGCCCTAGACTTCCTCCTTTTAGCACTTGCGGGTGCGTAATAGGAGGAGTCCAAGTTGAATACCACAGATTCTGGCTTATCATCCAGAGAACCATCAGAGTCATGACCGCATGAGAGACGGTCGAAGACTGATCGAGAGAAGCTTAGAACGGTCGCTATACGGCTAGAATTGGGTGCTGTGCAGGCTGTCTGCATGCGGTTGTCTTCTGCCGTTGGATGAGTTATTTTTATGCGGCTATGAGTCACGACCGTGCAGGCTAGCCGCATGCGGTTGGCAATTGTGGCCGCATGGGTTTTCTGCAAGCGATTGACTTTCTTAGCCGCATGAGTTTCATCCATGTGGTTGGCGACTGTAGCCGCATAAGCTATGCGGCTGACAGATGTGGCCGCATAAGTTTTCTCCATGCGGCTGGCGGATGTAGCCGCATGAGCTTTCTTCCTGCGGCTAATACCCTTATGCGGCTCGGATCTTATAGAGTTCCTCTTTGCCCCTGCAAGTCCAGCATCATAGTATTTTCTTGTGCCAGACTTGGGGACAGCAGAGTTGTCTACGGTCTGAAGTGGGGCCGCAGGAGAGTCTTTCTCGCCGTCTTGAGCAACAGAGGGTATTTCTGCAAGAGCTTCGGTAGGAACAAAGGATCGGGGTCTCCACTCCTTGCGGGCCTTCTTTGTGCGGGCTCGCTTCTGGACCGGGCCAGCGCTCTTGTCGAAGAGCATTCTTCGAACGCCTGTTGGTCGAACCGGGCGACCATCTTCTGTTGTATGGAGCTAAGCTTGGCTGCATCCGATTGCGTCACCAACTCCTCAGCCGTGGAGAAGTTAGTCCCCAGCAGAGTCGCCATCGTGTTTGCCATTGATTGTAAAAGTACAGAACAGTTTTATAGGAGGACTGAACTTAGACTCACAATACAAACTCGCTTGTACAAAGAAAGCCTAGGGACGAAAACCTAGGTACAGCAGTCTAAGTACAATTGTTTATTTTAGATTCTGGGGGGTGACGATAGAGGCTCGGGAAGGCGACGGTAGCCCTGCCTTACTCCTTGGACGATCGGTATGCAGCCTTGGCTCCTGTGACGAGATGGTTGGCGTTGACGAAGAAATGCTCTTCTTGCTCTCCTCGTATTGCTCTTCTGGCTTCTCTTTTTCTTTGTGTATTTTTCTCTCTGATAGCGTATATCTCTCCTTGTATATTTTGCAAGGGAATGGCACCCTGCTATTTATAATAGTGGGGAGCATCATTAGGGTTTGGATGATTACCCATTCTCAAAGTGGCGGCAGCCTGATGCTTAATCAATCTGGACCATTCGTTTTAATCGTGAAGAATCTGGGCCATAAATGGGGATAACACTGAATCCTGCGAATGATTAATGCTGATTGCTTTAAATCTTCATGATTGGTTGTGTCAAGCTTGGATCTCTCTCTACGTATCCCATTGGCTTGATCATGAATGATATGACCTGATCTCATTAATTATGAGGATAATGTTAAATATGGTCATTGGGATCTGATAAATCTCTGATTGATTTGCATCTCATAATCATCCTTGCTACCAGCTGTCAAGTCGTGGGGGCAATTGAATCTCTGCCACGTGTCTTAATGATGGACTCTGCCAGAGCCGCATGATATCCTTGAACCGCATGAGATAGTGTCTCAGTGAGCCGCATAGGTATAATACTTGCGAGCCGCATGGGATAGTTTCTCGGTGAGCCGCATAAGTGTAGTATTTGCAAGCCGCATGGGATGGCTTCTTGGTGAACCGCAGGAAGACGATTCTTGCCAGCCGCATGAAGCTGTTCTTTACTGGAGCCGTATGGGGGTAGCCACGTGTCAATCTCGGATCGTGTCAGAGATTTTCTCCTATTCCCAAAGAGTCTGTCATTATGACAGGGCCATTATGACATTTTATGTCAGAGCCGTCAGCTGTCAAATAATGGCAGAGCATTAAATAGGGCCTTTGTTCGATGGCCAGCTGTGTGAAGGGGTCCCATGGGGACACGTGGCGTTGATCGAGCCGCATATCTCTGTTGGACGAATGTGAGCCGCATGTACTTCTGAACCGCATGCGGCTAGGGGGCTCTTTGAACCGCATAAGACTGTCCCTATATAAGCCGCATGGACTCTCCTGCCCCGAGCCGCATGAGACTAAGAGTCTCTCTGAACCGCATGGGGCTGCTCCTGTATGAGCCGCATGGGGTTCTCCTGTTCCGAGCCGCATAGATCATCATTCTGATATTTTCCATGCTTCTACACCAATAAAGTCAAGATTTAAACCAAGGCTAAGCAAGATAAGTCAAAATACGGGCCACCTAACAACTGTCAGAAATCCGTATACGTATCATGAAAAATATGTATAACAGGAAACATGAGTGACAACTCTACCCACTTAAAAGAATTCCGTTCTCGAAATTTAATCAAGAGGCTAGAGATGTCGGGACAAGCTATACTGACCATAAGCAATCTACGACTAGCAGTCAATCAAGCAATCATTCATGCAAGCAAGGAAGTAAAAGCATAAGACATAAGGAAGACATTATACCTTATGAGTCAAACAGATATGGATATTGCGATCGGTTATCATCCTCTCGTTTCCACGTTGACTCACCCAAAGAGTGATGGCCCCAAGCAACACAGACTAAACTAATAGTCTTGTTCTTAAGTACCTTCTCTCTTCGGTCCAATATGGATACGGGCCTTTTCTCATACGAAAGGTTGGTACCAACAACCAATTCCAAATGATCAAGGCTATGGCTCAGATCCGGGATATACCGTCGCAATTGGGATACATAGAAAATGTTATGTACCTCACGTTACGACGACGGAAGAGCGAGACAATAGGACTCATCACCTACTCGCTCGAGAATGTCAAACGGCCCTATATAACTAGGACTAAGCTTTTCCCACACGCCAAAACAAATGACGCCACGGGTAGGCGAGATCCTGAGGAATACGTGGTCGTCGATAGAAAACTCAAGCAAACGTCGATGAGAATCGGCCCAATGGCGCTGACGGTCTTGGGCAACTCGAAGATGATCTCTGTCTTGTCTGACCACCTCGATTGTCTGCATAATCATCTTTGGACCAAATATCTTGCTCTTGCCGACATCTTCCCAAGCTAAAGGTGATCTGCACTTTCTGCCGTACAGGGCCTCAAAGGGTGCCATCTGGATACTTGCTTGGAAACTATTATTGTAGGAGAACTCCACGAGATGCAGGTGATCTTCCCACGAACCACCGAAGTCGAGTGTACATGATCGTAACATATCTTCGAGAGTCTGATTCGTGCGTTCTGATTGACCATCTGTCTGCGGATGATATGCTGAACTGAACTTGAGACGAGTCCCCAAACTCTCTTGAAGACTTCGCCAAAAGTGCGATGTGAATCTTGAATCTCTGTCCGATATGATACTAACTGGCACTCCATGCAATCTGACAATCTTTCTGAGGTACATCTCTGCAAGCTGATCCGTTGACTGGCCAATTCTGAAAGGGATAAAATGAACTACCTTGGTGAGTCTGTCAACTATAACCCAGATAGCATCTCTTCCAGCTGGAGATTTAGGTAACCCAGTTACAAAATCTATGGTAATGTGCTCCCATTTTCATTCTGGTATCGGTAAAGGTTGAAGAAGTCCAGCTAGTCTCTGATGTTCAGCCTTAACTTGTTGGCAAACTAAACATCGGGAGACAAACTGAGCTATCTCCCTCTTCATGCCATTCCACCAGAAATGCTGACGGATATCACGATACATCTTCGTACTACCGGGATAAATTAAAAAGTGAGAACTGTGAGCCTCTGCCATGATCTCCTGTCTGATATCACCACTGGGTACACAAAGACGCCTCCCATGTCGGAGAGTACCAACTTCGTGAGTACATAACTCTGGTCTTTGTCCTGCTTCATACTCTGCTCTGAGCCGCTGAAGCTTAGAATCTGTTGTTTGTGCCATCTTGATCCTCTCAACTATGCTGGACTGAACTTGCATGCTTGCCATCAATGCCACATTGGTAGGAAGAACTACTTCTGTTCCCATCTTCTGAAGATCTGCTAATAACTCTGGCTGTGCTGTTAGAAAATAAGCTCCTGCTCTTCTGCTCAACGAATCTGCAACTATATTGGCCTTCCCAGGATGATACTGCAGGTTAATGTCATAATCCACCAGTAACTCCAGCTATCTTTTCCGATGCATATTGAGGTCCTTCTGGGTAAACACATACTTAAGACTGTTGTGGTCGGTGAAAATCTCCACCCGATCTCCAAACAAATAATGCCTCCACAACTTGAGTGCAAAAACCACCGCTGCTAATTCCAAGTCATGGGTTGGGTAATTCCTCTCATAATCACGAAGCTGACGTGACGCATAAGCTACTTGTAAAACCCCTAAATTTCTACTATATATTTTTTTTTTATTAATTTGCATGGATTTAAAATTTTTGGTACTGTATGTCACGTAGTCGCATTGTACGTCGTATGCGAAATTTTCGTTTGCTCGACGAGTACGAATATGTGCGAGCGTACATATTTTATAAAAACATTTTCTTTTCTATTTTAATATACACTTTCAAAATTATATAATTATTATTCTTGCTATAAAAAGCCTTTTGATTCTAAAAAGTTATTAATAATAAATAATATTTTGTATACTAGAAAAGCCTAATTATGTAAAGGATATTTCTTGCATACAAATATTTTGTTATTTATTTATTGGTCTATTTTAAATAAAAGTATAATTTTCAGAATTTATTAATAGTAATATTTTATTGTTCAAAAAGATATTTAAAAATATTTATTATTTTCGAAATTATTATTATTGGTATTTTGAAAAATATTTTGGAAGTTATTTTGGCCAATTAAATCTTGATTTAGTGTTTGTAATTATTTAAATAGATTAAACTAGTATCTATATTTGGAATTGGATTATTTGATTTTATTTTAAACTAAAGGAATTTAATTTAAATAGGATTTGCATTTGGATTTGGATTTGAATTTAATAGATTGGTTTATCTACTTGGGTTTTTAATTCTCCTAATCCTATCCAAATTGGGAATTCCCACATCCTATAAATAGGCAGGTACTCCTCCAACCTTTTTATTATTTTCTCCACAATATCTTCCATAAATTCCACAAGTGAGTGCCTCGTGTCGGTGTTCCATCCATCCTCAATGTGCGTGCCTCGTGTCCATGTCCAACATCTTTCCGTGTCGGCCGTGACAGCCTCGGGTTCGACCCCGGTGACCTTCTTATTCCATCTTTTTTACACATACATTTATTTTCTGTCGACAACCCGACAATATATATCAAATTTCTAACTCTACCCTTAGCCCCGATCTTGTCGCCGACTATTCACCTTCCACCCCGGCAAACCCGCTGCCATCACCACCACACCCTGGCCAACTCCCAGCCACCACCAACAACCACGTCGTCGTCATCCCAGCCTTTTCGACCATCATCACGAACCCCGCAGCCTCACCGACACCAACCAAACCCAATACAACACCACTGCAGCCACCGCCACATGACTGGCCGAACCCCGACCCAATTACCAATCCACCGGCCAAGACCGACCACAGCCATGGTCATCGCCACAAATTCCTTCACCACTACCACCGTCACCGGCGCCAACGCCGGCGACCAGAGAAAAACCCAAATTTAAACTCTAATTAGACTCACCTGACCGCCGCGTCGGAGCAGATCCGCCCCCGCCTGGCCTCGCCGGCGACGTCCCGCTCCTGCGAACCGCCTCTCTCAGCACCATCAAAAACCGCCGCCGTCCGCCCCTTCTTCCCTCGTCCTTCCTCCGGCCGTCACCCCCTCACACCGCCATCGTACCTAGCCCAGCCGAGTCGCCGACCACTCCTCTTCCGCCCTCGCTCTTCCCTCTCTTCCGACACCACTCCGCCCCGTGCGCGCGACGCCGATCGGTCTCCGCCTGAGCGTCCGACCCTCTCTGACCGTCGAAACCCTTTCTGCGCCCTAACCCTCGCGCCAGAGGCGTGAACTCGCCGTCGGTGCGCCTCCGTCTGCCACCGCAGCCTCGAGAAGCTGCAGCGCCTCCTCTGGAGCCACCGCACAGCTCCTCCCTTCACCCGCTCTCCGTCCTCTTCCCCATCAGGCTCCGAGCCCAGCCTCTCTTCTCCTCCTCGCTCTCTCTCACTCTCTCTCTCCCATCTTTTTGAGTATAGGTAACAGCAGCCCCCCTGTTGCTACTTCATTATAGTTTGTTTTGACTTCTTTTCTTTCTTTTTTTTGTGTGTCTTTTTTTTGCTTTGTTATTGATTTTGATGTTTCTGTATAGTATATATTATTATTATTATTATTATTATTATTATTATTATTATTATTATCATTTACTTATTATCTTTTTTGTTTGTTTCACTGTTACTTACTATTATTATTAGTTTATCATTATGATTATTATTATTATTACCACATTAGATTTTTCCACATACAATATATATGTACCATTAATTAGTATAGCAATAAGTTGCACAATAGCACCAAGATTTTATTATTATAAATCTTTTGTATAGTTATTTTAGAATAAGTATATATTCTCTTAAAAATTATAATTGTCATAAATTATGTAGTACTAGACTTATTTTATTTACAAAAATTGGATTTCGAAACGTAAAACATATTATTCTATTTTTATGTTTTTATTTGACTTTTGCCCTGCAAATATGACTGTTAAATTTCCTAAATTATAGTTTGACCTAAAAATATGTTTTTCTATATTTCAAGTATTTATAGGAGAAATTTTTTTGATCAATAAGAATGATGTCATTAAGGCTTATATATAGTTTTTTTTTATATTTCTCAAAATAGCTATATATATTTATTTATATAAATTTTCTTCGATTATATAAATCCTATCCATAATCAATCGTTCGTTTCTTACCTCCTTCAAAATCTCTAGCCTATTTATATCGTCCCTAACTAAGTTGACCGTCCTGGACCCAATGGAACCGTCCATGCCACCATCAGAGGTCCACTTGTACAGTTGTTGCACCGAAGTCGCAGATCGTGCCACCTTGATTATCGCAGCACACCAGGCGCTCTACCAGGCAAGACACCTTGCCATTAGCTGTTTTGTCACGCCCCAGAACCAGAATACTGGAGAGCGGGGGCAGACACAGCCAGCTACGTATATTGAAATAGAATATATCTCAACAATACGGTCACGGCTGTCTAGATATGAGGGTTTACTACAAGCCAGCAGTCTCTTAAGGTCAAGCCTATTGTCTCAATCTCCAGCAATTAACAGAGTTACAAGATGTTTAGAGCATCAAATATATATATATATAAGGCGTCCCAAATATTACATATTGGATGATCATGAAGCTAGTCGTACAAATGATAGGACTAGCAAGAGTTCAGTCATACATGATCAACCCTAGGATTTGTTAATCATGTTTACAGCCCGTAGGCAGACAGTAAGTAAATGTGCATCGAGCTAACAGGAGCTCGTCGGCTAAACGCCTCAAAAGAATAAATTTACATATAAGTGGGTGAAACAAAAAGGGAAAACCCACTCTTGGCCCGGGTTCCGTCTAGTTGTCACCATTGGGCTGGAAGCTTGGTAGATCCTCGGGAGCCGCTCCGAAATCTGGCCATACAAAACCAGCTGGGTCAAACCCCAGAAAGAGCAAGTGCCACAAGGGAGGCCACAAATAAGAACAAAGCCAGCATATCAAAACATAAAGAAGAAAAGGAAAAGTACCAGTAAATAAAGTACACAGAGCGATAAACGACTAGGGACGTGGAACCATTCCGGGAGCCAGGTTACAATCCTTAAACCAAACAAGGACCGGGATTGTACCCCTTCGCCTGAATAGCTCACTGTCTCTACCCATTTATCGTTAGAGATAAGTAAAACAATCATGATCAAGAGTTCCAGGTACAGGGGCTAGACAAGACTCTAGACAGGGCTGGACACCATTCATTCACAATCGGCCAAGCAAGTACTACGGCTTACTACTTTAACTAACTAGGGTTATCACAAGCCTAATTACTAACAAGATGCATGTGAGAAACTCCCAGTCCCAAGCCCTGCAGACCATCCAGTTATCCTTCCGCGGGTTGAGAGTTATAGGTGGGTACATCGCCCGGGAGACAAATGTACCCTTAGGTGACTTAGAGGGTGCAACACATGACAGTGTGCTGGAAATGTGCTCTACTCGTCGGCAAGCTACAAGTCCATTTATGCCTCCAGATAACGAGACTGCCTGTGACCGGGAATTCTCCATGTTCTAATTTGGTCTATTCATTACCTAGTCCAATTTTAGTGTGAGTCCCTGGCCGTGGTACCCAGGGAGTCACCCCTTAGACATGATGCAAGACAAGACAAGTGATTTGCACAGAGCAACAGGTAGTACACCCACGGTGTCTAGACAAGTCAAGTCGAGTCAAGAGTGCGCCGCCACGGGCCACTGTCAAGTGAAGCCAAGTCATACCAAGTCAAGTCAAGTTAAGTTATCAAGTCATGCCAAGTCGGGAGTGCGCCGCTACGGGCCAAGATCAAGTTAAGTCAAGGAAACTTCATGCCCAGGTCTGGTTGGTTCGTATGCAGATACAGTATGAAATTACAAGTGCAAGCTACAAATATCCAGTTACAAGTACAGGTTGAAGATTAACAGGTTGCAAGTTACAAGTTACTAATATTAAGGATTACTAGATTGCAAGATGAACTACAGGTTACAGGTGATAGTTATAAAAGATAAGCTAAAGTCTGCAATTCATAAGGAACCAGCCAGAAATAAGCCAAGACCATTAATACAGAAATCAACTCCAAGTTGTGTCCAAAGTGTATCAAGTCGGGCCAGATAGTGTTGTGAGTTACAAAATATCAGAAGCTCCAATCCATAATAAAACGAGAGGGCTATTGAAGGTCAAACGGGCACCAGAGGTCCTGTACGCAGGCCAGCATACGCAGGGGCTATACGCAGGCCATACGCAATGCACAGTACGCAGGCCAGCATACGCAGGGGAGCAGTACGCAAGCCATACGCAATACACAGTACGCAGGCCAGCATACGCGGGGGCTATACGCAGGCCATACGCAATGCACAGTACGCAGGCCAGCATACGCAGGGGAGCCAGGTTTACACAAAAACCAAACAGCGGGCCCCACGCACGTGGGCGTGCGTATAGGGTCAGCAGCAGCGGCGCCCACGAAATAGAGCTGGGGCCCACGCACACGTGGTGCGTGCGTGTAGGGGCTCAAAGGCTCATGATGGGGACAAGGGAGAGGAGGCCACGTGCTGGCTGCGTAGAGGGGCACTACGCAGGGGAGGCTACGCAGAGTGTAATACGCAGGGTGCAATACGCAGAAGACCCTAAGCAAGGGCTCTACGCAAGCAACACTACGCAGGAGCTCTACGCAAAGGCCGTACGCGGGAGCCGCGTGGCCAACAAGAGGGGAAAGGCTGTGTTCTTCTCCTACCTCTGTCCGAGAGGAAGAACACCCACCCCAAAAACTTGCAAAAATCCATAACTCTTTCAATTGAAAACGAAATCAGGTTTTGCAAAGACCAAAGTTGTGTAAAACTTGATTCTCCTCAACATGGAAACCTCAAAGACGCCAAAAATCAAAGTTTATGAGATAAATTCGAGGAAAACTGAGATTCATGAAAGTTCAGATCTAAGGAGACCCATGCTTCAAATCCAGAAACTCCAAGTTCTAATGTTGTTCATGGTGAACTAAGCTATCTAATGGACAAATAAAAAGGGGTTCTCATGTGGTGGCCAAAAGCACTTGCCTATGGGTTGAGGAGTTGTGTGGAAGAAGGAAGAAGAAGAAGATGGAGAAGTAAATGAAAATAATGAGGAGAGAGAAAAGTTAGGTGGGATATAATGAGGGTGGTTGTGGTATTCTTGAGGGTGTAGAGTAGGTTAAGGGGTTCCAATGCAAAATAACCAAACCAAACCAATTAAAACCGAGCCGAACCAAAACCCGAAATACGAGAAAACCCAAAATTCTTGCAAGTCGAAAAAATTAAAAATACAAGCCAAAATCCAATCTACGAGTATAAATACGAAAATACGGGAAATGAGGGTGACAACTCTACCCACCTTCAAAGAATTCCGTCCTCGGAATTTAATCAAGGAGCTAGAGATTGCCACAACAAGCTATACTAAGCACAGACAAGCTACACTAAGCAGTTCAATCATACAACCATACAATGCAAGCAAGGAAGGGAAAAGCGTAAGGCATAAGAAAGACATTATGCCTTACGAGTCAAACAGGTAGGGATATCGCGATCGGAGGTCGTCCTCACGCTCCCACGTTGACTCGCCTAGAGAGTGATGACCCCAAGCAACACGGACTAAGTTAATAGTCTTGTTCTTGAGCGTCTTTTCCCTCCGGTCCAAAATAGACACGGGCCTCTCCTCATACGAAAGGTTGGTACCAACAACCAATTCCGAATGATCTAGGATATGGCTCAGGTCCGGGATGTACTGTCTTAATTGGGATACATGGAATACATCATGCACCTCACTTAGTGACGGCAGAAGAGCGAGACGATAGGACACATCGTCTACTCGCTCCAGAATATCAAACGGCCCTATATACCTAGGACTAAGCTTTCCCCGTACGCCAAAACGAATGATGCCGCGGGTAGGCGAGATCCTAAGGAATACATGGTCGCCGACGGCAAATTCTAAGGGACGCCGATGAGCGTCGGCCCAATGGCGCTGGCGGTCCTGAGCAATTCGGATGTGATCTCTGACTTTCCTGACCACTTCAACCGTCTGAGAAATCAGTTCTGGACCGAGCATCTGCCTCTCTCCGATATCGTCCCATGCTAACGGGGATCTGCATTTCCTGCCATACAGAGCCTCGAAGGGTGCCATCTGGATACTGGCCTGGAAACTATTGTTGTACGAGAATTCCACCAGGTGCAGGTGGTCCTCCCACGAACCACCGAAGTCAAGGGTACACGACCGCAACATATCTTCGAGAGTTTGTATAGTACGCTCTGACTGCCCATCTGTCTGTGGATGATACGCTGAGCTGAACTTGAGACGAGTCCCCAAACTTTGATGAAGACTGCGCCAAAAGTGCGATGTGAATCTCGTATCCCTGTCTGATACTATGCTGACTGGCACCCCGTGAAGTCGGACGATCTGCCTGAGATACATCTCTGCTAGCTGTGCCGTCGACTGTCTAACTCTAAAGGGAAGAAAGTGTGCCACCTTGGTAAGCCTGTCCACAATGACCCAAATAGCATCTCTACCTGCCAGAGATCTGGGTAACCCAGTCACGAAATCCATGGTTATGTGTTCCCATTTCCATTCTGGGATCGGTAAAGGTTGAAGAAGTCCAGCTGGCCTCTGATGTTCAGCCTTGACTTGTTGGCAAACCAAACATCGAGAGACATACCGGGCTATCTCCCTCTTCATACCATTCCACCAAAAGTGCTGACGAATATCTCTGTACATCTTCGTGCCGCCTGGGTGAATGGAATACTGCGAACTGTGAGCCTCTGCCATGACTTCCTGTCTGATATCTCCGCTAGGTACACAAAGACGCGTGCCGTGTCGAAGTGTACCATCCTCATGAATACATAACTCTGGCCTTCTCCCTGCCTCGCACTCTGCTCTGAGCCGCTGAATCTTGGAATCTGTTAACTGTGCTGTCCGGATCCTCTCAACTATGGTGGACTGTATCTGTAGGCTGGCCATCAAGGCCACATTGGAAGGGAGAATCACTTCAATTCCCATCTTCTGAAGATCTGCCAATAGCTCTGGTTGCGCCGTTAGAAGGTAGACTCCGGCTCTCCGGCTTAACGCATCTGCTACAACATTGGCTTTCCCTGGATGATACTGCAAGTCCATATCATAGTCCACCAGTAGCTCGAGCCATCTTCTCTGCCGCATATTAAGATCCTTCTGGGTGAAAACATACTTCAGGCTCTTATGATCAGTAAATATCTCCACTCTGTCTCCGTACAAGTAGTGCCTCCACAACTTAAGTGCAAACACTACTGCTGCTAGCTCCAAGTCGTAGGTCGGGTAATTCTTCTTATGATCACGGAGTTGACGTGACGCATAAGCAATTACCTTCCCATGCTGCATCAAAACACATCCCAATCCTCTGCCTGAAGCGTCGCAATAAACTGTGAATCCTCCGGTCCCATCTGGAAGGGTGAGAATGGGTGCCGTTACCAAATCTCGCTTCAACTTCTCAAATGATTCCTGACATTCTGCTGTCCAAACGAATGGCACATCCTTGCGGGTCAACTGGGTCATCGGCGCTGAAATCCTTACAAAATCAGAGACGAACCGCCGGTAGTAGCCGGCCAATCCTAGAAAGCTACGAACTTCTGCCACTGAGCTGGGTACTGGCCATGCCTCGATAGCCACAATCTTCTGGGGATCCACTTCCACTCCTCCTCTGGTAATGATGTGACCCAAGTATGAAATACGATCGAGCCAGAACTCGCATTTACTGAACTTGGCGTACAACTGGTGTTCTCTGAGAATCTGAAGAACCACACGGAGATGCTGCCCATGCTCCGCCTCACTCTTGCTGTAGACCAGGATGTCATCAAGGAATACTATCACAAACTGATCCAAGTAAGGCATGAAAATACGGTTCATAAGATCCATGAACACTGCCGGCGCATTGGTCGTTCCAAAGGGCATAACTAGAAACTCCCAATGCCCGTACCTAGATCTGAACGCCGTCTTCGGGATGTCCTGCTCTCTGACTCTGATCTGGTGATATCCTGACCGTAAGTCTATCTTCGAGAAAACTGAAGCCCCTTTGAGTTGATCAAACAAATCATCTATCCTTGGAAGAGGGTATCTGTTCTTGATTGTCACTGAGTTCAAGGTACGATAATCAACACATAGCCTGGACGTACCATCCTTCTTTTTCACAAGAAGCATCGGGGCTCCCCAAGGCGATCCACTTGCACGAATGAATCCCTTGGTCCTGAGTTCTTCAATCATCTTGTACAAAATTTCCAACTCTGAAGGCGCCATTCTGTAGACTCGCTCTGATACTGGTGCTGTCCCGGGAATCAAGTCAATGGTGAACTCGATCTCCCGCTCTGGTGGCATCCCTGGAAGTTCCTCTGGGAAGACATCTGGAAACTCTTCAACTATCCGGGGCAACTGCACTGCTGCTACTGCCATCCGCAATACTGGAGGAGATGGCTCTACTGTGCCTCTGGTAGATGAAAACTCTGGCTCTCCGGGAATACTAAAGACAACTCTGCCAACATGGCAGTCTATCCTAGCATAATGGTTCCTCAACCAATCCATGCCTAGGACTATATCATAGTCCGCCATAGGGAATTCTATGAATCTAGCGGGGAATTCTCTACCGCTAACTATGATCCGACACGAGGAGAACACTCGATCTACTCCCACAAGACCATTACCAGTAAGTATATTGAGCCTCACTGATAATGACTCGAGCTCCAACCCTATCCGTGTCGCGAATCGTGCAGACATGAATGAATGCGATGCACCAGAGTCAAATAATACAGATGCTGTAAAGGTGTTGACGAGAATAGTACCTGCCACTACCTCACCTGGTGCAACTTCTTCTTCCATGGTCATCATCATTGCCTGACCTCTAGCTGCGGGTCCCCTCTGCTGGAAACCCCTCTGTCGGCTCTGTGCTGGAGCCTGGGTGAACTGCTGCTGGTTCTGCTGTTGAAAGGCCTGGGCCTGGGGCGCCAATGGCCTCGGGTACTGTTGTTGCTGCTGCTGCGGGACTGGAACTGGGGCTGGTCCCCTCACCGAAGAACTAGAAAGGTTGGATGAGGATGGACCTCCCCTATTCGGGCAGGCCCCTATCTTATGATCTGCTCCTCCACAAGCCAGGCACAATCCCTGTGCCCTACGACACTCTGCCACTACATGGCCTGACTTCCCGCAATGAGAACATCCCACCGCGGAAGACTGCTTCTGCTTCTGCTGCTGCGGGTACGTCGGGGTTGAATGCTGAACCGACGTCACTGAGGCCGCCCGCCTCGGAGTTCCAATGGTTATACCCCTAGCTGCCGGGGCTGGAGCTGAAGATTGGTGCATCTGGTTGTGGGACCGCTTCCTGCCTCCGGTCCTGTCCACAATTCTCCGGGAGGTATACTCATGCCTCCTTGCTGCTTTCAATACTGCATCGAACGTCTGGTGCTCGAACTGTTCCACAGCCAATAATATCTCCAAATGCAGTCCCTGGTGGAACCGCTGAGCCCTATCGAACTCGGTTGCCACCAAGGTAGGGGCAAACCTACTCAGTCTAGAAAACTCGGTCGCATAGCCATCGACCGTCCTGCCTCCTTGCTTCAAGTTGGTGAATCTGGTCTGCAGGTCGTACCGTGCCACCGCATCGAAGTACTTTGTCTGAAACCTCTCTCTGAACGTCGCCCAAGTGACTGGTGTTGCTAACCCCATGGCCTGAGCTGCCCACCAATCGCGAGCCAAGTCTAACAACTGCAGGCGTACCACCGCCACCTTATCATTATCAGGTGTCCTAGCTGCTTCTAGAACCACCTCGGTATCCTGAAGCCAAGCATCCGCGGCAATCGCATCTTCACTGCCGTCAAAGAAAGGAGGGTTCAAGCGCTTGAAACTGTTGGCCGCCTGATTTCCTTGGGGACCTCCTCGGTTTAGTGCATCATGAACTTCCTGGTGCAAGGCGTCGCCTCGACGATCTTGGGATGCAAGCAGTTCTCTGATAAGCCCCACCAAAGGTCCCTTATCCTGTCTAGCTGGTTGAACGGGCGGAGCTGCCTGAACTGGAGGTTCCGGGCCTCCGGAAGGCATAACTCGAGAGGCTACTCCAGAGTGCTGAGCTTGATCTTCCTGGCGCTGGAGTGCTTGTCGAGCTTCCTCTGGCTGGTTGGCAGGTCCGGGAGTAATGCCGCTGAAGAAGATGACATAGGGAACAATAAGGAAAGGACCAGGACAGATCAATTATACAAGCAATATGATCAGGTCAAGAATCTCAGGGATTTGAAGATACGAGCAGAGATCAAGGGCGAATATTGATTGAGACATCTATTTGGTAAACCCTCATATTTCTTGAATGCCAAGACCTGCATGGGCCACCACTTAAACCGTGTCACGCCCCAGAACCAGAATACTGGAGAGCGGGGGCAGACACAGCCAGCTACGTATATTGAAATAGAATATATCTCAACAATACGGTCACGGCTGTCTAGATATGAGGGTTTACTACAAGCCAGCAGTCTCTTAAGGTCAAGCCTATTGTCTCAATCTCCAGCAATTAACAGAGTTACAAGATGTTTAGAGCATCAAATATATATATATATATAAGGCGTCCCAAATATTACATATTGGATGATCATGAAGCTAGTCGTACAAATGATAGGACTAGCAAGAGTTCAGTCATACATGATCAACCCTAGGATTTGTTAATCATGTTTACAGCCCGTAGGCAGACAGTAAGTAAATGTGCATCGAGCTAACAGGAGCTCGTCGGCTAAACGCCTCAAAAGAATAAATTTATATATAAGTGGGTGAAACAAAAAGGGAAAACCCACTCTTGGCCCGGGTTCCGTCTAGTTGTCACCATTGGGCTGGAAGCTTGGTAGATCCTCGGGAGCCGCTCCGAAATCTGGCCATACAAAACCAGCTGGGTCAAACCCCAGAAAGAGCAAGTGCCACAAGGGAGGCCACAAATAAGAACAAAGCCAGCATATCAAAACATAAAGAAGAAAAGGAAAAGTACCAGTAAATAAAGTACACAGAGCGATAAACGACTAGGGACGTGGAACCATTCCGGGAGCCAGGTTACAATCCTTAAACCAAACAAGGACCGGGATTGTACCCCTTCGCCTGAATAGCTCACTGTCTCTACCCATTTATCGTTAGAGATAAGTAAAACAATCATGATCAAGAGTTCCAGGTACAGGGGCTAGACAAGACTCTAGACAGGGCTGGACACCATTCATTCACAATCGGCCAAGCAAGTACTACGGCTTACTACTTTAACTAACTAGGGTTATCACAAGCCTAATTACTAACAAGATGCAAGTGAGAAACTCCCAGTCCCAAGCCCTGCAGACCATCCAGTTATCCTTCCGCGGGTTGAGAGTTATAGGTGGGTACATCGCCCGGGAGACAAATGTACCCTTAGGTGACTTAGAGGGTGCAACACATGACAGTGTGCTGGAAATGTGCTCTACTCGTCGGCAAGCTACAAGTCCATTTATGCCTCCAGATAACGAGACTGTCTGTGACCGGGAATTCTCCATGTTCTAATTTGGTCTATTCATTACCTAGTCCAATTTTAGTGTGAGTCCCTGGCCGTGGTACCCAGGGAGTCACCCCTTAGACATGATGCAAGACAAGACAAGTGATTTGCACAGAGCAACAGGTAGTACACCCACGGTGTCTAGACAAGTCAAGTCGAGTCAAGAGTGCGCCGCCACGGGCCACTGTCAAGTGAAGCCAAGTCATACCAAGTCAAGTCAAGTTAAGTTATCAAGTCATGCCAAGTCGGGAGTGCGCCGCTACGGGCCAAGATCAAGTTAAGTCAAGGGAACTTCATGCCCAGGTCTGGTTGGTTCGTATGCAGATACAGTGTGAAATTACAAGTGCAAGCTACAAATATCCAGTTACAAGTACAGGTTGAAGATTAACAGGTTACAAGTTACAAGTTACTAATATTAAGGATTACTAGATTGCAAGATGAACTACAGGTTACAGGTGATAGTTATAAAAGATAAGCTAAAGTCTGCAATTCATAAGGAACCAGCCAGAAATAAGCCAAGACCATTAATACAGAAATCAACTCCAAGTTGTGTCCAAAGTGTATCAAGTCGGGCCAGATAGTGTTGTGAGTTACAAAATATCAGAAGCTCCAATCCATAATAAAACGAGAGGGCTATTGAAGGTCAAACGGGCACCAGAGGTCCTGTACGCAGGCCAGCATACGCAGGGGCTATACGCAGGCCATACGCAATGCACAGTACGCAGGCCAGCATACGCAGGGGAGCAGTACGCAAGCCATACGCAATACACAGTACGCAGGCCAGCATACGCGGGGGCCATACGCAGGCCATACGCAATGCACAGTACGCAGGCCAGCATACGCAAGGGAGCCAGGTTTGCACGAAAACCAAACAGCGGGCCCCACGCACGTGGGCGTGCGTATAGGGTCAGCAGCAGCGGCGCCCATGAAATGGAGCTGGGGCCCACGCACACGTGGTGCGTGCGTGTAGGGGCTCAAAGGCTCATGATGGGGACAAGGGAGAGGAGGCCACGTGCTGGCTGCATAGAGGGGCACTACGCAGGGGAGGCTACGCAGAGTGCAATACGCAGGGTGCAATACGCAGAAGACCCTAAGCAAGGGCTCTACGCAAGCAACACTACGCAGGAGCTCTACGCAAAGGCCGTACGCGGGAGCCGCGTGGCCAACAAGAGGGGAAAGGCTGTGTTCTTCTCCTACCTCTGTCCGAGAGGAAGAACACCTACCCCAAAAACTTGCAAAAATCCATAACTCTTTCAATTGAAAACGAAATCAGGTTTTGCAAAGACCAAAGTTGTGTAAAACTTGATTCTCCTCAACATGGAAACCTCAAAGACGCCAAAAATCAAAGTTTATGAGATAAATTCGAGGAAAACTGAGATTCATGAAAGTTCAGATCTAAGGAGACCCATGCTTCAAATCCAGAAACTCCAAGTTCTAATGTTGTTCATGGTGAACTAAGCTATCTAATGGACAAATAAAAAGGGGTTCTCATGTGGTGGCCAAAAGCACTTGCCTATGGGTTGAGGAGTTGTGTGGAAGAAGGAAGAAGAAGAAGATGGAGAAGTAAATGAAAATAATGAGGAGAGAGAAAAGTTAGGTGGGATATAATGAGGGTGGTTGTGGTGTTCTTGAGGGTGTAGAGTAGGTTAAGGGGTTCCAATGCAAAATAACCAAACCAAACCAATTAAAACCGAGCCGAACCAAAACCCGAAATACGAGAAAACCCAAAATTCTTGCAAGTCGAAAACCCTTGTGTGTTGCATTCATTGGCCTTGACACGTTGTAAATACGAAGTTGTATGTCGCATGTAGAACACGAAAGTGCGTGATTGGCTGGCCACCAGTACGTACAAGCCGTGCGATAGGAATAACCGCTAATAGAGGTTGCATGCTAGTTTGACTTAGCGGTTATAGTGGTTTGTGTTGTGGATACAACACAGTAGGCATTGGGCGGGGAGGAAAATTCCTTAGCGTATGGGCCTCGATGCACTTCCCTTGTGACCCGGACTCTCCGCTGGAGATACGGGGTTGATGACCCATGCTCTTCCTGCTGGGGCCTCTGGTGCCCAAGAGGGGACTATGTCGATCCTATTTAGCCAGGGCCCATGCGTAGAAAGGATTGTTCTTAACAACATTTCACTTAGAACGGTAGGCTACCCTATCCGTTAGGTACGAGTACTTTTGGTTTGGGTACTTGTATCTGACCGTGGCTTGGAACAATAACTTATCGCGGATTAGTTCGTCACATCTTGTCCTTATTTGGTTGTAGGTGTGACTTATTACTTCGATGAGAAGGTATTGAACCTTGTTGGGGTCCGGATACCATATCGAATTCTTAGCATGGAAACATACGTCGCCGTGAATTAGTTTACCATCTCATGTCCTTGTTTGGTTGGGGGGATGGTACGTTCGTTCAGTAGGTGCGTATTGGACTATGTTGTAAATTCGATTTACTTATTTATTGAGCAATATTTATTCAATTTATATGGCATGCTATTATGTGTCTTGTTACGTCCCTCTGAGGACCTGGTTGTCTTGCCAGGTGTGTGCTATTGCCTTTTGCAGGTGCTTTAGCTCTAGCCGTGTTCATTGCTAATTCTCGAGGATGATGCACTTGGATCGTCTTCGCTTCGCTCGCCAAATTCATATCTTTACTCATGTACTTTTTCTTTACTTGTTGGTAGTGGATTTGTCTCCGCCCAACATATTGTATCAAGACAAATTTATTCTCATTATATGATCTTTTATTTATTTATTCTGTGTGGATGAGATTAGTTATGGTTCTACTGTATTTTACAGCTTATGTATTCATACGAGGATTCCATATATTGGAGTATACTTTGAATGAATACAGCTGGCATGACTACCTTCCTAGTCCTACGTATTTTAGGACTGGGACGTTACATGTTTTTGTGGTGGCCCATGCAGGTCAAGATAAATTGTTTGGTTACTTCACCGTACCAAGCAAGCCTGCGTATAGGATTAGAAGTTTAGGATCTCATCCACATACTTGACCTCTTTCCTTGATTTTATCTACCGTTTGACTCATCGTTTGCATCTTGCTTGATTCATTCTATCATTATTCTTATCTTTCTTCGTGCATGCTAGAGTTTGACCCTACTAGTTAGATGTCCCAAACGCCCTTAGCTTAATTCTTTAAGTTGGGTAGAATACCCTATGACCTAGCAACCCCTTTGACCTAGTGACCTATATTAGCAAGCTTATTTAGATCCTAGGATCTAGAGGACCTAACCCTTCTAGCCAACCAAGGACTTGGACAAGAAGACTATAGGATGACTGTATGACCTAGAATCATTCTACCTTCTTTAAATCTTAATCTCTCGTACCTATGTTATTACCATCTTAACTGATAATGCTAATATAGCCTAGTGTTTGCAAGCTTATTCCTTTATCGAGCTTGTTCAAGACATATATTATTTGGGTCGACCCACTTAACATATTGTCTAATCAGAACCGGTGCATGATGGTCTGATCAACCAAGTGCTCTTTGGTTCGCTTTTGTCTATTACTCTACGTGGATGGGGACATAATTAAACTTGACCCTTACAATCCCATCCACGACTGCCTTGACGATTCTTTTGAAATCTATACGACCGCCTTTGAACCACGTATTCATACTGGATACCGTCGTCATTGAACTCCTTAAATCGCTTTCGCCTTCACCGATTGTTGGAAGGACGAAGGCACGCTAGCCTTCCTATCGACTATAATCGTTCTCACTCGATATTGCTATAACTTCATCCTAAAATCCTCGTCCTTCTTCTCGACCCTACTATGACCCTCATTCACTACCCACGACCATACCCGTATTATTTTTCTACGATCTAGATCGCGATTTCTTACGACAGGATTTTGTGAAAACATTGTCATCGTTGGATCCCCATTGATACCCTCTTGTGTCCTCTCACCCCCCTACTAATTCTTAATTTCGAGGACGAAATTTCTTTTAAGTTGGGTAGGATGTAAAACCACTAAA
Source organism: Iris pallida (assembly GCA_029216955.1). Lineage (NCBI taxonomy): Eukaryota > Viridiplantae > Streptophyta > Magnoliopsida > Asparagales > Iridaceae > Iris > Iris pallida. Next base: position 6,370,965 of record JANAVB010022597.1, read on the forward strand.
TTTCTACTATATATATATATATATATTTTTTTATTAATTTGCATGGATTTAAAATTTTTGGTACTGTATGTCACGTAGTCGCATTGTACGTCGTATGCGAAATTTTCGTTTGCTCGACGAGTACGAATATGTGCGAGCGTACATATTTTATAAAAACATTTTCTTTTCTATTTTAATATACACTTTCAAAATTATATAATTATTATTCTTGCTATAAAAAGCCTTTTGATTCTAAAAAGTTATTAATAATAAATAATATTTTGTATACTAGAAAAGCCTAATTATGTAAAGGATATTTGTTGCATACAAATATTTCGTTATTTATTTATTGGTCTATTTTAAATAAAAGTATAATTTTTGGAATTTATTAATAGTAATATTTTATTGTTCAAAAAGATATTTAAAAATATTTATTATTTTCGAAATTATTATTGGTATTTTGAAAAATATTTTGGAAGTTATTTTGGCCAATTAAATCTTGATTTAATGTTTGGAATTATTTAAATAGATTAAACTAGTATCTATATTTGGAATTGGATTATTTGATTTGATTTTAAACTAAAGGGATTTAATTTAAATAGGATTTGTATTTGGATTTGGATTTGAATTTAATAGATTGGTTTATCTACTTGGGTTTTTAATTCTCCTAATCCTATCCAAATTGGGAATTCCCACATCCTATAAATAGGCATGTACTCCTCCAACCTTTTTATTATTTTCTCCACAATTTCTTCCATAAATTCCACAAGTGAGTGCCTCGTGTCGGTGTTCCATCCATCCTCAATGTGCGTGCCTCGTGTCCATGTCCAACATCTTTCCGTGTCGACCGTGACAGCCTCGGGTCCGACCCCGGTGACCTTTTTATTCCATCTTTTTTACACATATATTTATTTTCTGTCGACAACCCGACAATATATATCAAATTCCTAACTCTACCCTTAGCCCCGATCTTGTCGCCGACTATTCACCTTCCACCCCGGCAAACCCGCTGCCATCACCACCACACCCTAGCCAACTCCCAGCCACCACCAACAACCACGTCGTCGTCATCCCAGCCTTCCCGACCATCATCACGAACCCCGCAGCCTCACCGACACCAACCCAAACCTAACACACCACCACTACAGCCACCGCCACATGACTGGCCGAACCCCGACCCAATTACCAATCCACCGGCCAAGACCGACCACAGCCATGGTCATCGCTACAAATTCCTTTACCACCACCACCGTCACCGGCGCCAACGCCGGCGACCAGAGAAAAACCCAAATTTAAACTCTAATTAGTCTCACCTGACCGCCGCGTCGGAGCAGATCCGCCCCCGCCTGGCCTCGCCGGCGACGTCCCGCTCCGGCGAACCGCCTCTCTTCGCGCCATCAAAACCCCTAGCTCCGTCCAGCGCTGCACCGTCCCACCAACACCGTGCGCCGTGGCTAGCCGACCGTCCGCCGAGCAACCCCTCTCCTCCGCCAGGTCGACGAACCCCCGCCCGATCAAAAACCGCCGTCGTCCGCCCCTTCTTCCCTCGTCCTTCCTCCGGCCGTCACCCCCTCACACCGCCGTCGTACCTAGCCCAGCCGAGTCGCCGACCACTCCTCTTCCGCCCTCGCTCTTCCCTCTCTTCCGACACCACTCCGCCCCGTGCGCGCGACGCCGATCGGTCTCCGCCTGAGCGTCCGACCCTCTCTGACCGTCGAAACCCTTTCTGCGCCCTAACCCTCGCGACAGAGGCGCGAACTCGCCGCCGGTGCGCCTCCGTCCGCCACCACAGCCTCGAGAAGCTGCAGCGCCTCCTCTGGAGCCACCGCACAGCTCCTTCCTTCACCCGCTCTCCGTCCTCTTCCCCATCACACTCCGAGCCCAGCCTCTCTTCTCCTCCTCGCTCTCTCTCACTCTCTCTCTCCCCTCTTTTTGAGTATAGGGAATAGCAGCCCCCCTGTTGCTATTTTATTGTAGTTTGTTTTGACTTCTTTTTTTTGTGTGTCTTTTTTTTGCTTTGTTATTGATTTTGATGTTTCTGTATAGTATATATTATTATCATTATTATTATTATTATTATTATCATTTACTTATTATCTTTTTGTTTGTTTCACTGTTACTTACTATTATTATTAGTTTATCATTATGATTATTATTATTATTACCACAATAGATTTTTCTACATACAATATATATGTACCATCAATTAGTATAGCAATAAGTAGCACAATAGCACCAAGATTTTATTATTATAAATCTTTTGTATAGTTATTTTAGAATAAGTATATATTCTCTTAAAAATTATAATTGTCATAAATTATGTAGTACTAGACTTATTTTATTTACAAAAATTGGATTTCGAAACGTAAAACATATTATTCTATTTTTATGTTTTTATTTGACTTTTGCCCTACAAATATGACTGTTAAATTTCCTAAATTATAATTTGACCTAAAAATATGTTTTTCTATATTTCAAGTATTTATAGGAGAAATTTCTTTGATCAATAAGAATGATGTCATTAAGGCTTATATATAGTTTTTTTTATATTTCTCAAAATAGCTATATATATTTATTTATATAAATTTTCTTCGATTATATAAATCCTATCCATAATCAATCGTTTGTTTCTTACCTCCTTCAAAATCTCGAGCCTATTTATATCGTCCCTAACTAAGTTGACCGTCCTGGACCCAATGGAACCGTCCATGCCACCATCAGAGGTCCCCTTGTACAGTTGTTGCACCGAAGTCGCAGATCGTGCCACCTTGATTATTGCAGCACACCAGGCGCTCTACCAGGCAAGACACCTTGCCATTAGCTGTTTAATTATTTTAGCTCATATTTTCATGCATTACTTATTTTCTTTATGCAAAATAAACTGTGATACATGGCATAACTGTTCATTTATATTTCCTGTTGTGTATTATTTTTCTCACATTAAACCTAGATTTAAGAGACCACCTTGTGTGTTGCATTCTTTGGCCTTGACACGTTATAAACACGAAGTTGTGTGTCGCATGTAGAATACGGAAGTGCGTGATTGGCTGGCCACCAGTACGTACAAGCCGTACTATAGGATTAACCGCTAATAGAGGTTGCATGCTAGTTTGACTTAGCGGTTATAGTGGTTTGTGTTGTGGATACAACACAGTAGGCATTGGGCGGGGAGGACAATTCCTTAGCGTATGGGCTTCGATGCACTTTTTTTGTGACCCGGACTCTCCGCTGGAGATACGGGATTGATGACCCATGCTCTTCGTGCTGGGGCCTCTGGTGCCCAAGAGGGGACTATGCCGATCCTATTTAGCCAGGGCCCATGCGTAGGAAGGATTGTTCTTAACAACATTTTACTTAGAACGGCAGGCTACCCTATCCGTTAGATACGAGTACTTTTGGTTTGGGTACTTGTATCTGACCGTGGCTTGGAACAATAACTTGTCGCGGATTAGTTCGTCACATCTTTTTCTTGTTTGGTTGTAGGTATGACTTACTACTTCGATGAGAAGGTATTGAACCTTGTTGGGGTCCGGATACCATATCGAATTCTTAGCATGGAAAGATACGTCGCCGTGAATTAGTTTACCATCTCCTGTCCTTGTTTGGTTGGGGGGATGGTACGCTCGTTCAGTAGGTACGTATTGGACTATGTTATAAATTTGATTTACTTATTTATTGAGCAATATTTATTCAGTTTATATGGCATGCTATTATGTGTCTTGTTACGTCCCTTTGAGGACCTGGTTGTCTTGCCAGGTGTGTGCTATTGTCTTTTGCAGGTGCTTTAGCTCTAGCCATGTTTATTGCTAATTCTCAAGGATGATGCACTTGGATCGTCTTCGCTTCGCTCGCCAAATTCATATCTTTACTCATGTACTTTTTCTTTACTTGTTGGTAGTAGATTTGTCTCCGCCCAATATATTGTATCAAGACAAATTTATTCTCATTATATGATATTTTATTCATTTATTCTGTGTGGATGAGATTAGTTATGGTTCTACTGCATTTTATAGCTTATGTATTCATACGAGGATTCCATATATTGGAGTATACTTCGTATGAATACAGCTGGCATGACTACATTCCAAGTCCTACGTATTTTGGGACTGGGGCGTTACACTACTACCTTACCATGCTGCATCAAGACACATCCCAATTCTCAGCCAGAAGCATCATAATAAACTAAAAATTCTCCAGTCCCATCTGGAAGCGTGAGAATAGGAGCCGTCATCAATCTTCGCTTCAACTTCTCGAATGAACTCTAACACTCTGCTGTCCAAGTAAATTGCACATCCTTACGGGTCAACTGCGTCCTTGGTGCTGAAATCCGAGCAAAGTCTGACACAAACCGCCAGTAATAGCCGACCAACCCTTGGAAACTCTGAAATTCTATGACGGTGCTAGGTACTGGCCATGTCTCTATAGCCACTATCTTCTGGGGGTCCACTTCCACTCCACCTCTGGTGATGATGTGACCTAAGTACGAAATACGATCCAGCCAAAATTCGTACTTACTGAACTTCGCGTACAACTGGTGTTCTCTAAGAATCTGAAGAACTATACAAAGATGTTGCTCATGCTCTGCCTCATTCTTGCTATAGACTAAGATGTCGTCTATAAACACTATCACGAATTGGTCTAAATAGGGCATGGAGATATGATTCATGAGGTCCATAAATACGGGTGGCGCATGGGTCGCTCCAAATGGCATAATAAGGAACTCCCAATGCCCATATATGGATCTGAATTTTGTCTTCGGGATGTCTTGCTCTCTGACTCTGATATGATGGTACCGTGATCGCAAGTCAATCTTCGAGAATACTGTTGCCCCACTGAGTTGATCAAATAAATCATCTATCCTTGGTAGGGGATATATGTTCTTGATTGTTACAAAATTTAAGGTACATTAATCAACACATAATCTTGACGTACCATCCTTCTTTTTCACAAGAAGCATCGGGGCTCCCTAAGGTGATCCACTAGCACGAATGAATCCCTTGGTTCTGAGTTCTTCAATCATCTTGTACAAGATCTTCAATTCTGAAGGTGCCATCCTGTAGACTCTCTCTGACACTGGTGCAGTCCCTGGAATCAAGTCGATAGTGAACTCTATCTCTCTTTATGGAGAACACGTATGGGAACTCTTCAACGACTCTGGAAAACTGAACTGCCTCTGCTACTGCCATCAGTAAGACTGGAAGAGAAGGTTCTACTTCGCCCCCGGAAAATGAAAACTCTGGTTCGCCTGGAATACCAAAAATAATCATGCCATTATGGCAGTCTATCTTTGCGTATTGATCCTTCAACCAATCCATTCCTAGGACCATATCATCATCATAATCGGCCATCGGGAATTCTATCAACCTAGCGGGAAACTCTCTACCGCTAACTACGATTTGACACGAGGAATAGACTCTATCTACCCCTATAAGACCGTTACCAGTAAGTATATTGAGCCTTATTGATAATGACTCGGGCTCCAGCCCGAACCATGTTGCGAATCGTGTAGACATAAATGAATGTGATGCACCCGAATCAAAAAATACTGATGCTGAAAAAGAGTTGACGAGAATGGTACCTGCCACCACCTCTCCTGATGCCAATTCTTCTGTCACCGTCAGAGCCATAGCTTGTCCTTGTCCTCTTGGTGCTGGTCCCCTCTGCTGGTGACCTCTCTGCCTGTTCTGAATCTGAGCTTGGGCATACTGCTGAGCCTGAGGCGGCAATGGCCTCGGAGGCTGGTACTGCTACTGCACTGGTGCTGGACCCCTTACCGATGGACTGGTTAGGTTTAATGATGATGAACTGGCTCTATTCAGATAGGACCCTATCTTGTGATCCGGTGCCCCATAAGCCAAGCACAATCCCTGTGCTCTGCGATACTCTGAAACTACATCTCCTGGCTTTCCACAATGAGTATAGCCCATTGCGGAAGACTGCTTCTGCTTCTGTTATTGAGGATACGTCGGATCGAGTGTTGAACCGACAAAACTATGGTCGCCCTCCTAGGAGCTCCAATAGTCAAAGCCCTAGCTGCCGGGGCTGGTGCTGAAGACTAGGACATCATCCCATGAGACCTCTTTCGTCCTCTGCTTCTATCTACAATCCTCTGCGAAGTATACTCATGCCTCTTCGCTTCTCTCAAGACGACATCAAACGTCTGATGCTTAAACTGCCCCACTGATATGATAATCTCTAGGTGGACCTCCTGCCGGAATCACTGGCTCGATCCAATTCGGTTGCCACCAAGGTAGGAGCAAACCGATTGAGTCTAGAAAACTCGGCCGCATATCCATCGACAGTTCTCCCCATCTGCTTAAGATTAGTGAATCTCATCTGCAGATCATACCGAGCTACTGCATCGAAGTACTTGGTCTAGAACTTGTTGCTGAATACCGTCCATGTGACAGGCGTCGGTAATCCAACTGCTAGCATCGCTCACCAGCTGCGGGCTAAGTCTATTAACTGCATGCGCACAATAGCCACCTTCTCATCCTTAGGAATCCTAGCTGCTTCCAGGATAACCTCTGTGTCCTGAAGCCATGCATCAGCAGCAATAGCATTTTCAGTGCCGTCAAAGAAAGGAGGGTTTAGATGCTTGAAGCTGTTGGCCGTGTTGTTCCCTTGGTAACCAACTCTGCCCATGGCATCTTGTACTGTCTGGTGTAGGGCATCGCCCCGACGATCTTGAGATGCAAGCAATTCCCTAATAAGTCCCACCAGGGTTCTATTATCAGGCTCTGCAGGCTGGACGGGTTAAACTGGGGGCTCTGGATCCCCGGAATGCATGACTCGGAAGGCTGCTCCAGAGTGTTGGGCTTGGTCTCCAGGTTGCTGCTGGTCCACTGGAGGTGCTCTGCCTTGCTGATCGGTAGGACCAGGAACAATGCCGCTGAAGAAACGACATGGGCAACAATAATGAAGCACCATGATAGATCGAGGATATAAACATGTGATCAGGTCAAGATTTCGGAAAGATTAGAAGACACGAGTAGAGATCAAGGGCGAGTGCTGATTGAGACATCTATTCAGTAAAACCCTCACACATCTTGATTTTCAAGACCTGCATGGGCCACTACTTAAACCGTGTCATACCCCACTACCAGAATACTGGAGAGCGGGGGACAGACACAGCCAGCTACGTACATTGAAGTATAATCTACCTCATGTAACGCCCCAGTCCCAAAATACGTAGGACCAGGAACGTAGACATGCCAGCCGTATAATAAATATACGTAAGCTGTAAAATGCAGTAGAACCATGACTAATCTCATCCACATAAAATAAATGAATAAAAGATATCATATAATGATAATAAATTATCTTGATACAATATGTTAGGCGGAGACAAATCCACTACCAACAAGTAAGGGAAAATACATGGAAAAAAAATAATTTTTTGGCGAGCGAAGCGAAGACAATCAAAGTACAATCATCCTCGGAGAAATAGTGATGATCATGGCCACTGCTATAACATCTACGAAAGACAAGAGCACACACCTGGCGAGATAACCAGGTCCTCAAAGGGATGTAACAAGACACATAATATCATGCCAATATAACTGAATATAAATTGCTCAAATAAATAAGTAAATTGAATTATAACATGGTCCAATACACACCTATTGAACTAGCGTACCATCCCTCCAACCAAATAAGGACAAGAGATGGTAAACTAATTCACGATGACGTATCTTCCTATGTTATGAATCCAATATGGTATCCAGACCCCAACAAGATTTAATACCTTCTCATCGGAGTAGTAAGCCACACCTACAACCAAACAAAGACAAGATGTGACGAACTAATCTGCGACATGTTATTGTCCCAAGCCACGGTCAGATACAAGTACCCAAACCAAAAGTACTCATACCTAACGGATAAGGTAGCCTAACCGTTCTAAGTAAAATATAGTTAAGAACAATCATTCCTATGCATGGGCCCTAACTAAAATAGGATTGGCATAGTCCCCCCTTGGGGTACTAGAGGCCCGATCAATAAGAGCATAACGTTCCGCAGAACGCCAGTGACCGTCAGTAATCAAAGGTCATCAACCCCGTATCTCCAGCAGAGCTTTCGGGTCACAAGAAAAAGTGCATCGAAGCCCATACGCTAAGGAATTGTCCTCCCCGTCCAATGCCTACTATGTTATGTCCACAATAGTAAACCTCTATAACCGCTAAGTCAAACTAGCAAGCAATTCTATTAGCGGTTATTCCTATCGCACGGCTTATACGTACCGGTGGCCAGCTAGTCACGCATGTCCATGTTCTACATGTGGCACACAACTTCGTGGTACAACATATCAAGGCCAATGAATGCAACACACAAAGGTGGTCCCTTAAATCTAGGTTTAATATGTACGAAAATAATATATAACAGAAAATATAAATGAAAAGTAAGTTCTAACAGGTCATGCCATGTATCACAGTTTATTTGTATAAAGAAAATAATGAATAATACATTAAATATGAGCTAAATAAATAAATAGTAAATGGCAAGGTGTCTTGCCTGGTAGAATGCCTGATGTGCTGTAATGATCAATATGGCACGAACTGCGACTTCGGTACAACAACTCAAATTTGTTATGGTCGATAGGGAAAATGACAGAATCGACAGGAGGATCGAAATAATAGGATTGGTTACGGACATGAGAAAAATCAAAGAAATAATGGATAAATATTATATATACGAATTTTAGAAAATATTTATAATTCCTAAAAACTAGTTTTCATTAGTCAAAATATTTATAGGAAAAATACTTAAAATACTTAAAGTCAAGAAAATCGTTTTCGGCAAAAACTCTAAGTTTGTCAAAATACAATTTTAGGTAGAAATCTATATTTTATAATTTAAAAAAATAATTTAGATAAATATTGAAGAGAACAATACCAAGAATTTATTTCATAATTTGTAAACTACATTTTATGGGTCAACATATTTCTAGGTAATATTAAAAAACTAGAAATTTTATTTAGGGTTTTTAAGAATAACATTTAACTCAAAGCTATTTTAGAAATACTATAAAAATATATATTAGATTTACAAACCTCTAATTAAAATATGGCAAAAATAATAATAATTCTTTCCAAAGATTAAATCACTTATATTCCTATAACTAAACCTAAATATATGTATATGTAGAGTTTATAAAATAATGATATCAAAATAGTTATCTTTATATGATATAGTAATATACAAATAAAACAACAAACATAATAATAATAATAATAATAATAATAATAATAATAATAATAATAATAATAATAATAATAATAATAATGATAATAATAACAATGATAATAATAATAATAATAATAATAATTAGACAAAATAACTAATGGGCACCTGACTGCTACTCTTCTTTAAACCATCAAAAGCAACAAAACACAAGTGTCCAAAAACCAAGAAAACAACAAAATAAATAAAAAAAACAGGGAAGAAACATATCTACTGCTGTAATCTACCCCTTTTTTTAAAGAAAAGAAAAATAAAAGAAATGAAAAAAAATCAAACAATAAAAGATGGGGAGAGAGAGAGATTAGTGAGAGGGAAGAGAGGGGAGAAGAGCTGGAGAGCGAGAGGGAAGAGAGGAGAGATCGGGAGAGAGAAAACAAGGGCGGAGAGAGAGAGAGGAACGGAGAGGTGGAGCGGCTGATCTGACGGGGATGGTGCTGTGAGGGCTCGGCCTGAGTTTGACGGAGGTCGAGAGCGCGGAGGAGGAGGGAGATCGGTGAGGATCAGAGAAGGATGGGGTGAGCGGCTGCAGCGCTGGGCGGCACCGGACACTAGGACGAAGGGTACGGTTGGCCCGGGAGTCGACGGCGGTCTCGTACGGTACGGGAGTCGACGGCGGTCGCGGCACAAGAGGAAGGCGGCGACTAGGGCACCTGGCGGCGGAGGAAGGGCACAGCGGCAGAGAGGGGTTTCGTCGGAGAGGGTTCTGTCGACGGTGTGCGGTATTGACGGAGGCGCCACCGCTCGAGGCAGAGGCGGAGCGGGCCTGGGCACGGCATGCTAAGGAGGAGGCGGCGCGGGTGCGGCTCCGGACGGAGCTCGTGCGGCAGATCCGTCCGCGGAAGACCATCGCAGCGGCGGAGAGGGCTTGGTCAGGTCTGAAAGTTGTAGGGGCTTTCGTCGAGGGCTCGACACTACTGGGACGACATTCGTCGGCAGGCCGAGGTTAGGACGATGGTGGTGGTTGTTGGTTTCTGTTATTGTTGTTGTTGCGTGGGGATGGGATTTGGCGATTTGCCAGGTGGGGTTTAGAGCTGCCGCGATGGTCGGACGTTTTGGTGGGTTTGGGTGAGGTTGGCCGGAGTCGAGTGGTTCGACGAAGTAGGGTGGTGGTTGTGGTGGTTCTGATGGTGGTGGTGCTCGGTTGTTCGGGTACGATGGACGGGTCGAATGGTGGTGTTGACGGGTGGTGCCGAGGAATCGGCTGGGTTGGGGGAAGATGTACAGGGAATCGGGTACGTGGTTATCGTCGGCTTCGGACGTGAGATGAAGGTGGCTGACGGAAAGGAGGGTGGTGATGGTGGTGGTGACGGTGGTCGCCAGCGATTTGGGTCTGCGGGTGTTTGGTATGGTGGGCGGCCGTTGGTGGCTGTAGCCGTGGCGGTGGTATGGGGGAGTACAGGGCTGGTGGTGTCCATGGGGAGTGGGGACGGTGAACGGTGGCTGACTGGGTTAGGTTAGGGATTTGATGATGTCGGGGAGTATCCGACACGGGGAAGGAGATAATGTAGATGTAATATGGAATAAGATATGGACATAGACACGAGGCACTCACTTTGTGGTGGAGGAAATTGTGGAGAATAGGAATTTATGGATGAGTACCTGCCTTTTATAGGATGTGGGAATTCCCAGTTGGATAAGGATTTGAGAGGTTTAAATCCCCTAAGATAATTCATCTATTAATTTAAATCAATTCAATAAATTCAAATCCAAATTTAAATTAATTTAAATCTAGATAATCGAAACTCAAATTAAATATAAATTCTATCCTTGAATTTAAACTATTTAAATCAAATCCATAAAATCAAATCGAGATTTAAATTGCCACAATAATTTCAAAATATGTTTTCCAAAAATACTAATAATAATAATTTTGAAAATTACATTATTATTTAAAAATAAACTAATAAATAATTACGAAATATATATGTGTGCACAAATAATATTTACATAAATATACTTTTCTAGTATACCATTTTATAAGAATATTATTTATTATTATAACTGTATAAATGAAAGGCTTTTCATAAATAAAATCATAAACTTAAAAATTTTGGTACGATCGCTAAAAATAATTATATATATTATTTTGAAACTATAAAAATAGAAAAATGTTTTTCAAAAAAATATGTACGCTTGCACATATTCGCATTCGTCGAGCAATTACGAAAAATAAAATTTCGCACGCGACATACAATACAACTACGCTACGTACAATACAAAATAAAAAAAATCAGTACCAAATTTATATAAAAAAATAATTGAAATTTAGTGGTTTTACATCCTACCCACCTTAAAGGAATTTCGTCCCCGAAATTAAAAAGTAGGGGGTTGAGAAGACACAAGGGGGGTATCGATGGAGAATAAACAATGACAATGTTTCAACAAAATCATGTCGTAAGAAATCATGATATAAATCATAAAATTTTACATGGGTATGGTTATGAGGGTCGCGAATTAAGGCACGAGTAGAAGATTAAGGGTTTAAAGTTTAAATCCAGAGTATCATGCAATAAAGAATGATATGGTATCAAGAGAAAATAAGTTAGAGACCTAGTAGATATGGGTTCTTGAGAGTAGGTTGTCACGCCCCAGAACCAGAATACTGGAGAGCGAGGGCAGACATAGCCAGCTACGTATAATGAAATGGAATCAACTCCACTATACGGTCACGGCTGTCTAGATATATGAGGGTTTATCTACAAGCCATCAGTCTCTTAAGGTCAATAACAAGCCTAGTGTCTCAATCACAAGCAAGTAAATAGAGTTACAAGATGTAAGATCACCAAATATACAATAGTAAGGCGTCCCAAACATTACATATTCAGCTGATCATAAAGCTAGTCGTTACAAAATGTGAGGACTAGTAAGAGTTTAGTCATACATGATCAACCCTAGGTTGCCAATCATGTTACAGCCCGTAGGCAGACAGTAAGTAAAAATGTACACGAGCTAACACTTGCTCGGCAGCTAAACGCCTCAAAAGAATAATTTTACAATAAAGTGGGAGAGCCAAAAATAACCCACTCGTTGCCAGGATTTCCACTAGTGGTCACCATGTGGCTGGAAGGTCGGTGGATCCTCTGGTGCTGCTCCGGTATCTGGCCATACAAAACCAGCTGGACCAGACCCCAGAAAGAGCAAGTGCCATAAAGGAAGCTTCACTTAGGAACTAAAACCAGCAATCAGCACAAGATATAAATAAAGTAAGAACTGGAAATAAAGAAAATACATCAGGATGATATACGACGAGATAACCATGGAACTATTCAGATAACCAGGTTACAACCCGTAAACTAAACAAGGATCGGGATTGTAACCCTTCGTCTGAACAGAACTTGGAATTCTCACCATTTATCGGTAAAATAAATACAAGCATTCTGGTCAAGCAGTAACCTGGAACAGGATCAGGACAAGACTAGACTGGTTAGACTCCATCCAATCATTTCACGGCCAAGCAAGAATTACGGCTTGATACTTTAACTAACTAGGGTTATCACAGGCCTAATTACTAGCAAGATACAGTGAGATCATTCCACAGCCACAAGCCCTGCAGTCCATCCAGGTTACCCGGGTTAAAAGATTTAGAGTTGAATTCAGGTGGGTACACCGTCCAGGAAACGAATGTACCCTTAGGTAGCTTGAAGGGTGCAACACATGACAGTGTGCTGGAAATGTGCCCTACTCGACGGCAGGCTACAGATCCCAAGGCGTGCCCAGGTAACAGGATTGCCTGTAGCTGGGAGATCTCTTTATGACTAGTGTATTAATCTAGTTATTAGTCCTTAGTTTATTTCAGTAGGTACTCTTGACCGTGGTACTCAGGAGTCCCCTCCTAGACATGATGCAAGACAGGACTGAATTATTTGTACAAGCACAATCGCCCACGGTACCCAAGATTAATTATACAGGTCATGTCATGTCAGGTAGCCATCGTAACATCTTATCAGATATATCATGTCAGGTTTTTATGTTAAGTGTACTGGTCAAGAGTGCGCCACGACGGGCCACTATCAGGTCATGTCATGTTTTACTTGTCAGGAGTGCACCACTACGGGTCACTATCATGTCAGGCTCAATTATCAGGTCCAAACATATCAAGTAAATTCGTGATTATCAAGTTCATGACAAGGAAAAGGGCTATAGAAGAGCCATGCGGCTAAGTCATATACGGTCAGAAAAAGGGTAAGACACATGCGGCCCAATTAGGAGAGCGCATGCGGCCAGGGTCACTGGATCCCACGCGGCTAAGACAAGGGGCGCATGCGGCTGGAAGCCAATCCCCATACGGCCTGTGGGAAGGGAGGGGCATGCGGCCAGGGGGACGAGGACGCATGCGGCTCCAAGATGTGGGGCCTCATGCGGCCAGCGGAAGAGTAGGCGTCATGCGGCTGGGAGGGAGCAAGTTCATGCGGCTAGGGAATGACGGGCGCATATGCGACTGGGATTAATCAGGGTCATGCGGCCCGGACTAAGAAGTCCATGCGACTGGGTCTGGGGGTTCTCATGCGGCTCGAAGATCAGGGCCTATGCGGCTCGGGGATCCAGACAGTCATGCGGCTGAGAGGACTCGAGTCCTCATGCGGCTGACGAGTAACTGGTCTATGCGGCTCGCGGGGGAAAAGTTCATGCGGCTGAGAGAGCACTTGCCGCACAAAGAGTTCATGCGGTCAAGTCAAGCCCATGCGGCCAGGACTGTCGTATGAAGGCTCATGCGGCTCGAAATTACTTGCCGCATGAAGTGTCATGCGGTCAAGTCTAGCACTGTTCTTCTTCTCCAAGCTTCCGAGAAGAAGAACACCAAGAATCCATGCTTCTAAGCTCCATGAAACCTTCATCCGAAGTCCAAATTTGAACTTCCATAGGTCAAAATAGGGTAGAACAAAATGCTCTACAATATGGAACCATCTGTCACGCCCCGATTCATAGAGTCATTTATTTACATACTTTATCTCTTGGAATCGATCGTCCTCGCTTGGGCGTGATGCCGTACAAGTCTGGTATTGCACTTGTACAAGGCAAAGATGGTACATAATCGATTATTCTTCAAATAGGAACACATCGCAGCGGCAGAAGCAGATAAATTGAATTTAGTGAGGACAATCTTTCTCATTGAATAGAAGTACATCACTTCTTTATAGCAGCGGAGCAAAAAGAGTAACTTGAAGCCACACAGAGATATATAGAACTTTATTCTCTTTATTGATAATTGAAGAAGAGTACAAGACTTGTATTGAAGTACAATGATTACAGTACATCTCTCTTTACATTGGAAACCAACTGAACAATGCTATACAGCTTACATTTGATATTTAGATACAATGGATTACAACTCGATATACCGACTTGGCTTACAATCTCACTGGTACAACCGATTACAATGTTCCATACATTATGCCCTTTATAAACAGAAGACATCATCTTGTGCAAGGAGAGCTTCTGTATGCCCAACAAATCTTCGATGCCGCGGGACCAATCAAGCCAATCTTCGTGTGTAGAACATTCCAAACACGAGCACCTGCCCACAAAACGTGGGTCAGCACATCATCTATGTACTGGCGAGCAGAATCCAACCCACTCGCATAAACCAACATTTAAGGTGATCATTTAAGCATGCATTTATTAGAGTGATCTTTCTATTTGGGGCCTAGCATCAGTTTACAGTTCATGGGCAATAATCAGAGTGAAGCATGTAAACATATTCTTAGTAGCATTCATGTGGACATATCATTTATCATTCTTGGTGTTACCATGCGAAGGCATCATTGAGGCATACTAGGTGTTATCATGAAAAGGCATCATTGAGGCATCGTTAACATTAACATTTTAAGCATGTTATAACAGTTCTCACTTCAAGCATCACTTAGCATGTATGTTGTGTTTGAGCAATTATAGCAAGGCATCTTTCTAGCATACTAAATGGAACATGTTAAGCAGGCAAGTTAAACCAACTTATACAATATCACAATTATGTGATTTCTTACCGATAGCCGACTCCTCGTACCTGTATCAATTACAGGTTATCTGATATACTTACTCTGCCTGCACAAAACATTCATTAGCATGCATCCTGGCTACATGGTCACTGGTGTTGTTAAACCATATGGACTCTTCTCATTTCATTTCATTTTAAGATAATGCGGTCAGCATAGTAGGTGGCGAGCCTCTATGCCACCCCGCCTTATCCGTGCTCCCATAGCACTCATCATTATTTCCTCCTAGGCCGAATCGGTCCCCAGGGCCCTAGGAACCGTTCGAGGAAATTATTACTCAAACCTTGTATACAAGTTGTCCATGACCATGCGAATGCGTGTCCGACTCGATTGTGAACAAAAATGCATGGTAAAATATATTAAGGACAGTAAAGGCAACAGTGCATCATTAGTCATATTCAATGACTTATTCATTTCATCATTACCATCATTTCATTTGGTGATCTCAACGATCCCAGCTTTATCATTTCTCATTTCATTGCTTCATTACAATGTATCTCATATCATTCCTTTCTTAAGAGGAACTTAACATTCATTCATTTCATAGGGACATTTATTCATTCATTCATTTCTTATAAGGGACAGGCAACATTTCATATTCTTGCAACAGTTATGCAGATAGTACATGATTCTAGTGTTTCATTCAGTTCATTGGTTCGATAGCATAGCCAGTTCATTTCTTATTCTATCATTCATAAGGCATCTCATTATTCAAGTGTCTACTTGTTCCAGCAGTGTTAAGCATAAGGGGCAATGTTATCAATTCATTCTCAGGCCTCAAATCACATTAACAGTTCAATGTGTTGTACATTTCAATGATTCTCAACAAAAGCATCTCTATTATTCAGCAACTAACATAAGGGACATTTAGGGGCAGTTCATAGCATTTCAATACTTCATCTATTAATCATGAAGGAGTAAGGAGGAGGAAGGACAGTTCTACTCACTCAAAATTCTACTAAGCGTAGCTCCACCAGCGAGCTACGTTCCAATACCCATTCCGTCTAGCCAGCTAAGAGAGACTACATCAGTCTCAATTCTCCTGATTCCCAACATAAGTCACTGTCCAATATTCTGATCCCATCCAATAAGCCAACCAAATGTCTCGTACGGAGCGGGGCATTACATAATATACCACTCAAAAAAAGTTTCGTCCTCGAAACTTAAGGAAACAAGTCTTCTACAAGATTCACTTAATCACCATGAGTTTACTCATTCAGCTTCAAATCAATATTCATTTCAGCCCACTCGGTCATTTCAAAATATCTATCCAACTGTACCATTTAAATCCATCAACGATTCGATCTGTCTATCTCTTTTTCAATTACTTGCAACTTCTTATTGATTCGCCAACATTTTTCTTATATTTCTATTTCAGTCGCAACATATCACTTCGTTTGGATCCATACACATATTTTAGGCGTCCCCAAAACATATGCATTTCAGCCAAAGTTCGTGCTAGTACGATAAATTCTTCCCATAATGTTATCTCAGTCACAACCAATCACTTCTGCTGGATCCATACACATATTTTAGGCGTCCCTAAAATATATGTACTTCAGCCAACTTCCATGTTAGTGCGATTCGATCAGCCACAATATAACTCTCTTTTCTAAATCCAACTTAGCATCCTTTCAATTGACTTATTGCTTTATTCACTTTGCCACAATCACTATTTTCCAGGCCACCACTTAACATCAGGGACAATCTCCATCCAAGCATAACATTTCTAACATTCGATCAAGGGTCTAACTTAGAGCCAATCATATCAAGGTTTCACAACAACAATCATTTTCCTTCCCAAATCCAACAACATTTTTCACTGAGGCAATTCATCTTTTCTAAAAGGCACAATCCAACATCACCAACTATCGATTATCCGAGTCAGGGTATAAATCTATGCAACAGTCAAGGTTAACCCAGCTATCCGACTATAGATACTTATCCAACATTTCCGTCATGAACAGTCAATTCCATCTCATATAATAATTCACTATTCGATACATACAAATCAAGTCTCATCCCACGACTCCATTTCCCGCTATAGGCCGACACATAATCCTCAAGGGTCAAACATCTCTAAGGTTCATATTGGAGCATATACTTACAACTTATCATTCTTAGATCATACTCATCACCATCTCTCGTTCAATGCCACAAGGTCATTCTATGGGTCGCCAACGGCCATCTATTATTCGGTCCAGTCTCAATGGTTAGCTATACCGACAGCTATACCTAATCATTCAGGTGACTCCCCTAGAGTGGACGGCTACTAGGGTTATACTAGTTTCTTATTCTTAAGGCCAACAAGCAACCAACAGTTCTAAGGAACTCTACCCAAACCTATGGGTTTTAACTCAGTCTGAATAATGAATCGCCAATTGGGCTAAGCCAGCAATTGGTAAATCATCAACTGGTCGCTAGGGTCAAGTCTATCTATTCAGGGTCTTCCTCAAGGAAATAATTCCCACAGAGGCTCATTCTAGACTTACCCAACAATCGACTAAAATCGATCTATCAACATTACGGTCAATTCCAAATCCGACATACGATCTTCATCGTTCTAATAATCCATCAAGTAAATTTTCAATGATTCAATTTCTGGTCCGATTCCTTCGTACCCACATAAACCCATAACCAAGGTTAACTATTCAAGGGTCATCGATTCCGATAGTTTTAATATAACTATAGAATCATACTATTCGGTCTGTATGACAAGGTTGTACCACTAAGTCATAAGCCAACAATTTATATCCCAACCAACAATCACCTATACCGACATTATCCAACACGTTTGCAATTTCTCGTTTCCATTTGTTTCTCAATCATCAACTATCTTACGGCATTCTTAATCTCATGCAGTAATGGTCAAGTAGTTCATCCCATTCAATCCGACAATTTATGTATCACTTAACCATCCTCTAGGCAACAACAGTATTCTGAGTCACTATTTGTCATTTTTCTAGTACAATTCAATTCTTCAGCATCATGCATCTATGCAATGACTATCCTTTGGTGATCAAGATGGATTGACATCTATTACACCTTAGGATCAAGGCACAGATTTCTAATATCCCTTTGATTCACCGACAATATTTTCAAAACTTTCAGCTACGCATCCAACTTTATATTAGTCACATTTGATTTGCATCCAACCAATCAAAATCGACATTCCAATGTTCTAAGCCACAACATTCTCTAGTCAAATCATTTACCCGTAGCATACTAACTGTCTTACTAGTCTGAGTCATCACTCGACTAAATAATTTCTAACCCAGCCAACCGGTTACAATTCTAGAATCTGGCTACCCAACATAGCATCACCGTCAGGGGACACTCGAGTCATCTAGCAACAATACATGACTCCCAGCTACGTCTCGGCACTACCCAGTACTCACAGATAGTCTCATTGCTATTCTATGGAAAGGGTCAACATACATCTCGTTCTGAGGTGGTAGAGGCAATATACCACTCAGAAACGAAGCCATCCTTAAACAATACCAACTCAATCCATTCCGGACATTCGTGATCTATAATGGTCACAACACTTAGCCAACATCTCGGGGTCTCAATATTATAAGCCAACATTCTTAGGGTCTCAAAAGCAGTAGCCAGCACACATGAGTCAATTCACTAATTCTGTTGAGCTCATTCATCAATTATTTCATCCCAACTCTTTTCCAACATCACATGCAATTCTCAACTTGTTGCAGCATACATAGCCATTTTTCTATATTCTCACATTCCAAAAAGCATTCACAATATAGCATACTATGGCATCGAGTCATTGTTGGGTTATTTGTGTCCAAACCAACAATAATCATTCATTTAGGGGCATCACAATGTATATAGACTTATTGTATGGAACATCCAGTGAGCAGCCAAGAGGGTCAATGATCTTTCAGACACGAACAACATAGGATGATTACAGAACAGCAACAACATAATCGCGGAAGCAATCTTTGATTTAATCGCGGAAGCAACGTTGAGTGATCGCGGAAGCAACTTTGGTTAATCGTCGATGCAACTTTGATTTGAAACGAATCAAAGAAGAGACCAAGGACGTAAAGCCGTGCTTTGGTACCAATTTGTCACGCCCCGATTCATAGAGTCATTTATTTACATACTTTATCTCTTGGAATCGATCGTCCTCGCTTGGGCGTGATGCCGTACAAGTCTGGTATTGCACTTGTACAAGGCAAAGATGGTACATAATCGATTATTCTTCAAATAGGAACACATCGCAGCGGCAGAAGCAGATAAATTGAATTTAGTGAGGACAATCTTTCTCATTGAATAGAAGTACATCACTTCTTTATAGCAGCGGAGCAAAAAGAGTAACTTGAAGCCACACAGAGATATATAGAACTTTATTCTCTTTATTGATAATTGAAGAAGAGTACAAGACTTGTATTGAAGTACAATGATTACAGTACATCTCTCTTTACATTGGAAACCAACTGAACAATGCTATACAGCTTACATTTGATATTTAGATACAATGGATTACAACTCGATATACCGACTTGGCTTACAATCTCACTGGTACAACCGATTACAATGTTCCATACATTATGCCCTTTATAAACAGAAGACATCATCTTGTGCAAGGAGAGCTTCTGTATGCCCAACAAATCTTCGATGCCGCGGGACCAATCAAGCCAATCTTCGTGTGTAGAACATTCCAAACACGAGCACCTGCCCACAAAACGTGGGTCAGCACATCATCTATGTACTGGCGAGCAGAATCCAACCCACTCGCATAAACCAACATTTAAGGTGATCATTTAAGCATGCATTTATTAGAGTGATCTTTCTATTTGGGGCCTAGCATCAGTTTACAGTTCATGGGCAATAATCAGAGTGAAGCATGTAAACATATTCTTAGTAGCATTCATGTGGACATATCATTTATCATTCTTGGTGTTACCATGCGAAGGCATCATTGAGGCATACTAGGTGTTATCATGAAAAGGCAT
Organism: Iris pallida; assembly: GCA_029216955.1. Classification (NCBI taxonomy): domain Eukaryota; kingdom Viridiplantae; phylum Streptophyta; class Magnoliopsida; order Asparagales; family Iridaceae; genus Iris; species Iris pallida. Next base: position 6,391,153 of record JANAVB010022597.1, read on the forward strand.
CATTGAGGCATCGTTAACATTAACATTTTAAGCATGTTATAACAGTTCTCACTTCAAGCATCACTTAGCATGTATGTTGTGTTTGAGCAATTATAGCAAGGCATCTTTCTAGCATACTAAATGGAACATGTTAAGCAGGCAAGTTAAACCAACTTATACAATATCACAATTATGTGATTTCTTACCGATAGCCGACTCCTCGTACCTGTATCAATTACAGGTTATCTGATATACTTACTCTGCCTGCACAAAACATTCATTAGCATGCATCCTGGCTACATGGTCACTGGTGTTGTTAAACCATATGGACTCTTCTCATTTCATTTCATTTTAAGATAATGCGGTCAGCATAGTAGGTGGCGAGCCTCTATGCCACCCCGCCTTATCCGTGCTCCCATAGCACTCATCATTATTTCCTCCTAGGCCGAATCGGTCCCCAGGGCCCTAGGAACCGTTCGAGGAAATTATTACTCAAACCTTGTATACAAGTTGTCCATGACCATGCGAATGCGTGTCCGACTCGATTGTGAACAAAAATGCATGGTAAAATATATTAAGGACAGTAAAGGCAACAGTGCATCATTAGTCATATTCAATGACTTATTCATTTCATCATTACCATCATTTCATTTGGTGATCTCAACGATCCCAGCTTTATCATTTCTCATTTCATTGCTTCATTACAATGTATCTCATATCATTCCTTTCTTAAGAGGAACTTAACATTCATTCATTTCATAGGGACATTTATTCATTCATTCATTTCTTATAAGGGACAGGCAACATTTCATATTCTTGCAACAGTTATGCAGATAGTACATGATTCTAGTGTTTCATTCAGTTCATTGGTTCGATAGCATAGCCAGTTCATTTCTTATTCTATCATTCATAAGGCATCTCATTATTCAAGTGTCTACTTGTTCCAGCAGTGTTAAGCATAAGGGGCAATGTTATCAATTCATTCTCAGGCCTCAAATCACATTAACAGTTCAATGTGTTGTACATTTCAATGATTCTCAACAAAAGCATCTCTATTATTCAGCAACTAACATAAGGGACATTTAGGGGCAGTTCATAGCATTTCAATACTTCATCTATTAAGCATGAAGGAGTAAGGAGGAGGAAGGACAGTTCCACTCACTCAAAATTCTACTAAGCGTAGCTCCACCAGCGAGCTACGTTCCAATACCCATTCCGTCTAGCCAGCTAAGAGAGACTACATCAGTCTCAATTCTCCTGATTCCCAACATAAGTCACTGTCCAATATTCTGATCCCATCCAATAAGCCAACCAAATGCCTCGTACGGAGCGGGGCATTACACCATCAAAACTCGAAAATAACAAGATTAAGTAGATCAAAACCTAAGAAATCTGAAAATGAAATAAACTTAGATCTACAAGAATCTAGCCATGGAAATTAGAAATGTCAAGTACTAAAGTGTTTTAGAATGTAGTAAGGAAGAGAATGAAGTAATAAAATTTGAGTTCCTCCATGAAGCAAGTTGCACTTGCCTAGACCTCTCTCTCCCTCTCTCTGGTAGGTAAGGAAGTAAAGATGGAGAAGAAAAAATGAGTAATGAGTAATAATGGAAGAGAGAGTGGGATAGATATTTATGGTGGGAGTGGTGGTAGGTGGGAGTGGTTCTCCACATAAAACCAAACCAAGCCAAACCCACTAAACTGAACCAAACCAAGCCAATGCAATGCCATGATGAACCATGCTAATGCAACATACAAAATAAAAAATCCAAGGCTAACTAATTAATGACAAATCAAAAATATAAGTCCGACATACGTACACGTATTCCCAATACGTGATACGAACCACGGGCATTACATAGGTTGAGGCACGAATAAGAGATCGATTAGGTTCATGCCTAAATTAAGTGGTTTGGAAGGTTCATGATAGGGCCGAGAAAAGGACGAGTAGTTTAGGTTGAAGATATAGCAAAATCGAGTGATAATGGTCATAATCGATAGGAAGGCTAGAGGAAGTTCTAGCATAACGCTTTCGTCCTTCTAAAATAGGTGAAGGCGAACGCAATAAGGAGTTCAAAGACGATATTATCGAGTACGAATACGTGGTTCAAAGACGACCGAATAATTTCAAAAGAATTGTCAAGGCAGTCGTGGATGGGATTCTAAAGGCCAAGTTTAATTATGTTCCATCCACGTAGAATAATAGACAAAAGTGAACCAAAGTGCACTTGGTTGATCAGACCATTATGCACCGGTTCTGATTAGACAATATATTAGTGGGAGCTCTTCCATTAACATATATCATGAACAAGCTCGATAAATCAATGAACTTGCAAATCTAGATTATAGTAGCAATATTTGTCAAGAGGGTGAAATTATAGGCACGAGAGTTTAAAATTCGGAGGGAGTATAGTCGAACTTCTAAAGGGTCTAAGTCATGTCCTGTGATGGTCTTTATACAGTCGTCCTATAGTCTTCTTGTCCAAGTTCTTGGTTGGCTAGACGGGTTTAGGGTCCTCTAGATTCTAGAATCTAAGTAAACTTGCTAATATAATTCGTAAGGACAAAGGGATTGCTAGGTCATAAGGTATTCTACCCAACTTAAAAGAATTAAACTAATGGTGTTTTGGGACAAAAGAGTCATGTCTAACTAGTAGGGATCACCTGTCTAACCTCTAGCAAGCACGAAAGAAGATAAAAATTATGATAGAAGGAATAAAATAAGATGCAATCGATGAGTCGAACGATAGTACGATTATGGAATCGAGAAAAGAGGTCAAGTATGTGGACGAGGTCCTAAACTTCTAATCATATTTGCAGGCTTGCTTGGTACGGTAAAGTAACCAAACAATTTGTCTTGACCTGCATGGGCCACCACAAAAATATGTAATACCCCAGTCCCAAAATACGTAGGACTAGGAACGTAGATATGCCAGCCGTATAATAAATATACGTAAGCTGTAAAATGTAGTAGAACCATGACTAATCTCATCCACACAAAATAAATGAATAAATGATATCATATAATGATAATGAATTGTCTTGATACAATATGTTAGGCGAAGACAAATGTACTACCAACAAGTAAAGGAAAATACATGGAAAAAGAAATAATTTTTTGGCGAGCGAAGCAAAGACGATCAAAGTGCAATCATCATCGGAGAAATAGTGATGATCATGGCCACTGCTAGAACACCCGCGAAAGACAAGAGCATACACCTGGCGAGATAACCAGGTCCACAGAGGGACGTAACAAGACACATAATATCATGCCAGGATAACTGAATATAAATTGCTTAAATAAATAAGTAAATTGAATTATAACATGGTCCAATACACACCTATTGAACTAGCGTACCATTCTCCCAACCAAACAAGGACATGAGATGGTAAACTAATTCACGATGACGTATCTTTCCATGCTATGAATCCAATATAGTATCCGTACCCCAACAAGATTCAATACCTTCTCATTGGAGTAGTAAGCCACACCTATAACCAAACAAGGACAAAATGTGACAAACTAATCCGCGACAAGTTATTGTCCCAAGTCACGGTCAGATACAAGTACCCAAACCAAAAGTACTTATACCTATCGGACAAGGTAGCCTAACCGTTCTAAGTAAAATGTAGTTAAGAACAATCCTTCCTACGTATGGGCCCTGGATAAAATAGGATCGGCATAGTCCCCCTTGGGGCTCTAAAGGCCCAATCAATAAGAGCATAACGTTCCGCAGAACGCCAGTGGCCGTCAGTAATCATGGGACATCAACCACGTATTTCCAGCGGAGCTTCCGAGTCACAAGGGAAAGTGCATCGAAGCCCATACGCTAAGGAATTGTCCTCCCCGCCCAATGCCTACTATGTTGTATCTATAACCGTAAACCTCTATAACCGCTAAGTCAAACTAGCATGCAATTCTATTAGCGGTTATTCTTATCGCACGGCTTATACATACCGGTTGCCATCCAGTCACGTATGTCCGTGTTCTACATGCGACACACAACTTCGTGGTACAACGTGTCAAGGCCAATGAATGTAACACACAAAGGTGGTCCTTTAAATCTAGGTTTAATGTGTAGGAAAATAATACATAGCAGGAAATATAAATGAATAGTAAGTTCTAACAGGTCATGCCATGTATCACAGTTTATTTTGCATAAAGAAAATAATGAATAATGCATAAAATATGAGCTAAATAAATAAACAGTAAATGACAAGGTGTCTTGCCTCGTAGTACGCCTGATGAGCTGTAATGATCAATGTGGCACGAACTGCGACTTTGGTACAACAAATATGCAAGGTGATCTCTGATGGTGGCAGGGACAGTTCCATTGGGTCCAGAAGGGTTAAATTCGTTGCGCTTGATAGGGGAATGACATAATTGGCATAAGGATAGGAATAATAGGATTGGTTACGGACAGAAGAAAAATCAAAGAAATAATGGATAAATATTTTATATACGAATTTTAGAAAATATTTATAATTCCTAAAAACTAGTTTTCATGAGTCAAAATATTTATAGGAAAAATACTTAAAATACATAAAGTCAAGAAAATTGTTTTCGGCAAAAACTGTAAGTTTGTCAAAATACAATTTTAGGTAGAAATATATATTTTATAATTAAAAAAATACTTTAGATAAATATTGAAGTGAACAATAACAAGAATTTATTTCATAATTTGCAAACTATATTTTATGGGTCAACATATTTCTAGGTAATATTAAAAATCTAGAAATTTTATTTAGGGTTTTTAAGAATAACATTTAAGTCAAATCTATTTTAGAAATACTATAATAATATATATTAGATTTACAAATCTCTAATTAAAATATGGCAAAAATAATAATAATTCTTTCCAAAGCTTAAATCACTTATATTCCTATACCTAAACCTAAATATATGTATATGTAGAGTTTATAAAATAATGATATGAAAATAGTTATCTTTATATGATATAGTAATATACAAATAAAATAATAGAAATAATAATAATAATAATAATAATAATAATAATAATAAAATAATGATAATAATAATAATAATAATAATAATAATAACAATAATAATAATAATAATAATTAGACAAAATAACTAATGGGCAGTTGACTGCTACTCTTCTTTAAACCATCAAAAGCAACAAAACACAAGTGTCCAAAATCCAAGAAAACAACAAAATAAATAAATAAATAAAAATAGAGAAGAAACAGATCTACTGCTGTAATCTACCCCTTTTTTAGAGAAAAGAAATGAAGAAAATATCAAACAATAAAAGAAGGGGAGAGAGAGAAAGATATTACTGAGAGGGAAGAGAGGGGAGAAGAGCTGGAGAGCGAGAGGGAAGAGAGGAGCGATCGGGAGAGAGAAAACAGGGGCGGAGTGAGAGAAGAACGGAGAGATGGAGCGGCGGATCTGACGGGGTTGGTGCTGTGAAGGATCGGCCGGAGTTCGCCGAAGGTCGAGAGCGCGGGGGAGAAGAGAGATCGGTGAGGATCGGAGAAGGATGGGGCGAGCGGCTGCGGTGCTGGGCGGCGCCGGACACTGGAACGACGGGTACGGTTGGCCCAGGAGTTGACAACGGTCGTGCGCGGTACGGGAGTCGACGACGGTCGCGGTACCAGAGGAAGGCGGCGACTAGGGCACCCGGCGACGGAGGAAGGGCACGGCGGCAGAGAGGGGTTTCGTCGGAGAGGGTTCCGCCGACGATGTACGGTGTTGACGGAGGCGCCACCGCTCGGGGCAGAGACAGAGAGGGCATGGGCGCGGCACGCCAAGGAGGAGGCAGCACGGGTGTAGCTCCGGGTGGAGCTCGCGTGGCGGATCCATCCGCGGAATACCATCGCAGCGGCGGAGAGGGCTTGGTCAGGTCTGGAAGTTGCATAGGCTTTTATCGAGGGCTCGGCACTGTAGGGACGGCGTTCGTCGGCAGGCCAAGGTAAGGACGGTGGTGGTGGTTGTTGGTTTCTGTTATTGTTGTTGTTGCATGGTGATTGGATTTGGCGATTCGCCAGGTGGGGGATTGGGGCTGTCGCGGTGGTCGGACATTTTGGTGGGTTTGGGTGAGGTTGGACGGAGTCGAGGGGTTCGATGAATCAAGGTGGTGGTTGTGGTGGTTCTGATGGTGGTGGTGCTCAGTTGTTCACGTGCGGTGGACGGGTCGAGTGGTGGTGTTGACGGGTGGTGCCGAGGAATCGGCTAGGTCGGAGGGAGAAGTGCAGAAAATCGGGAATGTGGTTGTCGTCGACTTCGGACGTGAGATGGAAGTGGCTGACGGAAAGGAGGGTGGTGATGGTGGTGGTGACGGTGGTGCCACGGATTTGGGGCTGCGGCTGTTCGGTATGGTGGGCGACCGTTGGTGGCTGTGGCCGTGGCGGTGGTGTGGGGGTTTTAGTCAGGAACTAGGGACGGTGAAGGTGATGGTCCGGGTGGTGGTCGGATGACGGCAGCGTCGGTGATGACAGTGTAGGAGTGCAGGGCTGGTGGTGTCCATGGGGAGTGGGGACGGTGGACGGTGGCTGACTGGGTTAGGTTAGGGATTTGATGATGTCGGGGAGTGTCCCACACGGGGAAGGAGATAATGTAGATGTAATACAGAATAAGATATGGACATGGACACGAGGCACTCACTTTGTGGTGGAGGAAATTGTGGAGAATAGGAATTTATGGATGAGTACATGCCTTTTATAGGATAGAGGAATTCCTAGTTGGATAAGGATTTGGGAGGTTTAAATCCCCTTAGATAATTCATCTATTAATTTAAATCAATTCAATAAATTCAAATCCAAATCTAAATTAATTTAAATCTAGATAATTAAAATTCAAATTAAATATAAATTCTATTCTTGAATTTAAACTGTTTAAATTAAAACAATAAAATCAAATCGAGATTTAAATTGCCACAATAATTTCAAAATTTGTTTTCCAAAAATACTAATAATAATAATTTTGAAAATTATATTATTATTGAAAAATAAACAAAGAAATAATTACGAAATATATATATATGCACAAATAATATTTACATAAATATAGTTTTCTAGTATACCATTTTATAAGGATATTATTTATTATTATAACTGTATAAATGAAAGGCTTTTCATAAATAAAATCATAAACTTGGAAATTTTGGTACGATAGCTAAAAATAATTATATATATTATTTTGAAACTATAAAAATAGAAAAATATTTTTCGAAAAAATATATACGCTTGCACATATTCGCACTCGTCGAGCAATTACGAAAAACGAAATTTCGCGCGCGACGTACAATACAACTGCGCGACGTAAAATACAAAATAAAAAAATCAGTACCAAATTTATATTAAAAAATAGTAGAAATTTAGGTGTTTTACACCTCGATATACGGTCACGACTGTCTAGATGCATGAGGGTTTATCTACAAGCCAACAATCTCTTATGGTCATGAACAAGCCTAGTGTCTCAATCTCAACATGCAAGTAATTGTTACAAGAAGTAAGATCTTCAGACATACAAAGTAAGGCGTCCCAAATATTACATATTCAGATGATCATGAAGCTAGTTATACAAAATTCGATGACTAGCAATAGTTTAAGTCATACGTGATCAACCCTAAAATTTGTCAATCGTGTAACAGCCCGTAGGCAGACAAAAATTAAAGTTTCAACACGAGCTAAAACTTGCTCGGCGGCTAAACGCCTCAAAAGAATAATTTACAATTAAGTGAAAGAGCTAAACAAGAAATCCACTCGTTGCAAGGATTACGTCTGGCGTTCACCATCTGGCTGAAAGGCAGGAAGATCCTCAATGGCTACTCCAAAATCTGGCCATACAAAACCAGCTGGGTCAGACCCTAAAAAAACAAGTGCCACAAGGGAGGCTTCACTTAAGAACTAAAACCAGCATATTAGCACATGATACAAAAAAGATAACGAAAGACATGAGTTAAAGAAAACAGGATGATAAACGATAAGATTACTAAAGGACCATTCCGGTAACCAAGTTATAACCCATAAACCAAACAAGGACCGGGGTTGTAACACTTTACCTGAACAGAACTTAGTCTCTAACCAATTATCGATAAAGTAAAGCATAAACAAGCATGTCCTGAGATAGCCATGTACTGGATCTAGGCAAGACTAGACAAGATAGGACTCCATCCATCATTCACAGCCAAGCAAAGAGTAAGGCTTGATACTTTAACTAACTAGGGTTATCACAAGCCTAGTTACTAGCAAGATGCAATGAGATGTTACGGCAGCCACAAGCCCTACAGACTTAATCTAGTTTATCCGATCACAAGTTGAGAGAGTTGGATTAGGTGACTTAGAGGTGCAACACATGACAGTTTGCTGGAAATGTGCTCTACTCGACGGCAGGCTACAAGTCCAATTAAAGCGCCCAGATAACAGGACTGCCTGTAGCTGAGAAATCTCTTCATGAACTACTTGATCACTCTTGTCATTATCCTAGCCAGATTCAGTATAAATCCCTGACCGTGGAAATCAGAAATTCATATCCTAGACATGATGCAAGACGAGACATGTAGCTTATACAAACACAAACACCCACAGTGCCAAGACAAGAGTTACTTAGCAAGTCAAGATAGCCGTCATAACGACATATCGAGATTATCATATTAGGTTACTTTATAAAGTCAAGAGTGCGTCACAACGGACCACCATCAAGAATTATCATGTCAAGTTACTTGTCAAGAATACACCACGACGGGTCACTATTAAGAATTATCATGTTACTTGATACTTGCTAAGAGTGCGCCTTAACAAGCCACTATCGTATTCTATCCTTACATTATCATGAATGAGAGAAACTTGCATAAAATAGCTAGTAACATTTTCTTGAAGCCAAGGAAAAGATCTACAACTTTCATGTTTTGAGTTTTTTACGATTTTAGCTACAAAATAGCTCAAAGAGGCAAAAACAGTCATTTGGAGTGACCTGCGCACAAGTTGCGCGAGCAAAATCGCCCACGCGTACGTTGCGCGCAAGCACGGCGGGCGGCCGCGCAAGTTGCAATGTGGGCGAGCAAAATTTCCCACGGCGCACTTTGTGCGCAAGCACGGCGCGCGAGCACGTAACAGAAAATTGTACAGGCGCGCGGCCTTGCAAGTTGCTATGTGCGCGAGCAAAATCGCCCACGACGCACATTGCGCGCAAGCACGACGTACGGCAGGAAATCGCACGGCCGCACAAATTGTAATTTGCGTACGGGCAAAATCGCCCACGGCGCACGTTGCACGCAAGCACGGTATGCGGGCGCGCTGCAGAAAATTGCATGGGCGCGCGGCCGCACAAGTTGCATGTTGCATACAGACAAAATCGCCCGCGGTGCATGTTGCGCGCAAGCACGACACGCGGTACACGGCAGCGAAGACACTAAGCGTGGCACTATTCATCGTTACGACAGCACCAAAAGGTGTGGGAAACCCATGAACATGAAAATGGCATAACTTGCTCATACGAAGTCGAAATCAAGTTGTTCAAAAGCCAAAATTGGGTAGAATTGAATTTCCTTCAATCTACAAGAATCCATCCTTCAAATCCAAAAGTGTCAAGTTCTAAAGAGGCTTAGAATGAAGTAAAGAAGAGAATGGAACAATAAAATGTTAGATCCATTATGAAGCTAGTTGCACTTGCCTAGGCTTGTGTAGAAGCATGAAAAATATGGGGTTCATGCTGATTACAAATTGTCGCATAAGTACCTTGGGCCAAACAGGTCCGCATGAAGGAAAGCCGCATGACTGTTCAAAGACATATGCGGCCCGTCGACGAACAATGGTAGAAGAAAAATATACGACCCAGGAGGAGCAGTTCGACTGATAAAGCTGACAAGTCCTAGCAAAATATGACAGTTTTGACACTTCGATAAGAAAGATAAGACGTGAGACGTCGCCCAAAAGCAGGATTCGTACGCCTCCATACGGCCAGAAGAGTGTCATCTAAGCCGCATAAAACTTATGCAGCTCAGATTATGCGGCCCCAAAGTTTCCAAAACTTCATGCAGCCAGGAGTAATTATGATCCAAGCCGCATACATGAGTCTCATGCGATCCTGCATGATAGAAGACTGAGAATGCTATACGCAATAGGACACGTGGCAATCTGACTAATTCCTTAACTACCCAAATTTGCTGTAACAAAATCCTAACAAATCGACAGATGGCAGCCCAAGAGCGGGTCTTTGCGTGCTAATCAACCACGTGGTCGCAAGCCATCTATGCGGCTCAAAATACATCTTATTATAAATAGCAGGGTGCCACACCCCAGCAAAAGGCTGGCAACCTTCAAAAAAAAAGCAATATCTTCACGAGCTAGAGACTACATCAGATAGTCCACGGAGTAAGGCAGAGTTGATAGCACTTTTCCGAGCCTCCACCGTCACCCCCCAGAATCAAAACTAGACAATTGTAATTAGATTGTTTCCTAGGCTTTCTTTCTAGGCTCTTCTTTGTACAAGTGAGTTTGCAATCAATTCTAGTGTTCTATAATACCTGTCATTGATTTTTTATAGCAAATACGATGGCAACTCTGCTAGGGACTTCCTTCTCTTCCGATGAGAAGTTGGTGAAGCAATCTAATGCATCCAAGCTCGGCTCTACATAGGAGATGCTTTTGGTTAGCTTTGACCAACAAGCCTTCGAAGAATTGCTCTCTGAAGGGAGCGCCAGCCTGTCTCAGAAACGAGCCAACCCAAAAAGGACTCGCAAGGCATCAGTGCGCAAAATGGTTGCCCCCGACCAAGTTCTCGAAGAAGCTCCTTCTGCAGCCTAAGACGGTTACCAGAACTCTCATGTGGCTTTGTTTTCGACCGCAGAGGACCCCACTGTCCCCAAATCCAGCAGAGGAAAACACTACGATGTTGAGTTTTTGGAAGCACAATGGAACTCCATGCGGACAAAGAGGAGGCCGCAGAGAGAAGATGGGCAGTCTGCCTATGCAACAGCCAACTCTGGCCACAGGCAGACAACTCATGCGACAGCCAACTCTCGTCGAAGGAAGATGATCCATGCGGCAGCCAGCTCCAGCCGCAAGAAGATGGTCCATACGACGACCAATCCTGCCCACAGACAGGACGTCTCATACGGCCCTGTCAGAAGCTCTTTATTCGACCGCCTCTCATGGGGCCCGACGCCATGCGGCCCACTAAAGATGTGGGATATATCAGTCTGGACACTTTTTACTATGCGCCTTTGGACGCTAAGTCAAAAAAGTCTAGGTCAGTACGGGCTCAACCAGCCAAGTCAACTGTCCAAGTTGCTGACTGTTAGTGGGCCCCGTTGACTGTTACACGGGCTCCTGACGAAAAGTTATAAGAACCACCCGCGTCCAGTCCCCCAGGGCTAGCGAACAGGGTGGATCTTTAAAGTCTCCCTCTAAAGATCTAGAGCAAGTGCTTTTACTAGCCACGGATCAGGGAGCAAACACAATACCTAAGCACCCGTCCGCTCGGGATACCCGAGTTCACAAGTTTGGTGCAAAGGTAGAGCAGCCTCCTACCGACTTACGTGACGTGATTACTCACGAACGTGAGACGGCAGCGTCGGCATGCAATGAGTCCCTCTCGGGACGTCGTTGCACCTAAGTCATCATCAACTACTGCTGTAACAAATCAGCAGTGCCTGAAGATCGGCAGTCAGTTTTCCAGTGACTGCAGCAGCCAGCACCTGTCCGACAGGTGCAAATTTCAGGGGACGAAGTGTTTCCTTTCGTCTCCTATAATTATACTCAAAAGGTTTGCCCTGGCAAGGGAAGAAAGAAAACAGGATCTTCCAGCCCGGCCATCTCGGCCAATATTGCAATAAGACCCTCATCTGGGGGGTTTTCATCAACCACAGGGGGTGTCTATCTAGGCACTCGATTCAAAAAGAGGCTTCCGGCACCTGGGGGTGCACCTTCGGCCTCCTTGAGAGTAGATGAAGCTGGAGGTAGTAGCCCCCTCAATATATACGACAACTCGATGTTCCATGAGCACACACAGGGGGTAGAGATCTCCCAGAACTCTACAACAGAATCAGATTTTTCTGAGGGCCACCTCCCTCACCAAGACGATGCGGCTTCCTGCACAGGAGGTAGCACCCCTTCTGAGTCTGACGAAGATGATATTCTGACAATTCCTAACGATTTCTCTATACAAGGGTACGGCACCGAGAGTACCTCTGCCACAATTCCTTCCACCTCTACCCACGTAAGGACAGTCTTTATGACCGACGATGATCATGAAGCACCTTCCGACCGACAACGGCTAGAAGTGCTCGAAGCCATGCTCCTGTCCTTAGTCAAGTCGGTGGACGAGATCAAAATCGCCTTGCCAGCTCAACCAACAAGGACGCCCGGACAAACAAGCTTGGGACCCGCAGTCAACGCGGACTCCAACACGACCGCCCCTCCTTTGGGTGATGATCCCGTAGCACCATCCGTTCCTTCAGCTGCAGATGAAGCCAAGGAGGCAAGGAGGAAAGTCCAGGAGCTTCGAGTGATGTTCAATGCCCGAGACTCCTCTCGGGATCTTAGAATACGGTAACCATATCCCGTCGCATGGAGGGATGTACCTTTTCTACCACGGTACAAGCCGTTCCATATCGATTCTTATGATGGAAAGACCTCTGCTAGTCGGTATATGACTTATTTTGAAGTCACCACCGACCACTTGCCGTATAGTGATGCCATCCTCACGAGATTATTCATCGGAGTATTGGAGGGCATCGCGTTCGACTGGTACCGCAACCTTTTCGACAACTGTATCCTTTCTTTTGACGGCTTCAAGCACATGTTCCTGGAGAGATTCTATGAAGTGGGGTATGATGCCATGATGTTATCTCTCACAGACATCGTTCACGGGGAGAAGGAGCTGACAAGGAACTATATCAAGCGGTTTCGCCAAACCGCGATGAGAATGCCTCAGGGCAATCCCGAGAGCTCCTTGATTGAAATCTGCCATAAGAAACTGTTCCCTCCAATTAGCCTCTGGATGGGAGACGATCAGTTCAGAGATTGGACGGCCTTCATCATAAGTGCTACCAACACGGAAGCAAAATTGAAAAAGGCTCGCCAGCTGGGATTACACATCCCAGACGGAGAAGATAAGGGCAGACGTCCTGGTCCTACCTCCAGTAACAACAACAGTGGCACCACCAACAACCGAAACAATAAGGGCAAACAGGCCATGGTCAATGATGCGACTCAGAAGCCCGAACAAAAACAGGCGGAAGGTCAGTGGCCCAAGATCAATTACTCATTCGAAGATAGTCATGTCAAACCTATCTTCGATATGCTCTTGCAAGGGGGTAGGATCCAGCTCCCGCTACTAAGGCGCGATCCCCGAGCAGCAGAAATGGAGGACCTAAAGTACTGTCACTTCTACCGCTATGTCCATCATGCCACCCAAGATTGCTTCCAATTGAAGCGGTACATTCAGAGTCTTATCGACTCCAAAGCTCTGTCGGTAGACTTTGAAGAGGTTACTACGACGGCGAACACGGTATCTATTCAGTTCGGCGACTTCCCTCCAACAACCACTCCAGACGGGATAATACCTGTCCTACGGGCAACGATGGAGGTTACTAATCATCCACCCGCCCGAAGCCAGACATCTGGATTGGTATCCCTCATCACATCGCGAGAAGAGATTATGTGGGTGCATCCAGACTTGGTGCCCGAAGTTACCTAGGGGGTGTCATCTCCTACCAACAAGAAGAAGGGCAGGAAGTCTAGAGCCTGCCATATAATTTCAGCTGAAGCTGAAGAAGCTGCAGATGTTGTTATCCGGTCTGGAACGCAAGTCCAGCCCGCACGGGATGGTCTAGCCGAAGATTCTCAGCCAGCAACGTTGCCTTCCTCTAATGTTCCAAGGCCAGCTCAGCCTCCACTGGCGGATAAGTCCAAGACAAAGAAAACCTGCTTCGACAGGCCACTCCGCAGTGATATACATCAGGGACTGGAGAGACCTTACAACTTCGACATATTAGCACAGTTGGCTAATACGCCAGCAAAGTTGTCGCTATACGAGCTCCTAAGGCTCTCCAAGGATCTTCGTGTTGCATTAAGCGAAGCACTCCAGAATGCTGATGCCTACTTAGCTCAGGTCAAGCCTCCAGGAAAAGACCCGCCAATAGATCTACAGGGTCGCGATATCACAGATATAATGCCCAACATCGTATTTACTCCCCAGGACATGTTGATTAAGACCAACTTGCATGATCGCCCCTTGTACTACACTGGATACATAGGCGAAATCAAGGTGGATAGGATGCATATCGACCCAGGCTCGTCAATAACCATCATCCCGAAAAGCCTACTCCAACTTCTTGGCATCCCTATGCATCGGCTGGCAGCAACAAACATTGCCATTAGCGATTTTAACTCAGGGAGAAGCTATCCCCTAGGGAAGATCCGGTTGAAGTGCCAGATTGGTGACCTAAAGACGAGAGTTACCTGCTACATCATAGATGCAGACACCTTCTACAACATCCTCCTGGGACGTCCGTGGATACATGACTATATGATCGTGCCATCCACCCTTCACCAGTGTTTCAAATATGTCAGTAAGCACGGTTTCGTGAAGACCGAATTTGCCGACATTGATCCCTGAATCTTATTACTCTTCGAAGGCTTGTCTATATGACGAATCCAGGAAACATATAATAGACGAACCGGAAGCCATCACAGGGCCAGAAGAACCCTTGAGAATTCGTCTCCAAGCCCGTAAATCGGGCAGGGCCACACCCCTTATCGCAACCTTGCATAAAGAGGTGCTTGGTTCTCCTGTCACACCTGCGCAATTGGAACCAATGGTCATCCGTCTCCCGAGATCCAGCCAGGAGTCGAAACCTGTTATAGGACCAATGGTGATCCGGCTGCCAAAGGCTAATCAAAGGCAATAGGAAGATGTGAAGCCCTCAGTAACACCGATGGTAATCCGATTGCCAAAATCTGCTCTAAGGCGACTAGAAGACACAAAATCCCTTGCCGAGCCAGTGGTCATCCGTCTTTCCAAGACGAGCCAGCAGCCAAGTGTTGATCCAACACTCCCAGGCAAGTCGATACCTCAAGCAGAACCCTTGGTGATCATGTTGCCCAAGATAACGGCCCAAACTCTGAGCTCGCAGGGGTAGCCAAGGAAGACGGAGAACTCGCTAAATATGTGGTTACCCAGCGGATAACCCCTCTCCTGATGATGTAATCCCGGTGGATAAAATTCCTTATTTCATCAATAAGAGGATGCCGTTAGACTATTCTGAGTATGATAAGCCTAATCTAACGTATGCCGTACGGAACTGTCTAGACGTTAGCCTGCACACTCAGGTGACAACCGTCCATACCCCAAATCGACTTGCTCCCAAAAAAGGTGCTTACTTCCCGGTCTCAGACAGAAGAGGATGGGATCACACAATCATCTTTGGCCGAAAAGAAGGTCCTCAATCTTTTACGCCGTAAGAGTCCGACCTCGGACCCGAAGCTGGAAGACTACCGCTCTACTTGTATAGTCCTCAGGCCAAGTACTTCATGCAAAAGCAAGGATACGACATAGAAGCTACTCCGGGTCTAAATTATGGCAGTGGTCGACGATTGCCTCTACACCCGCCGGCACCGGTAGGGAAGTCTCAGGATCATTATCAAAAATCCAGACGCGGCCTCGGGTATGTTACACCACCTACAACGCCCGAAAGTTCTGACAAAGAATGCGAGTGGCACTCCCATTCGTCCGAGTCACCCATTTACGACTCTGATAGAAGTATTGGAGATATATTCAGATAGACATTATCTGCCAATATGACATCCGCTGATGTCGAAGAAGAAGATGAAGACCTACTTGAACCTCTTGAGTTGGAGCCGTGGGTCCAGCAACTAGATGCACAATAGGAGAAATGCTTCAAACTTCGTGATCCTTCCACTGAAGATTAGGTTATGCAAGTTAACCTCGATAATGAATCCTCTCCAAAGCCAATCTTCGTCAGTAAAAGTCTGACAGACGACGAGCGGGTGTCGTTGTTACAACTCGTCAGAGAATACATCGACGTCTTTACCTGGAGCTATGAAGACATGCCAGGGCTGAACCCCGAGATTGCACTCCATAAGCTCAACAATTATCCGGGCGCAAAACCAGTCAAGCAACAGCAGCGACAATTTTGTCCAGACATCATGAATTCCATCGTGGCGGAAGTGAACAAGCTTATAGCTAGCAGTTTCATCCGTGAAGAGCAGCACCCAGACTGGGTAGCCAATATAGTGCCAGTCATCAAGAAGAACGGAAAAAATCTAAATCTGTATTGATTTTGGTAATCTGAATGCGACATGCCCTAAGGACGAATTCCCTCTTCCGGTCACAGATGTAATGATCGATAATACGTACAGCTTTGAGCGCATGTCCTTTATGGATGGCTTTTCGGGATACAATCAAATCAAGATGGCCCATGAGGATGAGAAGCATACATCATTCCGAATGCCGATCGGCGTATATTGTTATACGGCCATGCCCTTTGGCCTGAAGAACGCCGGTGCAATATATCAACGGGCTATGAGTGTTATCTTCAGAGATCATTTACGCAAGACGGTGGAGTGTTATGTAGACGATATCTCCGTCAAGAGCCGCTCCAAAAACAATCATTTACATGACTTGAGAACAATGGTCGACCTCATGCGGGGACACAACCTGAAGATGAATCCTACCAAATCTTTTCTGGGGGTATCCTGCGGAAAGTTATTGGGCTTTGTCATTACTTCCCGGGGCATTCACATAGATCCCGACAAAACAAAAGCAATCCTGGAGATGAACCCACCAAAGAACCTCCACGAACTCTGCGACCTTCAGGGAAGACTAGGCTATATCAGGAGGTTTATATCTAACCTCTCAGGGCGATGCCAATCCTTCACTCAACTCATGAGGAAAGGTGTCTCTTTTGTATGGAACGAGGAATGTCAGCGTGCCTTTGATGACATTATGGAGTACCAGATGAATCTGCCTGTTCTGGTAGCCCCGGTCGTCGAAAATCCCTTCCTGCTCTATGTACGGGCGATGGAACACTCCCTCAGCGCTCTGTTAGCACAAAATAATGACGTGGGATATGAACAAGCTATTTACTATCTCAACCGAATGATGGTAGGACCTGAACATAGGTACACTGCCGTGGAGTAAGAGTGCCTTGCCCTAGTGTTTGCCATTCAGAAAATTCGACACTATGTGACAGGGTAGACCATCCATGTGATTTCACGAGTCAATCCCCTTAAGGTTCTCATGACCAAGCCAGGCGCACTCAGTTCTCGTCTAGCCACCTGGGTGATACTATTATCCCCTTATGACATAGTTTTTGTTCCGCAGAAAGCTATCAAGGGTCAAGCCCTTGCTGACTTCCTAGCAGCCCATCCAGGCTCAGAAATAGCCAGAATTTATGAAGAAATTCTTGATAAAGTCGTCGCCTCGAACATGACTTCGTACGACGCCGTTTGGCAGATGTTCTTCGACGGTTCTTCAAGAACGGAGCCACAAGGTGATATCGTCACAGGAGTCGGGGTGGTATTAACTTCTCCCTCCGGACTAGTAGTCAATCGAGCGTATTCTCTTACAGAATCCTGTTCGAACAACTTAGCCGAATATAACGCTCTATTTTTTGGACTCCAACTCGCGAAAGAAGTGGGAATCAGATACCTGGAAGCTTATGTGACTCAAAGTTGGTTGTTAACCAGATCCGAGGTTCATACGAGGTTCGCAATGAGGACCTGATTCCCTATTTTTAGACAGTAATGGCCATTATTACAACCTTGGAGGGGTTTTTTATAGAGCACGTTCCTAGGCTTCAAAATATTGAAGCCGATGCCCTGGCCGGTCTCGCCGCTTCTTTAGCACTCCCAAATAATGCTCATCAACTAGTCGACATAATAGGCCTTGAACTGGTCTGCCCTAGGAACAATCTTCAACTGGGTATGGGTTGCTCCGCCCAGATAACCAACAACATACAAGACTGGAGACGCCCGCTCATCGACTTTGCGGTCTATGAAATTCTGCCAGAAAATATGAAGGAAGCTACCTCAAGCAGAAGACGCTCCCTCAGATTCTTCTACGATACGGAGACAAAAATGTTATATCGGCGATCCTATGATAGGCTACTACTAAGATGCCTATCAAGTGCAGAAGCCAAAGAAGCCCTACATGAAGCTCATGACGATACTTGTGGGGCTCACCAACCTGGTCCGAAATTACAAGATCGTCTTCGTCGGATGGGTTATTATTGGTCCATAATGGTCGCAGATGCAGTTGATTATGCAAAGAAGTACAAGGTTTGCCAGATCCATGCAGATTTCATACATCTGCCATCTGAATTCTTGCACCCGACTGTGGCCTCTTGGCCATTCAAAGCATAGGAAATGGACGTCATTGGGCGAATCACCCCACCGTCATCTAGAGGGCATCGGTTCATACTTGCAATCACTGATTACTTCTCCAAATGGACAGAAGCTGTTCCATTGGAAGAGGTCAAGACATCGAACGTGATTAGATTCATAAACATCACCATCTACCGTTTTCGACTGCCCCGGAGGATTATCCACGACAATGGTTCACAGTTCGCAAGTCACGCTTTTTATCAATTTTATGATAAAAATCGAATTCAGAACATGGCCTCGATAGCATATAACCCCTCGGCCAATAGTCTGGCTGAAGCATTCAATAAAACCATAATCAAGCTCCTCAAAAAGTTCGTGTCTGCAAACAAACGCAACTGGAATGAAAATCTTGGTGCGTGCCTATGGGCGTATCGGACGACGATGAGGACGGCTACAGGAAATACACCGTTCTCCTTGGTCTACGGGAGCGAGGCAGTCCTCCCATTGGAAACTCAGATCCCCTCGCTTCGAGTGGCCCTCACCTACCGGTTAACGGCAGACAATAACTACCGCCGACGACTACAGGAGTTAGAAGCATTAGATAAAAAGTTTTTACAAGCTCAACAAAGGATAGAGCTCTACCAAGCGCGCATCTCTCGGGCATTCAACAAGAAAGTCATGCAAAGGATATTCCAAGTGGGCGATCCTGTCTTGGCCATTCGCAGACCAATGGTCATGACTCACAATACCCCCGACAAATTCCAGCCTAAGTGGGAGGGTCTGTTCGTCATCAAGACCGTATTCTCTAATGGCGCGTATCGTCTCGCAAAACAAAATAAAGACTTGCTCATTATGCCCATCAATGGCAAGTTCCTCAAGAAATACTATGTCTAAACGACACTTTCCAACTACCTCTCGGATTGCAAGTTATATACCTTCAGGTATCGCTGAACTTACTCTGACTTCAAATCTCCCAGATTGTTGAGTTACGTACCCTCAGGTACCACTGAACCTACTCTCTGACTACTCCGAATGAATTCATATCTCATCCCTTGGTCATATCTATGAACTTCCAGGTCATAGCTTTTGTCTCAAAATCTATTACCCGCACCACCAGTACGCAAAGTGATAATAGGTCCATACAACTTATCCCAATCTATTACTCGCACTGTCAGTGCACAAAAAGGGTAATAGGTCCACAAAATTCCCCAACAGGAAAAAACAACCATGTCCATATTACCTCTGAGTTATTTTTCCGTCCATCACAAACAAATCATCCAATGCATAGAACTTCTACGTTGATAACACTGCTGAGTTGTTCTCTGTATCCCTATCATGCCTACCCCTAACATGTCATCATTACCTCTGAGTAGGAAGGCTTTGTTCTAACCTATATTTACCATGTCCTCATTACCTCTGAGTAAATACGTCGGTTTCCTCTCCACTTATTATCAGCACTCGCATCGCCAGTACACAAAAATGATGATAAGTCCACAAAAAATTATTCTAATCTATTACTCACACCATAGGTGTACCAAAGAGTAGTAGGTCCACAAAATATCATTCAAATCTATTTTCTCGCATTTCCAGATGCACAAAAGGGCAATAGGTCTACAAAAGTCCCCCAGTAGGATGTCCTTTACAAATATTGTATTAGGCCCTCTAATACAAGCACCACAAAATACCATAAATAGAATGGAGTGAACATACTCTGGTCATTCAAGATCAGTTACATTCATAGGACTACATCGACAGCAAAAGAAAGGAAAATCTGGTAATACATAGTTGGGTTTGACAGCGCTTCGTCTTCAAGCAGTTTCGTGGCCCTCGAAGGAAGTCATGTTTTACTGCTGAGAAGCAAACAAAGCTGTTGAATCTCGAAGGAGCTGCCGGGAGGAGGTTAAATATAGCATGCTATCCTCCCCTCCGTATTGCGAATGCCTTAGCCCTGCTCCCCCGAGGGACCATACCTTCAAAACATGGTCCCTGATGGTGGTTTCGCCTACTTGGAGAGCCGTGAAGGCGCGACATTCATAACGACGCCTGACCACCGTCCAACACTCCGAGGTATAAAGGCTCTTCCTACCACTTAGGGAAAACTCTTCCAAAGCATGAAGAGTCTTGAGTTGTTTGATGTGTATGCCAAAAAGGCGTGGGAAAAACTCTTTCGAAGCATGAGGAGTTTTGAGCTCTCTGATGTAGGCGCCAGAATGTTGTACTTTCACTCCATCACCGACACCGGTCCTGAAGAAGCTTACTATCCAGACCCCTACAAAAACATAAGAAAAAAGGGATTTAGCACCGAAAAAACTAAGAACTCTGTTATGCGGCCTAGCCAGTTAGACGGCCCAGCCAAAACAGAACTTATACAGTCCACAGTTGTGAGGCCGGCTTCATGAAGAACTCATGCAGCATTTATATGGCTCAGTCATTATCATGCGGCTCAGTCATAAAAAATTTATACGGCCCAATACTCGTACGGATCAGTCACAAGGCGATCATGCGACCCAATTTTACAGTATTCATGCGACCCAATGCGGCACCTATACGGCTCGGTCATGAAAAAGCTCAAACAGATTCATCTTGAGGCACTCAGCCAGTTCAAGTTCGAATAAGCAGCGGTTATGCGACTCAGTCTATGCAGCCCTATCGTATAGAACACATGTGGTCCAGACGAGATAGGGCATACATCAGAGGCAGCATATGACAGCCCCGTGCACGAAAATATGCGCTACGACCATTTGAAATTTCAGTCATCGTCTGCTCACCATCCTTACTCTTGGGAGAAGGTTGCACATCGAAATGAATGGAAGGAGTGTTTGTCGCTCTCGACGGAGAAGCAAGTCTCTTTTCTTTGGCCGCCGCACCAATCGACTTAGAAGCTTTTGGAGCCATAGCAGAAAGTATGATGAAGTCAAAGGAGGAGAAGGTGAAAGAGAAAAATCTCTCTCTGAACGACTCCTATTTATAGAGTTGCTGAAAAGAGACTCTTCGATTCTCGGGATCATTTAGGATAGGGATGACGTTTGGGGACTTTATCCCTAATAACCGTCGAGCGTCTCTTCAGTTTTCGAGATCATTAAAGATAAAGTCGACGTTTGGGAACTTTATCCCTATAAACCATCGGCTTCATCTCGAAAAGTAGGAGAATAAATTCAGCAGTGACAGCTGGCAGACTCTCTGCGACTCGAAGCATCCCTGTGACTCAAGATTTGTTCTGCGACTCAGGATCTTCCTGCGGCTCAATATTTCTCTGCGACTCAAGATCTCTTTGCAGTTCGACAAAGCTTCTTGCAACTTGAAGACTTCCTATGGCTTAACATATTTTCATGCTTCTTATTCAAAGTATTCCAAATTTGCAATTTGAAAACATTGAAGGGGGTCTTGTAGAAGCATGAAAAATATGGGGTTCATGCGGATTACAAATTATCGCATAGGTACCTTGGGCCAAACAGGTCCGTATGGAAGAAAGCCGTATGACTGTTCAAAGACATATACGGCCCGTCGACGAACAGCTGTAGAAGGAAAATATGCGACCAAGAAGGAGCAGTTCGACTGATAAAGCTGACAAGTCCTGGCAAAACATGACAGTTATGACACTTCGACAAGAAAGATAAGACGTGAGACGTCACCCAAAAGCAGGGTTCGTACGCCTTCATGCGGCCAGAAGAGTGTCATCTAAGCCGCATAAAACTTATGCGGCTTAGATTATGCGGCCCTAAAGTTTCCAAAACATCATACAACCAGGAGTAATTATGATCCAAGCCGCATGCATGAGTCTCATACGACCCCGCAAGATCGAAGACTGAGAATGCTATACGCAACGGGACACGTGACAATCTGACCAATTCTTTAACTACCCAGATTTGCTGCAACAAAATCCCAATAAATCGACAGATGGCAGCCCAAGAGCGGGTCTTCACGTGCTAATCAGCCACGTGGTCGCAAGCCGTCTATGTGGCTCAAATTATATCTTATTATAAATAGCAGGGTGCCACACCCCTGCAAAAGGCTGGCAACCTTAAAAAAAGCAATATCTTCACGAGCTAGAGACTGCATCAGATAGTCCACGGAGTAAGGCAGAGTTGATAGCACTTTCCCGAGCCTCCACCGTCACCCTCCAGAATCAAAACTAAACAATTGTACTTAGATTGTTTCCTAGGCTTTCTTTCTAGGCTCTTTTTTGTACAAGCGAGTTTGCAATCAATTCCAGTGTTCTGTAATACCTGTCGTTGATTTTTATGGCAAACAGCTTGGTAGGTGGGAGGAGTAAATGAAGAAGATGAAGAAGTAAATGCAAATAATAGAGGAGAGAGAAGGAGTTAACTTATATAGCAACCCCTCTCATCTCATCCCAAAATAAATCAAACCAAGCCAAGCCAAGTAATGTTGAACCAAGTTGAACCAATCAAGTCAAGATTTAAACCAAGGCTAAGCTAAGAAAGATAAGTCAAAATACGGGCCACCTGACAATTGTTAGAAATCTGTATACGTATCATAAAAAATATGTATAACAGGAAATGAGGGTGACACGTTCGAAGGATTATCCATCCAAATAGTAACGACTAAAAACTAACCATTGGATGCATTAAATGCTCCTGATAGTAACCTTGGATTTGAATTTCAAATAGCCAGCTGAGCAATTGCGGATTATCTGACGGTAATTCGCGAAAGTCCAATGGAGCACCCGGATGTCCCCACAAAATACTTGTTGTTCCAAAATGGATTATCCGATGGATATCCGGGGTGATCCGGAGGATGATCCGAATGTCCCCATGAAAACTTGCTGGAAAAATTTGGATTGTCCGGCGGATATCTGCGGTGATCCGAAGGATGATACGAATGTTCCCACAAAAACTTGCTAGAATAATTTGGATTGTCCGTCCGGTAGATGATCCGAATGTCCCCACAAAAACTTATTGGAACAATTTGTATTATTCGACGAAATTCTGCAATCATTCGACAGATGATCCGCTTCTTCATAGATTCTTATTTGTTTATCTTTGAAGCTTTTCTTTTGTCATCCACACAGAAGTACTTATATATGTTGCCTATGTATTACAGACTCTTGGAGGTATGAAGTTGGATCTTTGTCTTGTGAAGCTTTAGTATTCTTTGATTGTGATTCAAGATGAGTCTGAGCACTAGGTGATGGATGCATATATCTTTCAGTGGCAGAGGCTTTCATTTGAACCTGAGGAGTAAATAAAACTAAAATAGTAGAGGTATTAATCGTGAGTACAAATCAAAATCAACGTGCCAACATTCTTCTCCATTTTGATAATTGACAAAAATATTATTTTTAAGAGATAGCTCCCCCGTAAATGGATATCTCCCCCTCAATACCATTTCTCCTCCTTTGGCATTTATTTAAAACGAAAGCACTAATAAAGATAAAATAACCAGTATAGAGAGACATAAAAGACATGGCATTTGATAATAACAAACCTTTGAAAACATAGCGTCCATGCTAGGACAACAGGGGAAAATAGACCATAGTACTAAGAACAATAGGATAAGCAGTCCCTAAAGGACTAGATAAGACAGACTGTTAAAAAAACTTCTAAGACTAGTCCTTGAAGAATTGCACAAGACAATGACCATAAATACTAAATAGTCTACAAAGGACTGCACACACAAAAGAAAACAACTAGTGGACACCACCACATCACCTCCTAGCACTTGGGATCACTCAGGAGTAGCTACATGATCAATTATGTCACGATCCGTACCCGTTTTTCGGATACGAGACGTGTCCAAGCCAATCTGCGCCGAAGAGTCGACGGTAGAATGTTGTCACGGCCAAGATGCTCAAAATCACAAAATATAACATTTATTGCTCATTCACCTTATTAAATCAAATCTACAAATTATTACAAGGTTTACATTTAAAGAAAAGTACAAAGTTCTTATACGTAATGAAAATGATATCCCTTCTATCTAATTTCTAGGTTTTGGTCTGCAAATACACCTGTATCTCCCAATGCTAAGTGAAGCCACAACTAACCTAAAAAATGTTGGTTCAGTCAGGAATGGAACGAGTACATTCTCACAACAATTTCAATAAATGACAAAATCTATAAATCTATAAATAATAATAAAATATACGACGAAAAAGATAAGCATAGAATCATGACAAAAACTGAGCGTGGTGAAAATGGCAAGTGGGTACTAAAACAGAGTAGACATGTAGCTAGCAATGTATACTGTAGAACCAAAAACTTTATCTATCTAGTGAGTTGAAATACTACTTCGACATGTAAATGGCTAAGGGTAAATCCGGCACCCCGCACATGAAATGTGCGACTGCTATTAGGCACGAATAAGATCCGGTACCCCGTACACGAAGTATACAACTACTATTAGGCACGAATAATTTTGGGGTTGTTTACATGTCTAGAGTATTTCCCTGTCCGACTAGTACTCATGGATCCAAACAGGTTACGAACACGGTAATAGATTGGTCACGAACAACATGTAAAGAATCCATAACTACTATCTCGTGTAACATCATGTCAAGAACTAATAAAATATCAATGTAAAATACTACTACGTACATGATTCATAGAGAGAATCAAATATGAAAACTATCATAGGTGTACTTGCCTGAGGTCCTGTGCTGGTGAAACTATAGTACAATCACTGAGATGAGTCACTAAAGTCATCACATGCAAAAGTCTCCAGATGCTGAAATAAATATTACCAATATTTTTAGAATAGTCAGCTAGAATTGCCTGTCCTTAAGTCCAATTCTGGACATATGGGCAAAACGGTAATTTTGGATCAAAACGGTATCCGCCGTTGGACCCGCTTTGCACCGAAAAGCGTGCCAAAGTTTATGATCTCTGAAGTCATCAAACTATATGTATATATGTCCAGTTTTCTGATACGAATCCAACCGTATGTCCAAAGTTGGATTCTGGCGGGCCGTGCACAAAATTGCCCGTTGAGTCGGTTCTTGGGGCCCACAAAACGGTGATCCGATTAATTGTCTCAGAATCGGACCAAACTTGGCATACAGGACCAGAAAAATGATATAGTCATGTTGGCACAAGTTTTCTCTTGATCTGATGAACGTGTACAAAGTAATTGAGAAATTTGCAAGAAGGCCGATAAGGTGAATTTTGATGGATACGCATTAAATTCGTCGCGCACACGCAACTAATTTGAATTCCGTCAAAGCCCACACGTCCATGAAGTTGATACACACCTTTTGATGCTTTCGGTTCGTGACCACATCGCCCGATTTGGTGGGACACACGTCGTATCGAAGGTTTTTCCTAAAAGTTTATATTTTCAAAAACTGTTTTTCATGATTTTGGAATTCGATTTTCTCGTTGTACAGTCGACAAATTTCATTTCTGTAATATAGGTTTTATAGCCCTATATGTTGTCAATAACTGTGTTCAAGTAGAATTTCTAATCTTATACTAGATCGATCTGAATCGATCTTCGAACGTGGATATATGGACTGTTATTTGCTCTGTTTTCGAATAGGTTTTTACCGAACTTTGGTTCGATTTTTCGGACAACATAGCACATGAAAATTAAATCTATTTGAAGGGATTCTAAGAGGTATAGGTTAGCTATGTACCGTATCAAATGGATCGGGAAACAATGAAGCGGGGTGGCGGGGAAACCGCTACGAAGTCGGACCCGCGGCTGTGCTGCTACTGCTGTGCGCTCTGTCCCAAGTCGCATGCGCAATTCCGGCGAATGCTCCGCCGTCTACAGCAGCGCTGTGGTGGCCGGGGGTCGTGCGAGGCAGGGGGTCGATTACTGGGTTAGGGTTAGGGTTTTGATGTTTTTTGATGAACTTCTCTCTTCCTCTGTCTCGATCTATATATACATATATATGGATGGTGTTCGGTTTGGTTCCAAAAGAAGGGGGTCGGGCTTCCTGCGGTTAGGCTGAGCTGAGCTTAGGGGCTTTGGCCCACTGCTGGTGTTCCCTTTTTCCTTATTCCTAAGTTTTATATATATATATACACAACAATAACCATACCTATATATGCACGCAATGCATACATACATACATACATATATATATATATATATATATATATATATATATATATATATGTATATATATATATATATATATAATATATATATATATATATATATATATTTTTTTTATATATATACATATATATATATATATATATATATATATATATATATATATATATATATATATATATATATATATACAATATTTAGTATATAAATACATACATACACTACAGTGAATTTAACATTCATGTGTATAAAATAATTTATACCATAGCTATTTAAGAAAATATATTCATAACTATATAAAGCTAAATCCATATATAATTCTATATATATATTAGAACATATTCTCATGTATTTCTATATATACATATCTAGAATGATATTTATACACATGCACAAGTAATAAATATATATGGTATAAAATCCTAGAAATCTAGAAATATATCACAAGAAGGATATTTCTCATATTATAAAATAAAATACTAATTTAATATCAATAACACATTTTTCATATATGTAACAGTTGTGTGGAAACATATTTATTATCCCTTTTAAAATACAAAATTTACATAAAGAGCACCTACATGGACGTCTTTGGACTCGCTGCATGCCTACATAGGCTTGGTCCGGTCCGGGTCCAGTCTGGACTAAACTGGCATAACCGGGTCTCTTACAAGTCAATAATATAATTAATAAATAATTAAAATGTCTTTAGAGGTTAAGTCGTAACTTAGTCTGGTTTTCCTAGTTGGGACATACTTATGGCTCGGCCTTCCTTGCCATAGCTAAAACACTAGTCAAGGCACACCATGACACTATCCGTGCCACGATTTCTAGTCGTCTGGTACTTCAAAACTCAACTATGGCTAAAGTCATCAACCGTAATAATTAACTAAATAATTATTTATAAAATTCTAAAAAATATATCATAATTCCAATAAAATAAAATAAAATAAAAATATATTAAAATTTTGGAAAGGGGATTACAAATCTACCCACCTTAGAAATAAATTCGTTATCGAATTTAAGGACTACTAGGATAGGCAGACTTGGTAGATTGGCGAAAGGTAGTAGAAATTTATGATAAAAGAAATTGATCGAATAAAATAAATAAAATAGGAAGAAAGTGTTTGAAACTCTAAAAGCCCTATAATGCACTCAACTTAATTTTGAAACAAGTTTGCTAAGGAAAATAATCATAAACAAAGTATCGATGAAATCTGCCTTCCACCCCGACAAATAAAATATGTGAATGAATAAATGAATAAAATTTTCTGAAACCTCGGAAAAGGAAATCTCGGGTTCGGGATGTGGAATTAATTTTGGGAATTAGGGATAGGGATTTGGATGGTTGGGGGTTTTGGGAACTAGGGATTTTACCCAATCATACCCCAAATCAATCATAAAATATTGTCTAAAATAATACCTATTACTTTAAATAATCCTTGTAATAAAATCAATTGTCAAAATATTGTTAAGAATAATTCAGATATTTATAGCTGTATATTTTTTCACAAATACAATATCTTCTAAAAAAATATAGTAATAATTTGAATTTAATATAATTCTTGATAAAATAGTAATTCAAATAATCCTAGAATAAAATCTCTTCTAAAATTTTGCAAATCTCTCCTCTTTTTTTTGTTCCAAAATATCAAAATAGAAATAGAATAAAAATTATTTCTCGATTTGGAAAATTAATTAAACTAAAATAAACTAAATGAAAAATTTAAGAAAACGGAAAGTGGGCTTATGACCTACCCACCTTAGAATGATTTACCCTAGAAATTTTAAAGAACACGATTAGGCACGACTATGAAGAATAATCAAGAAACCAAATTTTTAATTGATATGAATAAAATGACGAATGGTATAATCAAGGGAGTGATATGATTCATGATCTAATTACTCACGCGTAATCATAGATATGATCAAAATGATAAAGATAATAGACAAAAGAAGAGTGTGATTTGGCACGATCAATATTCGGTCAAATGGTCTAGTTAACAACCAAATGTTTAAGAATGATTTAAATTGAAATGACTTGGCATGATCCAATTACAGTCAACATGGTCTAGTTACGATCGAATTTCTAAAGAATGATCGAGGTTCTAGATACAATCTAAACAAGGCTATAGTTCCATAGATATAAGTTAAGATACAGTCACGATCAAGGTTAATCATGCAAGTCATCCATGCATGATAAAATTAGAAAGTTGGCACGAGCATGAACAAGGTCAAATTAGTCATGATCAAAACGGAATAAAAAATATAACATTAGCAATAGTCGATTTGAAATATATGCATGATTATGATTATAGTCAAGAGAGTTTAGTCGCAATCAAATTTGTTTAGGAACGATCAATTAGTTAAGCAAATTGTTTAGGCATGATTATAGAATCAAACCTAGTAAAGGATACGAATTGACTCGATCGAAATGAGTCTAGTCATGATCAAAATTGTTCAAGGATGATCAAATCCAAAATCGTTTCGATATACTTAAAATATTTATCCACGATTATTTAGGCACGAGTTTAGAAGCAAATCTAGATAAGTTTAGGAATCCAGTCAAAATTACATTAAAAGATAACAATCTGAAAAATAGAAGGATAAGAAAGGAAGGAAGAATTACCGATTTATTGAGAAGATTGTGACTAGGAATAAGCACAAATCAATTTGAAAACTTAATAGTTCTATGCCAATAAGACGTAGTCACTATGGTATTCGAAACTCGTAAACATAATCGAAGTTATTTTACTGAGAATTTATGCCTCGCCAGTGTACAACTAGCTGCATTAAACCCTTGGTTCCACAACTCAAGCTATGTTGCGGTAACGAATACCCTATCAACTCTATCTAATCTTGACATAACAACTCAAGGATGAAATAAGACGACCAAGACATAATTTTAATAATGTTCGATCACCCATGCTTACTTGAAATTATTTCAACTTAGGGGTCATGCCACGCCAGTGCGCTGCTGGCTGCAGTGAACCCGTAGTCTCGATAATTCAAATAAGTGACGACAGTGCGCTGCTGTTTTGTCATCGCAAGTCATCAAAATTATTCCAACTATATCCCCAAGAATATCAAAGGAGTTTAAAATATCATACAAGTTGATGAAGATAGAAAAAGTGTAAGTATTTGTTCTTCAAGTATAAGATCAGTTTCTTGAAAAGAAAAACAATTGATTAGGAGGGATAATGATCGAAGTCCAAATAAGTAAAAATCTTATAATCCTTATTTCACGGATATTCAATATTCAACGATTGAGACGAAACTTTTGAATCCAAAAACTTAACTCGAGATTAATAGACAATTGAGTAAGAAGTTATTTTAAAAATAATTTCTTAGGTCCAAGGAAAAGAATATAAGTGATACGAACTTATGATATGGCGATGTTTAGAAAAGGCATAAGATAACTTGTACAAATGATCATGATTAGGGGAAAAATGACCGAAGGCAAAGAAATATAAACTTAAATTTGTATTTCTCTAATATTCAAGATCGAGGAAAACTATGTATAAAGCACTATGTCTACCTGTTATATATATATATATATATATATATATATATATATATATATATATATATATATATTAAAATATATATATATATATATATATATATATATATATATATATATATATATATATATATATATATATATAGCCTAAATAAATCCCAAAAATTAGTCATAAGGTTATCCTATTTCCAAGTAAAATATAAATTTAAATAGCAATAATACATATATTATATTCAATATATAATTTATAGAAATTAGTCATAATACTAGAAATGGGCTACCAATACATATACATGTCTATATATCTACATGGACGACGTTGGTCGTACTATATGACCACCAGGACTTAGATTGGATTCGGGCTAGTTTGGAACAACTAGGTCTTCCAAAAGCCAATAATCTTAATAATAAGTAATTAAATTATTCCCAGGGTTATGTCACGATTTGGCCTAGTTTTCCTAGTTAGTGCACACCTATGACTCGGCCTCCTCTACCATGGCTAGAACAATAGTCAAAGCACTCGACCATACTCTCAGTACCAAAATTATTGATTATCTTGCACTCCAAAACTTAACCGTGACTAAGGCCTTCTATAATAAATATTTATAAAATTTTAAAAATCATATTTTAATTCAAACAAATAAATAAAAAGACCTTTTCCAAACTTTCGGAAAGAGAGGTTACGAATCAACCCACTTTAGAAATACTATCGAATCTGAATACAATAGTGTATCCTTCTATGAGAATCATCTAATAGGATTTAGAATTCGATGAGGCCTATGTAGAAACCTTAACTACCCAACTATCAAAGTAAACTAGGGACTCCTAGTCCTAACCATTCTCCTAAAATTGACTTACTTTTAGTTGTGAATGAGCATTTCCTAATCGTAGGCTCGCAGTAGTACGACTAATACGGTACTACCACGAGATCGTACAATTTACGAAAATTGACCTGCATGGGCCACCATAAAAACTTGTCACGACCCGTAGCCGCTTTTCGGATACGAGACGTGTCCAAGCCAGCCTACGCCGCAGAGTCGACGGTAGAACGCTGTCACGGCCAAGATGCTCAAAATCATAAAATATAACATTTATTGCTCATTCACCTTATTAAATCAAATCTACAAATTATTACAAGGTTTACATTTAAGGAAAAGTACAAAGTTCTTACAAGTAATGAAAATGATATCACTTCTATCTAATTTCTAGGTTTTGGTCTACAAATACACCTGTATCTTCCAATGCTAAGTGAAGCCACAACTAACCTAAAAAATGCCTGATTTCCAGTCAGGAATGGAACGAGTATATTCTCACAACAGTTTGAATAAATGACAAAATCCATCAATCTGTAAATAATAATGAAATATACGACGAAAAGATAAGTATGGAATCATGGCAAAAATTGAGCATGGTGAAAATAACAAATGGGTACTAAAATAGAGTAGACATGTAGATAGCAATGTATACGGTAGAACCAGAAACTGTATCTATCTAGTGAGTTGAAATACTACTTCGACATGTAAACGACTAAGGGTAAATCCGGTACCCCACACATAAAATGTGCGACTACTATTAGGAACGAATAAGATCCAGCACCCCGCACGTGAAGTATGCGACTGCTATTAGGCACGAATAATTTTAGATCTGTTTACATGTCTAGTATATTTCCCCGCCCGACTAGTACTCATGGATCCAAACAGGTCACGAACACGGTAATAGATTGGTCACGAACATGTAAAGAATCCATAACTACTATCTCGTGTAACATCGTGTCAAGAACCAATAAAATGTCAATGTAAAACACAACAATGCACATGACTCATAGAGCTAATCAAATATGAAAACTATCAGATGTGTACTCGCCTGAGGTCCTGTGCTGGTGAAACTATAGTACAATCACTGAGATAAGTCACTAAAGTCATCACATGCAAAAGTCTCCGGATGCTGAAATAAATATTACCAACATTTTTAGAATAGGCAAATTAGCTAGGATTGCCTGTCCTTAAGTCCAATTCTGGACACAGGGGCAAAACGGTAATTTCGGGTCAAAACGGTGTCCGCCGTTGGACCCGCTTTGCACCGAAAAGCATGCCAAAGTATATGGTCTCTAAATTCGTCAAACTATATGTCTACAGGTCCGGTTTTTCGATACGAATCCAACCGTATGTCCAAAGTTGGATTTTAGCAGGCCGTGCACAAAATCGTCCGTTGAGTCGGATCGTAGGGCCCGCAAAACGGCGATCCGATCAACTATCTTAGAATCAGACCAAACTTGGCATACAGGACCAAAAAATGAAACAGTCCTGTTGGTACAGTTTCGCCTTGATCTGACGAACGTGCACAAAGTAATTGAAAATTTTGCAAAGAGGCCGACATGGTGAATTTCGACGGATACGCATCAAATTCGTCGCGCACACGCAACCAATTTGAATTCCGTCAAAGCCTACACGTCCATGAAGTCGATACGCACCTTTCGATGCTTTCGGTTCGCGACCACGTCGCTCGGTTTGGCGAGACACACGTCGTATCGGAGGTTTTTTCCTAAAATTTTATATTTTTAAAAACTGTTTTTCCTGATTTTGGAATTTGATTTTTTCGTTGTACAGTCAACGAATTTCATTTCTGTAAAATGGGTTTTAAAGCCCTATATGTTTTCTATAACTGTGTTCAAGTAGAATTTCTAATCTTGTACTAGATCGATCGAAATCAAACTTCAAACGTGGATATATGGACTGTTATTTGTTCTGTTTTCGAACAGGTGTTTACCGAACTTTGGTTCGATTTTTCGGACAACCTAGCGCATGAAAATTAAATCCGTATGAAGGGATTCTAAGAGGTATAGGTTAGCTACGTACCGTATTAAGTGGATCAGGAAAGGTGAAGCGGGGTGGCGGGGAAACCACCACGAAGTCGGACCCGCGGCTGTGCTGCTGCTGCTGTGCGCTCTGTCCCAAGTCGCACGCGCTATTCCGGCGACTTCTCCGCCGCCTACAACGGCACTGTGGTGGCATGGGGTCGTACGAGGCAGGGGGTCGATTGCTGGGTTAGGGTTAGGGTTTTGATGTTTTTTGACGAACTTCTCTCCCCCTCTGTCTCGATCTATATATACATATATATGGATGGTGTTCGGTTTGGTTCCAAAAGAAGGGGGTCGGACTTCCTCAGGTTAGGCTGAGCTGAGCTTAGGGGCTTTGGTCCACTGCTGGTGTTCCCTTTTTCCTTATTCCTAAGTTTTAAATATATATACAACAATGACCATACCTATATATGCACACAATGCATATATATATATATATATATATATATATATATATATATATATATATATATATATATATATATATATATATATATATATATATATATTTGCATATATATATATATATATATATATATATATATATATATATATATATATTTACATACACTACAGTGAATTTAAAATTCATGTGTATAAAATAATTTATACCATAGTTATTTAAGAAAATATATTCATAACTATATAAAACTAAATCCATATATAATTCTATATATATATATATATATATATATATATATATATATATATATATATGTATTTCTGTATACACATATCTAGAATGATATTTATACACATGCACAAGTATTAAATATATATGGTATAAAAATCCTAGAAATCTAGAAATATATCACAAGAAGGATGTTCCTCATATTATAAAATAAAATACTAATTTAATATCAATAACACATTTTTCATATATATAACAATTGTATCACAACATATTTATTAGCCCATTTAAAATACAAAATTTACATAAAAAGTACCTACATGGACGTCTTTGGTCTCGCTCCATGCCTATATGGGCTTGGTCCGGTCCGGGTCCAGTCCGGACTAAACTGGCATAATCGGGTCTCTTACAAGTCAATAATATAATTAATAAATAATTAAAATGTCTTTAGAGGTTAAGTCGCAACTTAGCCTGGTTTTTCTAGTTGGGACATACTTATGGCTCGACCTTCCTAGCCATGGCTGAAACACTAGTCAAGGCACACCACGGCACTATCCGTGCCACGATTTCTAGTCGTCTGGTACTTCAAAACTCAACCATGGCTAAAGTCATCTACCGTAATAATTAGCTAAATAATTATTTATAAAATTCTAAGAAAAATATCGTAATTCTAATAAAAAATAAAAATATATTCAAATTTCGAGAAGGGGATTACATATTGCATCAATGGGATCCTCATCAACCCCTGAAGTAGGAGTAAAAGAGCCATAGGAGTCAATACCGTCCAGATACATGAACCCATAGACATTCTAGTTAGTGAACCGAGGACCAGGGTTAGGCACAACAGGATCAACAAGAGCATTGTTCTCCAGAAAGCAGGGATGAATACAAAATGCCTGATCCATGAAGCCATGATGAATCAGGGTTTCCAGTCCTCTTGTGGCAGCCTGGATGCGCTCCAAGGTGGAGATGGTAAGAGAGCCGAAGCTGCGATCAATGTATCTGCAAATATCTGAAGATAGAGGCGTCGGAGCCGAAGGAGTAGAGGAAGTGCCAATAACATGTAGTTAGGAAGCTGAGGGTCGATATTAGGAGTGGAGGGGTCGTGGCTTCGATTTGGCAAGAAGTGTTGGCTTTTTGTCTTTTGGCCAATTGGTGAGATCGTCCCCGTTTGCTTCCAGAATCATGGTAATATACATGCCGAAGAGGAGAGATCGATGGTTGGCCTCTTGGATCCGGATCATTGAGTATACAATCATCTTGGAGAGCGAGAATGGTTGGCGGGCGAAGAGATAGTACATGGCAATGAGTTCCTCAGTGGTGAGGTTGTCAATATTACTAGACTTAGGGGTGATGAAGTGACAGAGGATGCGATGGAGATCATGGTATAAAGGACTCAAGTCTTTGTCATCAGGCTTCAGACAAGTGGGATTATCGCAGATGCAAAATATGAATTCCTCAAAGGTGTAGTTTGAGGAGAGCTTGATGGAGTCAATGGTGTACGAAAGGGGACGAAGGTTAGGGCACTCCAGAATGCCAAGAATGTTCGCAAGGGCAGCGGTGGTGACAGTGAACTTGACCCCGCCTACTCAGGTCTCGAACTCCGGACCATCGTCGCTTGCAACCAGGTTGCAATAGATCATATGGATGGCGATGGGATAAATATCGTCCTGTCTATCTAACAAATCT
The DNA here is from genome assembly GCA_029216955.1 of Iris pallida. Taxonomy (NCBI): domain Eukaryota; kingdom Viridiplantae; phylum Streptophyta; class Magnoliopsida; order Asparagales; family Iridaceae; genus Iris; species Iris pallida. The sequence continues at coordinate 6,426,169 of JANAVB010022597.1, forward strand.
ACGTAACCAGGTTGCAATAGAACATATGGATGGCGATGGGATAAATATCGACCTGTCTATCTAAGAAATCTACGTAACCGGCTTCGTCGAAAATTTCTGGATGATTTGGCAAATAGCGGAAGGAGATTGGCTTATCGGTACAAATACGAAGTTTGCTGAAGATAGTGAACCAGTCACGAGATTGTTGAGCCGGATGGAAGATGGGGATTATGGCTGTGGGCAGTGGCGGTGGAAAGGAATATGGATATGGGAGGAGAAACTTGGGACAAGAAAGAGGAGGCACAATGGCGGGAACGTCTGTGAGACATGGTATTGGTACGGAGTATCGGCCAAATTGGAGCAGATCTGGGCGGATGATCGGTTTTGAGTGTATAAAGAGTAGAGAGATGGAGAAGGAGAAGAAATGGTAGTAGTTTTTAAAGAGAGAAGAATGAGGTAATTAAAGAGGTAGGTGGATTTTAATGAGAGGGGATGTGAGGGGTTGGGGGGCTTAGGGAAGTGTGTAGCGGGAGTTAGGAATATGAATGGATTTTGGAGAAGAGGAAAAGGTGGATTCGGTCATTCTAGACAGATTGGGTCAGTCGGATCATCCGACGTGTCACGACCCGAACCCGAATATTTGGGCACGAGTACGTGGGCTACGTCCAGCCTACGTCGCAGCATCGACGATAGAACGTTGTCCAGTACCCAACAAATATCTAAACAGTTCTATGATGCATTAAAATATTATGTACTCAAATAACATACAGCTAAGGAAGAAATAAAAGAAAGACAACAATAGAATCTAATAAATGATCATACATATCAAGAAATATATCGGAGACATATCCAATGAACAAGACATAAATCTAGAAAAGAATATGGCCTAAAGCTCTCAAGAGGTCAACTCACTATACAAGAGAACGTCGAGATCTGTCATCATGAAGTCCAGAGTGTGGGGCATAACAAAGTTTCCAGTAAATGATAAGATTATCCAGTCAGGATTGGAACGAGCACATCACTAACAAAGTTTCCAGTAAATGATAAAGATTATGTAACAGTAAGTAGAGAGAATATATAAGAATAAGTAAAGTGTACATGCAAGCAACATGTCATGGTAAAACTGTAAACTAGAGCCAGGAAGAGTAATACAAGTTATATCATGTACGAGAGTCAAGAATCTATATACTAACTATGTGAGTAAGTACTAGTTTCGACATGTGGCCGACTTGGGAACTTGCACAAGGTCTACAGGCCTGGTTAATCATACGTAAGGTGTATGATTAATACTCACAAGGAACTAATACATGCACAAGGAGGGTATTGACCACATATCTACACTACTACTCTACGCCCCCGACTGATACAGTGAATCCAACCATGACACGTTATGACATGGATTCTCTAAGAAGGTCGCGAGCCTTCACAGGAATCGTGTCTATACAATGCACAAGAAACAAGGACAAGACTTGCACAAGATATACCAAAAATACAAAGAATAACATCTCTTGACGGGATCCCGACAATATCAATCCGTGTGACCACCGTGTCAAAAAAAATCAAGGATATCTACACTAAATACACGAATCATAGAGAATAACATAAATATGAAATTATCAGAGAATGTATTCGCCTCAATTTAGTTAGAGTCGACGTGCACGACACGAACGTGTCGACACGGAATAGGTACCGATGCTTTGCTCCATAAGATGGTCTCAAATAACGACACAGGCATTTCCACCGAGTCCAGAATAGTCCAAATAGCTAGAATGATATATAGTAGTCCAAAATCAGAGTTCGGTACGATAATCGAATTAGGAAATAGGAAACGACTATAATAGTCGCGATTAAAGTGATTTAAAGGAAATAATCAAGAACTTGATTTAAGAGGTTAATCACGAGGCCAAGATTATTTATATATTTTTGAAACTATATTTGAAATTACTGATTGGAAAATATTTATATCCTCTTAAAATGTTGCCTAGTTTTTAGAAACTATTTGCAATTATAGGAATAATTGATTTATAAGGGTTCATACAAAAATTAAATCTAAAGGTAAACTGTTCAGAAGCCCAAAATATAATTACAATACCAATTATACATATTTGTCCAAAAGTATACATTAATCATAATGATAACACCATCATTACCCGTGGTGTTACTAGCAAAGCAAATATTATATTTATGAATCCATATGCTTATTTATATTTATACAAAAATTATCATGCATATATGTGTATATATATTATATATATATATATATATATATATATATATATATATATATATATATATATATATATATATATATATATATATACGTATACTATGTAAAATACAAAAATACACATGGGCTTAAGCCCAAAATATAATTATATACATATTTTATTTTTATCTATAACCAATTATTAAATTGAAATACATCTTCTTCTTCTTTTGATATTATATACACCTATTACTATACTGATACAATCAAAATATGTTTATATATAAAAAATGCTAATGGGCCCCAGAGCCCAATAACTCACAGTCTAATCTAACCCTAAATCATATTAGCAAATCCATCTAAAACCATAATCTTAATAGTAATCAATAATAAAATATGAATGATTAATTAATAAAATCAACCTAAATCACCCTTATTAATGTAAATTTTTATGATTAGGAGATCCTAATCTCTCAAAATTGAAAGCAGCAATGGGAAGCTCACAATGCTCTCATCTCCAAAAAAAAAACTGAAGAGGGAAAGAGAGACTTCTCTCTCAAACTCAAATTAAAATAAGGGGGGTCAAGCTGTCTTATTCTAAACATTATGTTGCTTATATTATCCGGTTTACTCAAAATTTCTCCCCAAACCAAAATAATGGAGGAGAAGGAAGGGGCTCACAGGGGAATTCGTCGTGGGCGGCACGGCAGGACGCCAAAGTAGGGCACCAGACCTGGGCGTAGAGGAGTGTGGGGTCTGCGCGGAGGCGGCCACTGGAGGAACGGTCGGGCAGAGCTCGCCTAGGGCGCGTAGGGGCTGGCACCGTCGGCGCTGACGGGCAGAGGAATGGTGCTGGGTGTTCTCGTCGGAGCAGTGAGTGGCAGAGCCAAGGCGGCCAGATTCACGCGTGGTCGGTGATGGTTAGGGCATGCGGTTTCGGTGGAGGACGACCTCTATCGTGGCTCATCGGTAAGGCGGGCCGATGTAGGTAGCGATGGCCTACGGAAGAAATCAGGTTCTTATTCTCTCTCTATACTATCGGCGATGGTAGTTTTTCTAGGGTGTTGGTGGGCACATGTGGTGGTGGTGATGGTCGGGTCAGAGAATAGCACGGCGATGGCAGTTAGTGGCGACGACGGTGGTGGTTATGCTGGTAGGTTGGTGACGGTGAGACGGATGAGTCGGGGAGAGGGTGGCGGTCTTGGCTATGACGAGAGAGGTCGGGGATAAGCCGAGGAAATATCAGTGGTTGTGGTGCTCTTGGTGGTGGGAGAGGTGGATGTGCTCGTTGGCAATTGCGGTGGTGAGATTATGGTTGGGGGTCAGTTGTCGGGGATCGGCTGGGCCAGGGGGTCGTGCTGTAGGGATGTCGAGACGATGGTCATCGAGATGGTCGGGAGTGGCCAGCAATGGTGGTGGGTTGGCCCGGAGATGAGATTGGAATGAGACACTGGAGGTGAAGACGGAAGAAATTTTGGTTAGGAAATAGTTGTGTAAAATATTAGGGGATGCCCAATATTTATAGGGTAGGAAGGAAACCCTAAAGATAATATGTAAGTGTAAAAAAATAGGGAACTAGTGGAATACTAACTACTAACTGATAACCCTATTACTAATCACTAACATTTAGTTGCTACCCTCTATTTAAAACGGTTAATAGATATATTTAATTTTACATCATATTAAACAATTATTTTTTATACAAAATTAAATATTTATAACTTATAAAGAAAATTAGAAAAAATGACAAGAATGATATATGACAAAGATATAGTGTTTCCTCAAAACCAAAGACCAACCAATAACATTGGCATATCACGATCGAAAATTTTAAAACTCGAGATTTTTAAAGATTCAGAAAAATTCAAAAATAGAAAAGGTAAAAATTTGAAGAAAATCCAAAAATTCAGATAACGGAGGTTACAAATCTACCCTCCTTAAAGAAATTTTGTCCTCGAAATTTAAGGTTAGTGTGGGGATAAAACGATAGCATATTTAGTCAATAACTTAGGCACGATCAAGTATCAACGATCTTGGCACGATCAAGATAATCAAATTTCAAAATAATTTTGGCACGACTAAAGATTTGGCACAGTAGAATCGTAATATGAACATAATTTCATAGGTGTCATTTAGAGTAAACTCCAGTCATTAGCACCATTAGGAATAAATATAAATCATTTTAGGAATGATCTTAGTCATGGCTAGCAGAATCGAAGAGAGAATTTGAGATTCACGTACCGAACAATCAGAAGAGTTTAGGCTTGACGAAAATCAGGCTCAAAGTTACACAGGCACAATTAAGATGAAAACTTAAGTATGACAAAAGATACAATTTTGGGCACGATCAAGATCAAAACACAAACACTTGATCACGAGCGAAATTAAGACTCGGACATTTTCAAAAATTTGGAATGACTGAAACCACCTAGGCACGATTTAGGATATAGCTGTGAAAAATTTAAACCTAGACATGAGTAGGAATGAAATCTGAGCACGGGTGACTAGAGAATCAAAATTTAGACACGACAGGAAAGAGTATTCAGACATGATCTAATTAAATTCTGTCACGACTAAGTTCGTAGTCTAATCAGATAGTCGTGATTGAAGATCAAAACTTTAGGCACGATCCGGGATAAAATTACTATATATGGTTACGATCCTTAGAATCGCGATCGTGGGAATCAAAGTCGCCTAGTCGTGCCAGGTCATCTAGACGTGACCAAATGTGAAGAATAGGTGGTTAAGTCAAATTATGATTAGAATGAAACTAGTCATTATTAAGAATTTAAATCGAATGTTTAGGCACGAGCGATAATGGCATTGAAATCCAAACACAATCATTGAGATTTTGACGCGATCGAAGATCGGACCAAATCAACTCTTGATGTAAAACATTATTTAAGCACGATGATGAACAAAATCAAAGTCGAAGCACGAGCAACAAGGGATCAAAATCCAAGTCACGATCGAATTTAAAATCATCTAGTATAGTCAAGAATCAAGAGTGTCTACGTGATACAGAAGATGACCAAAATCGATTGTCACGAACAAAGGAAATCAATTTGGTGATCTTAAAATTTAAGGAACGATTCAATGATAGGGAAATCTATCTCTTCCACTATGATATAAAATCAAAAGATAGGATTTTCAGAAGAAAGTCATGGTAACCATCTTACTCTACTTCAACTACTACCAAGATCATCTGATCGTCATTTGTCAATTACGCTTTTATCTTGCAACTCCAGATACACTAATACCATAATCTTCAGTCATGAAGATTAAACTCCTCTGTAAACATTATAGGCTTAACATTCATTCCAAAGTCACCTCTCATGAATCATACTTTAACTCCTCAATTCTTTTTACTTCCATTGTCAACTTAGTCATTTGAGAGTCCGGAGTCCTTCACCTTTTCCTTGATTTGGATCCGATGTCCCTGAATCAGGGTTTTTATAAAATTTCTGAATATTGTTCAAATTTATACCCTTCGTATCTCTTAAATATAATGTAACTACCATATAAAAAATTTATTCAACCTTTACATACCCTTCAGTCTTATACCTTCAAATATTATCCTTCTTAAAATTTAGCATTCCCACAAAAGCCTCTAGATTTTCCTATAACTCAAAATTTTCGTATTCTACCAGTTCTTAGTCATTCTCTTATAAATCCTTTATTCAATTTCGTAACACCGCTGCATTTAGTTATTATCTCTTCTTCGATGTACCTAGAATTCCTAGATTCAATATCCTAGCCTTTTTTCGGTAATAAAATATCTCAAGGATCAGTAACTTAAAAACATCCATGTTTTCTCAAAATCAAATCATCCTTGAATATCCTCATTAGTTTTACAACTCCGAAATGTTATAGTTCTTACCGTTTAGGTATAATCTTCCGTTATTATTTCTCGAAATCTTCCTACGTTCTCTCTTACATGAAGCAATCCATACCCCAAATAACTTCTCTAAGTGCATTCATTTCCAAATTGATACTCCCTATCACTTGATTTTTGTTACAAATCTCATTCATATATTTCCCCCACTAATTCCTATCTTAAAGTCCATCATTTCGTATTTCTACTAGGATCACCATATAATAATTTATGTCCTTTCTGAGCGAGATGATTATGACACTTCCTCAGCCTTTCCCAAGTAAAGAGATATAAAAATTCAAGATAGATAGAGATAGATAAAAGTGTAGCTAACGGGTTTAGATATGAGGTAGTTTGATGGATGTAAGTCGGACAGGAATAATAAGATGAAGAGAATGAAATTAAGAATTTGCACTTGCTCATTTAGTCATAAACAAAGTCGTTGTCTTCTCTTTTTCTTGCACTTGTCCATATTCATCAAAATAAATTTTTAACCTCCAAGTTGTTCACTTTTGTCTTAAATATCAACTCTCACTCACCAATCCCGTGACTCTAACTCACTAACTATCAACTATTGATAAATTTGTTGCCTAATCTTCATGCTTAACGTTCTCTATCCTATTTGGTATCCACATAGATTCTTCCACACCTTTATGTATAAAAAAAATTTAGTCTTCTGATATCAAAATTTTCTATCACTTCTACTATTTACTATATATATATATATATATATATATATATATATATATATATATATATATATATATATATATTTCCATGTCTTCGAGATTTCCTAATAATGAGATCATATAATTTCCAAAATCACCCTTTATTCTTTCTAACCCACTTCCTATATTGTTCATAATGTTTAGATCTATTTGTTGAGTCTTTCTTCCTCAATTATTCATAATTTGGTTCCAAGTCTTATATGATTATCTCGATTTGTCAAACCCTCCCAGTAAATGATAACCCTTAAGTATCCCTAATCCAAATCTCAGCCATCACTCCTATAATCTACACCAACTCCTCTACCATTTTGTTTCAATTATTCCGTTTAAATTTTGGAATTCCTCCCTTGTAGAATATTCATATTTACTACCACTTTCTTGGCTACTCAAGCAGGAAAGACAATTTAATATATCTCTAAGTGGCTCTTACCACTCCAAAATTCATAAAGAACTTCTCTTTAATAAATCCCCTTGTCACAAGTCCATATAATACTATCCTCTTCTCTTCATAAATTATAATCCATATTCATGAGTCTTTCCCGACCTGATTTTTATAATCCTTGTTTCTCTGAGTTGGTTATCTTCGCTTATTTCCTCAAACCTATTTTATCAAATTCTCAAGTCCTAAAAGTACTATCTCGGTCAAAATTTAAAATTCCTTGAATATAATCTAAAATAAATCTCAACCATTATATTTATAAGATTGGCTAGTTATTGTCTCTTTTCAATTTGAATAGTTAAAATTTCAAACTCCACTATCTTGTTCCTTCTAGAATCCATAAACTCATCTTAATGCAAGAATCGGGTTCGGAAACGGATAGGTGTTTCGAGAATTAGGATAAGCAAAAGTGAAATAAAATAGACTCAATATAGTTCAAAGTAAGATTCTCAGGGGTCATCCCTGGAATCTATCAAGAGATCACAATATGTGATTGAGTACCAAATCTCTTAAGATATTATATAACTCCAAAATCCTTGCCCTAAGGCAGGCTCGCAGTAGTACTGTGGAAGCATGGAATTTCAGGGCGCATCTATGTGCCAGAATTCCTATGCGCTCAAATACAACTCAGAACATGCGCCAGGGGCACAACAAGATAGCAAAAGTATAGACAGCAAGAGAACATTTTTATTTCATATAAAAGTATATTACATGTCTAAAAGGCTTTACATAGGAGAATTTGTACAAAAAGAAAGATCCTAAGACTACAGCCAGGCGCAGCAAACTGCCATGCGCCCCCCACCAGGTGCATTATCAGTCAGGCGCATCACTTCAGCGTCTCAGTCAGGCGTGTCTCTTCAGCGTCTCAGTCAGGCGCAGCCTTCAGCGTTTCAGTCAGACGCATCTCTTCAGCGTCTCAGTTATGCGCATCATGAAGTCTCAGAATATGTGCCTTACTTCGACCTGATCAAATGCTTCGACTAATGAAACATTTATTTAGCACCGGAGTGGGCGATCAACCCCACTCTTGCAGGAGGAAGAGCTCTCCAAAGCCCAAGGAAGAGGAGAGCACCGCAATCGATCCGCGGCTAAAGGATCAGCTTTCAACACAACCAGAATAGGCAACACCCACTCTGGCAGAAGAAAGAGCCTCCAAAGCTGGGAGCACCACAATTTCGATCTGCGGCTCTTCCAGTATAACGGAGACAGGACTCGAGCATCCTGATCTTTGGATGCAATATGCACTTTCTGCCTGTCTCAGAAGCCCTCGACTCTGACTTTTGGATGTAACAGTCACCTTCAAGTGCATGAACGAAGACAAGTCGTCGCATCTTTACCCTCGGAAGCATCTCGTCAACAGAATGTGCTCGAGCAAACAAGTTCATTCGGAAAGACGTGAGAGAACGAGAGGCAAACTCTCTCCTTGCCACTATTTATAGGCCGGGCAAATCAAACTCATGTGCCAAGTGGCGGGCTCTCCGAATCCCGTGCAATAAATTTGCATTTATGGTGATGAACCTGACACTTCAAATTCGGCCAAGTCAAAACGGCTATTTAAAGCACTTAAAGAACACAAAAGTTGGACCAATAAAGGCACGTCATGCAAAAGAATGCACCGGTCATACATCGTGCATCGAACAGACGCGCCCGTCAGTTTTAAAGCGCCCCGTATGGATGCGCCCAACAAAGCACAGATCCATGCGTCCTAAATCAAACATGGACCCATGCGCCCATTTTGGCTCGTCACCCATCAAGCAATTAATGCTGAAGTGACAGAGTTGGCAGCACGCCCCCGAAGACTGGACAGTTAACAGCTTTTTCAGAAGACGAAGCGTCGCTGACATCAGTATCATCATTACTTTCCTCCGACGGTTACGACCCACGTGGCCGACCAACCACTCGTATGCGCCTCAGCGGCCATGCGCCTCAAGACTCGCATGCGCCTCAAAAGCCGTGCGCCAGACTGGTTCGTGAATCCTGAAAGTTGTGAGCCAAAGTCTTCTCATGCGCCCGATCCCAGGTGCATCCTATCAGATCACTCTCCACCAAATTCGAGATCTTTGAGCAACGGGCATGCGCCACGTATCCTTTGACTCAATTCAGCCTATGAAGGGGTACTAATCACCTAAGATCTCAGCAACTGAAAGATCCTCTCCTCTGCTACGTGTCAACTCACAAATATAGCATGAAAGATTCAACCCACAAATGAGGGTGCATCATCCATGCGCCTTCCGCAGCTTCAACCACGTGGCGTCACCACGTATAGGCGCATCCTACATATGCGTCCATGAGCAGCCAGCCGACAAACTATAAATAGAGGAATCATTTCCTTCTTCCGGACATACGGACCACGTAATATATATACGTACACAGACAAAAAAAGGCATCAGAGTTATCATCCATCAAGATCAGAAGAGACACTCAACGTCTTCTTCCCATCTGCAAACTCCAGCACCCAGAGCAACTCAGACCTTCAGAGAACCGATAACCGTCGTCAGATCGTCAACAGAGTCAACGCATTACCACTCGCTCCATCGACACAGGGACCCAGATAAACAAAAGTGTTCTCCTAGGACTACATCTAAGTCCTGCATTGTAACACTGTTCTGTTTGTAATTGAAATTGCAATAAAAAAATTGTAATGGCAAACAAGCTGGCAACTTTGCTGGGGACCTCTTTCTCCTCCACCAAAAAAGCTGTATCGCAATCCGACGACGTGAAGGTGGGCTCCTCCCATAAGACGTTGTTTTTATGCCTCAGTTAACAGGCGTATGAGGAGTTTATCTCTGAAGGCAGCGCAAGTCCTTCGAAGCGAATGCCAAAGCCGAAGAAGACTCGCCAAGTCTGGGTGCGCAAGGTTGAGGCCCCTGACACCACCACTGAAGGGGATACGCCGATGCAGACCACCCTTCTCGCTGACGTCCTCAGCGGCCAGGATGCGCCCACCGGTACAGCGCATCTCTCGAGAAAACGTGGTGCTGACCACATTCCCCAGCCATCTCCTTCTTAGACAAGGAAGATGTGCCAACGGAGCATGGGCGCATCTAACACCCAGTACAGTAACTCTGATGCGCCACAGAAGGCTTCTGTCTTTGACAGACTCACTCGCTGTCATGGCGAGGAGAATTTGGACTCTGAGTACTATGCAGCCTAGCGGGCTGGTACGAAGAAGTCCAAGGCAGCACGGGCCATGCGCCTCAAACGTGATATACGAGCGGCAAACCAGAAGCATGCGCTCATAATCATGCGCGTTGCTGATGGTAAGTTGTATAAGGTCAACTCGGGTGCTTCTGTGCTAGAAACGAGCCGACCTTCAAAGTCCTTGCCGCACTTAGGCACATCTATTACGTTCGCAACCAAGTACAGCAAGGCAAACTCTCTGGTCTTGAACCCCAGCGCCTACATAGGATGTGCGTCTGTGGCTGGTTCAAGTTACTGTAAATGTTGTACCCCCACTACTGATCTGAGCGCATCTTCTGTGTTGGTTCAGGGGGCGCAGCGTTCACCTTACCACCCCGGCGCTTGGCCTTGCCATGCGCCTGATGGGGGTGTGAAGGTGGCACTCTCACTTGACCACCCCGACGCTTGGCCTTGCCATGCACCTGATGGGGGTACAAAGGTGGCACTCTTCTCCAATAATTTACGCAATGTGATCAGTCACAAGCGCCGATCAGGAGAGTCGATTGACAAGCATAATACGCCCCTCACAGGGCACACCTGTGCTATAGTCACCATCAACTATTGTTGTAAAATAGCAGTCCCACCACCAAGGCAGTCTGTGTTCCAGCGGCTGCAATCATCAGCACCCCTCCAAAGTCGCCTCGGGAAGAAGCTGTCAATTGAAGAGGAGCCAGAACTAAAGGTTGCTTCTTGCAACGTAATCTCTAACTCCTCGTCAATCCGAAAGGTGACTAGCAACTCCTCGGTCTCGTCCTCATCCAAGAGCCAGCCGAGGAAAACTAAGACAACTGTCCCGTCCTCTGGAGTATTTGAAGGCACTCGGGGGAGAAAGAAGATCTTCGAGGAAGCTGGGGGTAGTCAAGCCCTTGTTGATCCTCCTTCTGAAGACGAAGACGTCCTCCAGAGCATAGCTGGGAGTAGCCAAATCCTTGCTGATCATCCTCCTGAAGACGAAGACGTCCACCATAGCACAGCTGGGGGTAGCCAAGTCCTTGCCGATCCCGAAGGCAAAGATATCCCCCAGGACATAGCTGGGGGTAGCCAAGACGAAGCTCCAGGAGAAGTGAGTCCTTTACAGGAGAGTGAGGCCAAAAGCGAAGCCTCAACCAATCCATCCACTTCCAGCCACGTCATGACCGTATACATGACTGGGGGTGATACAGAGTCAGATGCGCCGCCAGCAGACCTCGTCCAGCGCATGGATACTTTGGAGGGGGACTCAAAACCCTCTTTGCCTCCATGCAAATACTGACTCAAGCAGTGTTTGAGATACGGTCAGCTTTGGCCAGGGCACCTTCTACCGGTCCTGACCCAGGGGCCAATGAAGAATCAAGTGTACCCTTTCAACGGGTATCCTTGGATACAGATCGCCGTGAAGCACCTCGGACGTCGGAGCCATCAAATGCTCAACTCCAGGCTGTACCTCCTTTCTCGACTCCCAGCTCCACGGAAGACGTGGTTGAGATGATCAGGGACTTGCGTGAGCACTTTGAGTCCAAGAACAGACAGGAGGAGCGCAGAAAATGGGGATTCTACAACCATATCCCCTCGAATGGAACAAAGTGGTTTATCCTTCCAAGTATAAACCACAAACATTGATGCCATACGACGGGAAGGACTCTCCACGCCGCTATCTGACGTACTTCCAGTCTCAAACGGGACATCTCCCGAAGGAAGACGCACTACTCACCAGCATATTTGTCGGGGAACTGAAATGAGTGGCTTACGACTGGTACTGCAGTCTCCCTGACAACTCCATATCTTCCTTCGACGACTTGACGCGTCTCTTCTTCGATCATTTCTACGACGAAGGGAAGGACATGACAATGGCGTCCCTCATAGAGATACGTCAGAAGAAGAAGGAAATAGTTCGAGCATTCATCGAACGGTTCTGACAATCCTGCTTCAGACTGCCCCCGGGCATACCAGAACATGCACTCCTCTCCTCCTGCAGCATGAACATGCTGCCTGCGATCAAACTCCGGCTCAACTCTACTCCTCCTCCCGATTGGAGATCATTGATCATCGAGGCCGAAGCAACAGAAAAGAAGGCGTCCAATGCTCGTCTTCTGGGAGTCAGTTTCCCTGTCTTTAAGGACAAGGGAAAACGGCCTGCAGCCAACAACCCTGGACGAGAAATGAAGAAGAAGCAGGCGTTGACTGTCAATGCCTCCAAAGGTGCATCAGCACCTACTCAGAAGCCTCCACTTGCACCAAGGCCAAAGGAGGTTTATTCTTTCAACGATGAAGACACCTTGCAACTCTTCGAGATATTGAAGCAGGGTGATAAGATCAAGTTACCGGACCCAAAGCGTCCTGACGAGGTTGGGAGAGTGGACAATCCGAGGTACAGTCACTACCATCGGTTTGTCGGACATCCAACTAATGACTGCTACATCCTCAAGAACTACATCCAGCACAGGATCAATACGGATGTCATCTCCGTCGACTACGAAGATAAAACTGTCTCGGCCAACCTGGTGTCACACCAATTTGGCACCTTACCGCCAACCACAACGCAAGATGGCGTCATCCCCATCCCAAAGACGATAATGGAGGTGGTTAACCTACCACCTACTCGCGACAATGTGAGTGGACTCATCCCACTCACCACATCTCGGGGAGAGGTCTTATGGGTTCACCCTGACCTCGTCTCCGAAGTCACTCAACCGGGGGTACGCTCTACCTCCAAAACCAAGGACAGGAAGATCAAGTCTTATCGCATGGTTTCTTCCTCTACGGAAGAGGCACTTCCTGTACAGATGCGTTCACATCAGAATGCCCAACCTGACGAAGCTGTCGTCGAGGTGGTGCCTCCTTGTACCGTCCCTACTGTCCAAGAGGAGAGCCCATCCAGGCCTCCAGCAGCCAATAAATAAAAGCTGGTAGAGGCCCGTTTCGATAAGCCTTTACGAAGGGAGAATGCTTCGGGGCTAGCCAAGCCCCACAACTTCGACATACTGGCACAACTTGTCGGTACTTCTGCCCGCCTATCTCTGTTTGAGCTTCTTCGTCTTTCCAAAGACACCCGCGAAACTCTCTGTAAAGCCTTGAAGGATGCTGAATCCTTCATCAGTCAGGTCAAGAAGCCTGAGGAAACCCCAACCACATGTGCGTACTGCTATTGTACGGATGTAGTTATCCCCAACATAACCTTCACCCAACAAGACATGTTGCTCAAGCATAACCGACACAACAGGCCATTGTATTATACGGGGTATGTCGGTTCCGTCAAGGTGAAGCGCATTCAGATTGATCTAGGGTCTTCCCTCAGCATCATCTCGAAGACGCTGCTCTCAACACTGGGGATCCTAATGTACCGTCTGGTGCCTTCCAACACTACAAACAGCGGTTTTAACAAAAGTGAACCGCTTGGCAAAATACGGTTGAAATGTCATATCGATAACCTCCGAACTGAGGTGACTTGCTATGTCTTGGACGCTGACACTACCCTGTACAAGTCGTCTGACGAAGGGGAAGCTAATGATGCTGACGATGAAGCAGAAACGGCAGCAGAGCCGGACATGGAGCCAGAGATGATTCCCGACGCTCCTTTAAAAATTTGACTCAAAGGGAAACCGCCTCAGATGCAGCCCCCCATGACCATCAAGCTACCTAGAAAGCACCAACTTCTCTAGGTAGAACACCTACTGAAGCTCCCTTGAAGATACAGCTCAAGGAAAAGCCGCCTCAAACATCGGCTCCCCTTGTGGCAAAGCTACAGGGGAAGGCACCAATCACTGAAGGCGTAGTTGAGGCACCTCTGAAGGTGCATCTTTAAGGCAAGCCTCTGCAATCATCCGTCTCATCCAAGCTGCCGGAGAAGGCCCACATAGCCCTCTCGGACCCCATGGTCAAAGCTGCGGTGGACTCTACCGAACCAACCCCAGTACTCACAGATGAAGAGCTAGGGGAATACATATTTGCTGATGTAGATACACCCTCTCTGGACAATGTAATCCCGCGGGACAAAATCTCGTGTTTCATCAATAATAGAGTGTCTTTTAATTATTCTAGTCTTCCATATTGGAATGCCATGTATACATTAGATAACGCTTTGCGGTCGTTGCAAACACAAATAACGACCGTCAATCATGTAAATCGAGTGGTCTTATCCCAAGTGGTTTGTTTCGTAGTCCCACCGCAGAATCGAGACAAAGAATCCATCATCTTCGGCAAAGTCGAGCGTCATCAAGACCTTTCGCCACTCGAGCAAGAACCAGATACCGGCAGAATACAAGTCTATCGGTACACGGACAAGGCAAAGTACCTCATCCAATACAATCTAAAAAGTAACAAAGGCCTGAACTCCGGCATGGATCGACGTCTTCCTCTCCAGCTCCCAATACCTAAAGAAAAGCCGCAGGACTACTGTCATCGAACTCGACGGGGGGTGGGCTATGTCACGCCGTCGGCAACTCTAGAGAGTTCGGAGGCAGAAGAAATAGAACATTCTCATTCGTCCGAAGCATCAACTTGGGATTTCGATGCCAGTATCGGCTCAGTCTTCAAGAAGGTGCTATCACTCAACATGACATATGCACAATCTCAAGAAGATGAAGGCGAAGACCAAACGCTAGAAGTCTTCGAGGAAGAACCTTGGGCTCAACGCCTAGGAGCACAGTAGTAGTCCCGTTTTGAATTACGCGAACCCCCTACCGAAGACGAAGTCGAGCAGATCGACCTTGGGGATGGATCTTCTTCCAAACCCATCTTGATTAGCAAGAGTCTAAAGGGACCAGTCTGGGAATCATTAATCCAACTGGCTAAAGAATATATCGACGTCTTCACCTGGAGCTACGAAGATATGCCGAGACTTGATCCTCAGATCGCGATACATAGGCTTAACATCTTACCTGATGCCAAGCCTATAAAGCAACAACAGCAACATTTTTGTCCTGACATCATGAACGCTATCGATCAAGAGGTAGACAAACTCCTGGCCAGCGGGTTTATCCGTGAAGAACAACACCCGGATTGGGTGGCCAACGTAGTCCCTGTCACCAAAAAGAATGGGAAGATACGGGTCGGCATCGACTTCAGAGATCTCAATACTGCTTGCCCAAAAGACGAATTACCACTTCCGATCACCGACGTAATGATCGATAATACATATGGCTTCGAACGTATGTCTTTCATGGATGGGTACTCGGGCTACAATCAGATCAAAATATTCCCCGATGACGTAAAACACACGTCATTCACGACTCCGAAGGGGGTTTTCTGCTACATAGTGATGCCCTTTGGCTTGAAGAATGCTGGTGCTACATACCAACGAGCTATGAGTACCATCTTCCGTCAACATCTTCGCAAGACGGTTGAATGTTATGTTGATGACATCGCAGTCAAGAGCCGTCTCAAAGGTGATCATCTACATGACCTAAAGACAGTTTTTGATCTCATACGAGCGCATCAACTCAAGATGAACCCCGCTAAATCCTTCCTCGGGGTTTCTAGCGGAAAGTTCTTGGGCTTTATTATAACAGCGAAAGGCATTCATGTCGATCCCGAAAAAACTAAAGCCATCCTTGACATGGACCCTCCGATGAATCTCTGAGAACTTCGAGGCCTGCAGAGGCGTCTGGCATACATCCGAAGGTTTATAGCAAACCTTTCCGAAAAATGTCAACCCTTCACCCAGCTCATAAAGAAGGGAGTCTCTTACGTCTGGACAGAAGAATGCCAGAAAGTTTCCGATGATATCAAGATTTACTTGACGAGTCCGCCAGTCCTGGTGGCACCCGTCGCAGGAAAACCATTTCTCCTCTACGTTCGTGCCATGGATCATTCCATCGGTGCTCTGGTAGCTCAGAACAACGATGCAGGCTACGAGCAAGCTATCTACTACCTCAGTAGGATACTAATCGGGGTCGAACACCGGTACAACCCCGTTGAAAAGGAGTGTCTGGCTTTGGTGTTCGCCATCCATAAGACTCGCCATTATGTCTCAGGCCAGACAATTCATGTCATCTTTCGAGTCAATCCGCTCAGGGTTCTCATGACGAAGCCAGGATCATTGAACTCCCAGCTAGCCACCTGGGCGATCCTGTTGACGCCGTACAACATGGTGTTCGTTCCATAAAAAGCCGTCAAGGGTCAAGCTCTAGCCGACTTCCTAGCCGTGCACCCCATCCCAGAGTCCTCTAGACTCTATGAAGACATCCCGGATGAGGTCCAAGAATCTAACGTCACCGAAGAAAGCTTCGTCTGGCAGATATTTTTCGATGGCGCTTCGAGAACAGGCCCCAAAGGCCAAATCATCGCCGAAGTGGGGGTAGTCTTAGTCTCCCCCGATCAGCTGGTCATCCAGCGTGCTTACTCCCTTTCGAAGCCGTGCTCCAACAATGTTGCCGAATACAACGCTCTCATCATGGGACTCCAGCTGGCGCAACAGCTGGGGGTGGATCATTTGGAAGCCTACGGCGACTCAAAACTTATCGTCAACCAGATCAGAAGGCAATACGAAGTTCGCCATGAAGATCTGGTTCCTTACCATGAAGTTGTATTGAACATTATTTCAACCTTTACCAAGTTCTTCATAGAATACGTACCTCGGTTACAAAACCTGGAGGCTGACGCTCTGGCTGGCCTCGCGGCCTCATTGGAAGCACCCCTCGGGACTCAACACTACGTCACAGTAGTTGGTCGAGACTTGGTCTGTCCTAAAAACAACCTATGCTAACAAATAGCCCATGCCATGACAACAAGTGCTGGTATTAATATCCGAGACTGGAGGTTCACGTTCGTCGACTTCGCTGTCTACGAAATTCTCCCAGAAGAACCGAGAGAAGCCGTCTCATTCAGGAGGCGTTCCTTTCGATTCTACTACGATATAGCTACTAAGATGCTATACCGACGCTCCTATGATGGACTTCTCCTTCGATGCCTGTCCAACGAAGAAGCAGCCGAAGCCCTCCGAGAAGCTCATGACGAAACTTGCGGAGCTCATCAACCTGGCCCAAAGTTGCAGGATCGACTGCAACGCGTAGGTTACTACTGGCCAACCATTGCAGCTTACGCCGTCGACTATGCTAAAAAGTGCCATGCTTGCCAGCTTCATGCGGACTTCATCCATACACCATCTGAACCACTACATCCTACGGTCGCCTCCTGGCCCTTCGAAGCTTGGGGCATGGACATTGTAGGACCGATTACCCCTCCATCATCGAGGGGATACCGCTTCATCCTAGCTATCACTGACTACTTCTCCAAATGGGCAGAAGCAGTTCCACTGGCGGAAGTAAAAAGCTCTAGGGTGATCAGCTTCATCAAGCACTATGTCATCTACTGTTTCAGGGTACCTCGAAGGATTATCCAGGATAACGGTCCTCAGTTCATCAGCCATGTTTTCAGCAAATTCTGTGACAAGAACCGCATTCAGATCGTGGCATCCAACAAACGCGATCCGGCAGCAAACGGATTGGCCGAGGCTTTTAACAAGACTATCGTCAGGCTACTCAAAAAGGTCATGTCATCCAACAAACGCGACTGGGACGAAAAGTTTGACGAATGCCTTTGGGCCTACCGCACAACGGTACGGACTCCGACGAGCAACACACCATTCTCCTTAGTCTACGGGAGCGAAGCGGTACTGCCTCTCGAGATCCAGATACCCTCACTCCGTGTAGCGATCACAAATCAACTAACAGAAGAAGAAATCAACGTCGCCGTCTGCGAGAATTAGAGGCACTTGACGAAAAATGTCTCCTAGCTCAACAGCGCATCGAACTCTATCAAGCCCGTATATCACAGGCTTTCAACAAGAAGGTCAAGCAGAGGACTTTCCAAGTAGGCGACCTAGTTCTGGCAGTCAGAAGGCCGATGGTGTTGACTCACAAAACAACAGGAAAGTTCGAACCCAAATGGGAGGGACCATTCATCATAGAGACGGTATATTCAAACGATGCTTACCGCCTCGCCCGATCAAACGGAGACTTGTTTATGATGCCCATCAACGACAAGTTCCTAAAGAAGTACTACTCTTGACATCTTTCAGATATGTACTTCCACCTCTACCTAGCGAGGGAGTCAGTGGACCTGATCATCAGAGCTCACATACACCTCCCTTTTACAAAAATCCTATGCTTTCAGAACCCAGTTGTTCCATTGCATTCTATCTCCAGTAGAAGGACAACCACGTTCACATTACCTCTGAGTTGCTCCTCTACGCCATACAAAGCATAATCTTACGCTCCGTAAGACTATGCTACCCATCATGTTTACCACATCCACATTACCTCTGAGTAAACAACTCGTACAGATAACCCCTGTGTTGTCGTACATCTATTGTAGAACTTTGATGTCCACACTACCTCTGAGTAGTTCCGCGTATCTCCCCAGAGTCACTCCTACCACGTCCATAACACCTCTGAGTAGGAAGATTCCGACATTTGAACCCCATATTTGCCACGTCTATATTACCTCTGAGCAAACATGTCGGTTCTCTCAAACTTATTATCTGTACCTAACAACCAAGGTACACAAAAGATAATAGGTCCACACAAATCACAAGTTCATGACAACAAAAGATGAACACACCACAAAATTCTTTATTTTTTTCTTCAAAAAGAAAAGGATTACATCCCCAGCATATAACAAAAAAGGAGAGAAGACTACAAATCCCTAGGCATCATTTGGATTGGCGGACATCTCTTCGATCCGACGCCTCAAGCCTGCAGTACGAATCTCTGCAGTCGCCAGCACCCGGCGTTCAGCTTCCTGCCGCATCATCTCCATAGCCTCGGGAGCAGTATCGTTCTCATGCTTGGTGTCCAACTCCTGCCGTTGGTGAGTCAGAGAAAGAATATGGCGAGTAACAACTGCCTCTTTCTCCTTGGACGAGATGTGCTCAGCCTGGGCCCGCTCAAGATCTAACATAAGTTGGGCCCTCTGGTCTTCTAAGAGGCGAATCCTGGCAGTAACCTCCGCTATACTTGCCTCTAATGAGGCCCGTAGCTCCACCTGCTCATGTGTGGATTGAGACAGTCTCTCTACTGCAGCCTCAGCAGCGGCCACCTCGCCGTCCCAGATGGCCACCGTGGCCTAATAAGATGACTCAACCTCAGCTATCAACTTCTTCTGTTCTGCTTCTATCATAGCGAAAAAGTCATTCCGCTGGATACTCTGCAGCTCAGAAAGATGCTGGTCGAGCTCAACCACCGACTCCTCCAGAATGACAGCCATGTGATCGTGGCCACGGTGCAAACGTATCAAACCAATGGAAGAGAGCGCCATGGCTTTCGCCGTCGTAAAATACCCATCTGCATTCAGTACCGTTGATACGCCCTTTTGCAGCATCTTGTACACTAATTCAACAACAAACTGAACGTACTCATCTATATCAGCCAGCACTTGAGGCGTCATGGCAGGAGTTGCAGGAGGTACTGTGATAGACGGTGGGCCTGAAGAAGACCCACTGACTTCAATCTGCGAGGCTGAAACCTTGGCATCAACGGACTCTCCTTCAACAGGGGCTTGAACTTCGCCACTGGCCCGAGGAGCCAAGAGAGCGGAAGGAACCGAGAGGGGCGTCGATATTGTACCCCAAATAGAAGGAGCAACAGGGGGTTCCAGCAAACCCTTACCCTTCTCAAGCTCGGAGGGACCACAGATGTCAGGGGCTATCTCCTCCACACTATCAGCAGGCCGTACGGGACCTTCCCCCCCTCTGGCAAAGTAGCGAGATCAGCACTTGTTTTCTGACTCGGCTCCCCTGGAGTCAGGCTCGGCGGACGAGTCTCATCTTCCTTACTGAATCCCCCCGCGGGGATAGAATCTGTCGCTACCTCCTGGTCGGCAGCCACCTCAGCCTCCGCTGCTGAGTCTGGGGTAGGGCTCGGCAACGCTGCAGCCGACCTCCCATCATCATGACAAGGAGGGAAATCAGCCCTCTCCTCTATTTCAACCATGTCTGTTGCTTCTGCAACAGGCTCACTCATCTCCGAAGGAACATCATCTGAAGAGGACGAACTCCACTCCACTTCCTTATCTGGAAGCTCCGTATCTGCTGGGTCACAATGCCAGAGGCCTCCAGGGCGGCTTGTACCCTCCCGGGAACTGCTGCATCCTCAGCTTCCTTTCCAACATAATCTTGTCACGACCCGCACCCACTGTAAGGGTACGAGAACGTAACAACGCCCAACCTACGCCGCAGTGTCGGCGGTAGAACGCTGTCCTAGGTCAACATACATCTAACAATATCTATCTAAACAGTTTATACTCCCCGAATGGGGGTGACATAGCAGTAATAAACTCAATCACAACTAAAGAAGAGATAGCACGATATGAAATAGAACTCAAGGAAACAAATAGATGAAAAGTAGTCTAAGATAATCCCAGCAAATATCCAGAAGTACATGGTCTCAGATACAGAATGAAAGAATATACATCTCTGAACTCAGAATAATGTCTAGCTAAACATGCCTCAAGACTACATAAAAGAAGCTAAGCCTAACTAATCTAGTCTAGGCAATCGGGGTGACGTCCTCAGCTAGAGCTGGGTCCTCCAGAGGGTCCAGCTCGCAAGTGTCATCTAAGGCTGCCCCATAGAAAGTGTCCAGACAGGCCTCCTCCTCGTCCTCTGTAATATTTTCAACAGGTCCAGTCAGGACAGGAGCGAGCACAATACATCTCATGCAGTTCATATCATGTCAGGAAATATAAAGCAAGCAATAGAATAAGATACATGAAATACTGTAAGAAGATGTACATAAAAACATGAGAGATATTTGATAACTGGAAATATATACATGATAAGTAAGAACTATAAGTGACTAGTGATTTAGAGTATGAGATGGCATGTAATTGGCTTAGGTTGTACATGATAAAACATGGAAGTACAGAGTGAACATGATGGGTAAATCACATGACCATTTATACTCACCCCTACCCACAATCAATACACAAGGATCTGTTCAAGTTACGTTACGGACATGATGTTTTTGTTATACAAAAAACACATGAGGAAACATGAGCGTTCAAGAAAGAACATGAGAGTACATGAACGTACATAAAAGAACATGAGTGTACATAAATAACGCAGAAGCAAGGAATACATGATGTACATGAAACACATGTCCTAAGGTATCCGATGCGTCCGCTAAGGGGGATAACATCCCAAGAAGAGATCTGTATAGTACCAATCCATGATGATAACGTGACAGCATCAAGTAAAAGTAATCTAGAGCGAGAATATAAGTCGTGACAAGTATGAAACGATCAGAGAATATACTCGCCTGGTATCTGAGTGTCCGATATGAAAGTACTGTCCGAGGAGTGGTATCTGGCTCCTAATCAGAACAGCACAAGTCACAACAAGTCCAAATTGGTATAATGAAGTCCTACTATGCATTCTACATGATTCTAGGTCAATCTAGGCCAAAGTCAACTCTTGGTCAACTCTGGTCAACCCTAGAAGTCAAACTAGGTCAACCAAGTCTAAACTAGGTCAACTAGTCTACACTTGACTATATTAGCCTAATACTAGGTCACTCAACCAACACTAGCTAGTACACCCACTACTAGGCTATCTAGACTAACTACAAGTTATGTGTCATCCAACACCATATGTAAAATACACTAGCTAGGTACCCATATACCTATACATAGGTATAGGCACAACACATATCATGGCTATATATATATAGGCTATGTATATATACATACATTATGTTTTGTAAACAAACCTATATATCAACCTATATCACCCTAGGCTAAAGTATAACCCACAAAACCTTAAGCTAAAACATAGAATATATATTCATACATATATTCATATAGATAATATATACATACATTATATTCATATAGAATGTATATACATACATTATATACAAAGAGAGAGGGAAGCATGTGAGTGTGTGTGTGAGAACAAGCATGTACTGTGTGTGTGAATGTGAGTGATGAGGGAAATGTGAGGGTGTGTGTGTCAAGTATAACTTCTAAGATGTGAAGAACAGTGCATGGAATGTAAAGGAAAAAAAATAGGTTGCCAATACTGGGAATGAAATCCCAAGGCACTGTTCCTGGGGACTGAACTCAGTCCCAGGTTTCAGTCCCTCAGTTCGGTCCCTACCCATTTGCATATCTCATAGGAAACATCCCAAACCACATTACCAAAAATTGCAACCTATTTTCAGATTATGAATTTAACAGTGTACCCATGTATCTTGGAAAAAAATTAGTGAATGGTAATAGGAGAAAACAGTGGTGTGCATTTGTGTTCCTGTGCCAAGAGAAAGAAATCAGTGAAGGAACATGTGTGTGTGTGTAGAGAGCCATGTGAATAATGTGGTAGCATGAAAGGGAAAAACAGAAAACTGTCCAGGTAATGAAATTCAGCATGTTCATTTGGGAAAAATCAGTGAATCATTTGGAATGGGAGGAATTAGTGTACAGTCAAAACAGTGAATGAGCCACCCTGAAACAGGGACCCAACATTGTATATCAGGGAACAAAAGCAACAATGAACTACACTACTAAAACTGGGAAACAAGAATCAGTCCTATCTAAAGGTTCAATAACATTCAAACCACACATATCTCAGGTTAATAGAAATTAACAATAGTTCAAAAACTAGGAAAACTGGAATCTCAGGTTTTTAGGAATGAATTAACAGTAAAATGCAAGAAACAGTGAATCATAAAATAGAGAATTCACCTCAGGTTATTAAGAAGAACAAACATTGAAATTGAAATGAAAGGAATTCAATTCAAGAGTTCACATACAAATCCATTTCCAGTTCAGTCCACAGTCCAACATAATTAGGTGTTGACAGTTAGTATCTCGAAATCATGAACCAGTCTATACATGCCTACATTCTCAGGTTTTTATTTATAAGGCTCAATCTAGATTTCAGTCATAACCCACACATCCCAGGTATTAAAACCACAGAGGGAAAATCTCAGATTTTAACATATTAAACATTCTCAGATTAAGTCAACAATCTACATTCTCGGGAAATGCATAAATTCAGTGAAGGCATTCATTTCCAGGTTTTGAAAAGAACAACAATGCAAACAAAGTCAAGGTAACTCAGATTCAAATTAAACTTAACCAACCACATTACCTAAACATGAATCTATTCTCAGATTAATTACATATAATATAAGGGAAACCCATGTATCAGCTATGTATCCGAGTTGGCATTCCAAGCCTCATACGAAACAATTCCTCCACATAAGTTCTACTTAAACATGTAACCTAAGTAACAGAGGTTTAAACATGACATCAGGATCTATTAATAATTAAAACACAATTTAAAAACATTTAAATAAAATAACAAAACAGAAACCAAAACTAGTGTACTGAACCGCACAGTTCTTGTACGAGCACACGCAAATACGTGTCCGGCACGACACGAGGACT
Organism: Iris pallida; assembly: GCA_029216955.1. Lineage (NCBI taxonomy): Eukaryota > Viridiplantae > Streptophyta > Magnoliopsida > Asparagales > Iridaceae > Iris > Iris pallida. Next base: position 6,449,940 of record JANAVB010022597.1, read on the forward strand.
CGTGAAACTTTACGAGCCTCGTGTCAGACAGTGCCCCAATAACTGTGTCAATTTTCTCGTGTCGAGGTGGCGTGTCCCACGCAAAATAGCCCCCGTGTAGCAGGGAAGCTACAGTGCCACGCGCACGCACACGCACCCGCGTGTTCCCGTATCCCCTATGACCCGACACGACACAGAAATCACCACACAACACTGGAAACCCACAAGCAATATCAAAACCCTAATTCCTATTTAAAAACTTTCTAAAAACTAGATCGAAATCCCCTCTTGGGTATTTCGACAAACACCTAGGCCACATCCTTGATACGTATCCAAATGGACACGAAACTCATGAAACCTGACACGACACCAATGCATACACTTAGGGGACCCCTAGGGCTTCCTAATGATGAAAACAAAACAAAATTTCATGGAGAAATGAGAAAGTTACCTATTTTTGAACTTTCAAGAAAAATCCTCAATTAATAGCTATTGTCTTGATGTCCCAATCCACTCAAATCACATCAAACTGAGATGGAACCTTAACAACAGCAAGAATAGGCATATTAGGACCTAATAGAATAAATTAGAAAGAAAAAGGAAGAGGAAAGGAGTTCTAGGGATTAAAAATACAATAGGAAACTAACCTTCTTGAACTTTGAGCTTTTCCTAAGAAAGAGGCAACCCTAGATTTTAGGAGGGTATTTATAGGGTGATGATCCCAATGAGGATAGGGTGGCTGGCCAAGTGAGTCTAGGCTTAGGGTTTTGCAATGTCTTGGGCCTTGGGCCAACCTACTAGGCTATGGTTTGATTTGATTTATTAAAGGCTCTAAATCATAAGCCATGACTTATGACTTTCTAATCCTTATTGCTAATTAGAGTCTAATGACTAAACCAATGATTAGGCTAGGTTAGACTAGAGTCATATATCCTAACCAAGCTCATACTAACTAGGGTTAGCTCCTAGGTTGGTCTTCAAGGGTCCAAACTAGCCAAGATCAATCTAGTCCAAACAATTCCAAAAAAAATCCTAAAAAAATCCATAAATTCAAATAAATTATAATAAATTCAAATAACCCTAAAAATGTCAAAAATATCCTAATCACATGGCTAGGCTCTAGGGTTGGTAGTCTCTACTGTTCACTAGTAAATCACCAAAAATCATAAGTCATGAATTTAAATAGTTTAAAAATAATTAAAAATCACTAAAAATCATAATATGAAATGAATATCATTAAATAATAATTATAATTACAAAATTCCAAAATTACTCTCTTCTGGAAAACTGAGTGTTACATAATCTGGAGATACTAAAATCTCCGCAGGAACGACATCGTCCGAATTCTCCTCCACGGAAGACATCACAATCGGCAGAATGCGCTCTTCAGATGAGCCCGCCACCTCTTTTGGTCTGCTAGCACCCAATTTTGGAGTTCGGGGTCTCCTTTTCAGCGGGTCCTACAAAAAGAAAGCGTATGTCACAAAAATGGTGGAACTAACCAGACTATGTGGGACATCCTTACTTCCATAGGAGCTGAGTCTGTTGGCGACATCACCTTCATCTGTCTCTTCGGCGCAGAAGAGTCAGCCTCTGTATCAGCACGTCTCTTCGGCTGATCGGCCGAGGGCTCTGCCTGACCCCCGATAGATACAGCAGGGGTATCTCGATAACCCGCCTCTGGCGGGTGATACGATCGAGCCTTCGCCAACAGGTTCCCAGTCGCCTCTAACTGGGTGCCGACAATCAAACTGGTCTCCCTATCATATCCAGGGGGCACGACGTTCATGGCACAGTAAAATTTGGCGGCTGAAAAAAGAATCGGCAGCCGCGGATTCTGAACTGGCAGCGTAAAGCGAACTCCGGTGCATCCGGCATTGTAGTAATGCTAAGCTTGTGCACCATCCAGCAAACTTCCAGTATACCCCAGGTTTATACTGGGGTTCTCTAACATCAACTGAGCATAGCCGAATTATCGTGCAAAACGGCTCTGCAAATATGGTTCCAGGTAATACTGGTTCATATTCCGATACACCAGATGGGACGGCCAGATGCTTTGCACCCAGTAGAATCCCCATGGAGGCAGAATTATGGCATCTTCAGCCGAATCTATTAAGTCTTCATTGGCCTCAAAACCTAAAAAGATGGGACCAACTTTGGTGATCTTCCACCCCTGAATGTGGGATAAGGCTTTCCTGCAAACAGGAACACCAGTATGCAACCACTTCCTCTGGTAGAAACGGCGGAGGAATGCGTCTCCGGCCTTGTGGTCTTCTTCCGGGCTCGGGCTCATCACGTTGGGATGGTGCAAAATTAACTACCCCATCAAATAATGAAACGGAAGTTCGGCACGGGGAAAGTTGTCATTCTTACCTCATTCATGAACGACATTTCCCGTAAATTCTTGTAAACCTCGCAGCAGTTACACACCATTGCGGGGAGTAGAGCCAGGCGACGGCCAAAAAACCAGCTTCACAGCTGGCAGGATTAGGTTCCGGGTCACCCTCTCCACAGAGCCTGACCCACCTGAAAAGTCATAATCCTGGAGCCAAATCATCAGATAAGCAGCCAACACTGCTTTGGACGACATCCGATGAGTAAGGTGCCAGAAACAGCTATAGGAGCGTTCGTCCGACTGTCGGTCCTTATTTTTTTGGGGACTCTTCTCATTTAGCCTGCTCATTTCAGAGGCACCGCGGTACTGGAAAGAGCTGGCAGAGTCGTGAACTGAGAGGGATTTTCCTTGTCCTGCTCAAAGATATAATCCCTCCAAGCAGTCACATGAGGCTGTGACCCGCCCTTATCCCTCTTCTGCATATAATAGTGATGACTCGCCACTTCCTTGAAGACGGCCATCATCTCTTCTTCTTTGTCCCCTAGGACTTGGAACTCCTCGTTGGTCGGGAAGTATTCCTCATAGGGTTCTGATCCCCAAGGAAGCCTCGACACCTCGTACATTTCATGAAGCGCGAATCCCAGCTCTCCTACCGGGGTGAAGAAGGTCCCGGTCTGGGTATTAAACATCTCCAGGAGCACGAGAAACATATGTCTGTTAATGTCGACGCCTGCCTTGGTGGCACGAATTGCGGCAGTCAGCCCAATTTTCTTGAGTTTGGTCTAGAACTTCGTGAGAACCCAGAGCATCAGCCTGTCCCACTTGGACACATAGTGACACCAACCCTCTATCCGAAATTCACCTTTCGGGTATGATCGCTTCAACGACAGCATACGATTTGCAAAAGTCGAAATGCCAAAAGCAAAAGTGTTGGTAGGGACGTCACTGTAAATGCTCCCAGGACGCAGAGTCCGCCAGGTGATGGAAGGCCCAGCCCGCGTGGCGGCCAAAGTATTCTTTTGATTGGAGGTAGCGCCGATCTTGATGGTGCCTGCCACTGCTCCCCCTTGAGACGGGGTTAGCTCCCAAGACATCCTCCTCTTGGAAGCAAGACGACAGAAAGCCGTCAAAGGCCATTGACGCTCAAGTTGCTTAACTGTCATGTGCACCCCTCTTGCTGTAAAGAGCCAATCTTCCTTGATCTTTAATACGTTTGCTTCAGTAGACGTATGGAGGTCCCCAAACAGGAACTCGGGCTTCAAGAAAGTCACATTATCAGAAATGGCAGATTTCAAAATGCCACGCTCCATCATCTGTTGGAGAAACCTATGTTGTTGTTCCCGAATTTGGGTCATTCTCTCGGGAGGCTGATCCAGCATAATAGTAGCTTGGACAGGATTTATCATCTCCTCGTTATAATCTACTCCCATCTGACAAAGGGCAGCGTCCAGAAGCACTTCATTCAAGAGCGGGACGGTCATCGACACTGGTGGTTAGCAAAAGAAGGCAAAGACTAAGATATGTTAGAAATAGCAAAAGAATCTGAGCCACATTCTCATCAGAAGCGCATACCCTGAACCAAGGCTCAGGCGTATCTGAAAAGAAGCTTTGGCACATCATCAGGGTCTAAACTCATACGCGTTAGCAGTGAAGCTTCGGCACATCATCAGGGTCTAAACCCATGCGCGTCAGCAGTAGAAGCTTCGGTGCATCATCAGGGTCTAAACCCATGCACGTCAGTAGTGAAGCTTCGACGCATCATCAGGGTCTAAACCCATACGCGTCAGCAGAGAAGCTTCGGCACATCATCAGGGTCTAAACCCATGCTCATCAGCAGTGCAACCTCGGCGCATAAATAGGGCATAAACCCATGCGCCTCAGCAAAAAAAAACTTCAGCACATCATCAGGTAAGGAATGATGAAACCCACCAATCACCGCCGGCCGAACGTCGACGGGCGTCCGGGGGACATCATCCACAGCAGCCTCCACAGGCTCTTTCCTTTTGCCTCATCCTCGGCCAGCGCCACCGCGAGGAGTCTTCGGGGCCATCTCGTGAAAGAAAAAGAAATTAGGGTTTTTTGAAAGAAGAACTCTAAAGAAGAAAGCAAAAGAGAAGAAGAAATCTCTCTCCATCAAACGCCTATTTATAGGCTTGGGCATACGCGGAAATCGATGAGGAGCCACCGTTTGGGGTTCTGCAAAATAATAACTGCAAATAATCCAAAAAGATCATCATTAATCAATTTTTGATTATTTTGAAGCGTTATCATTTGCATTAACTGAGAAGAGCATGCGCCCCATCACTGATGCGCGGAGTAATCATGCGCCCGAACAGTCATACGCCCCGTGGAAGACCCCACCATGCTTCTTATTCAAAGTATTCCAAAACTTGACAAAAAGTTTTGAAAACTTTAAAGGGGGTCTTGTAGAAGCATGGAATTTTAGGGCGCATCTATGTGCCAGAATTTCTATGCGCTCAAATACTACTCAGAACATGCGCCAGTGGCACAGCAAGATAGCAAAAGTATAGACAGCAAGTGTTTCCTATTGATTTGTAAAAGAACAGAACAATTATCGGAGGACTGAACTTAAACTCATAATACAAACTCGTTCGTACAAAGAAAGCCTAGGGACGAAAACCTAGGTACAGCAATCTAAGTACAATTATTTATTTTAGATTCTGGGGTAAGACAATAGAGGCTCGAAAAAGCGACGGCAGCTCTGCCTTACTCCTTGGACGATCGGATGCAGCCTTGGCTCCGGGGAAGATCTGCTTGGCGTTGAAGAAATGCTCTCCTTATTCTCTCTGTGCTTGCTTTTTTCTCTCCAAGTGCTCTGGTGCTCTTCTCCAAAAAAGAGGGTCCTAATCGCAAGGGAATGGCACCTTGCTATTTATAGGAGTGGGGACGCAATCATTAGGGTTTGCGATAATTGCCTCCTTGATGTATCAGCGATTGAGGACCAATTAATTTGGGCCCTTCATTCTGATTGTAGCAAATCTAGGTAATTAATGTAGATTACATCAAATCTCTGTGGGCAATAAATATTGATTGCCATGAATATTCGAGACTTGTAATGGCCTGCCACGTGTCCAATTTGCTCGATTTGGCTTGATCAGGGCAATTATGGTAATTGTATTAAATCTGATTCCAGGAAGATACGACTGTCATGTGTCTCAATCGTCGTAACAAGCGCCACGTGTCCTCCATTGGGTTGTCCTGGCCGAGCCGCATATGAGTGGGCCGCATGAGGATGAACGGTCGCATGAAGATGGGCAGCCGTATGGTGATGAACAGCCGCATGAAGATGGACAGCCGCATGAAGATGGACAACCGCATAAGGATGGGCAGCAGCATAAGGATAGGCAGCCGTATGCTGACGGGTGGCCGCATAAAGGATGTAGCTGCATGAAAATGGTGGCCACATGAAGGGGGCGGTCGCATGGGGATGGGCGGCCGTATGAAGTGGTCGATCGCATAAATGCAGTAACCGTATGCCTCAGAATTTGGTGAATTCTGCCAACTGTGAAAAGATTTCCTTATCTTCCCTAGGAACACTCCTTTATGCCAGTCATTATTGCGTCTTTATGTCAGAGCTGTCATTTGTCAGAGCTGTCAGCCGTCAGGGCATTAAATACAGTAAAAGACGGAAGAAAGAGTTGTTGAAGGCCACGTGGCTCTGGATCTATCCGAGCCGTATAGACGTGTGAGCCGCATGGACTCTCTGAACCGCATGGGCTATCTGAGCTGCATGGGCTATCTGAGCCGCATGAACCTTTTTTTATTCTTTTCCATGCTTCTACAAGACCCTCTTCAAAGTTTTCAATTTACAAAATTGAAATACTTTGAATAAGAAATATGGCTATGGATAAACTCCTCTGGCCGCATAGGATGTTCTGGCCGCATGGGTGTCTCAGCCGCATCGCCCCCTCAGCCGCATGGCCATCTGAGCCGCATGGTCGTTCCAGCCGCATGGCCATCTGAACCGCATGGGCTTCTTGCCACGTCTTCATGCCATGTGTGCAAATATTTTGCATTGATTACCCTTGATTTGCTGTCAGATTCAAGGCCGCTTTTTGGGGTAGGATCCCAAGACTTTAGCCTTAAATAATCAGATTGCCTTGATAACCGAAGAGTCGATTATTCTGCACATGAATCGATGCGTCGGTCCATTGGGGTTCTGTCTATAAATAGCAGGGTGTTTGGGAAAGACTTTCTTTTACTTTCTGCTATTGCCCTAGCTCTCTTGTCTTCGTCCTCCTTCTCTGATTATAGTAATTGCTCCCAAGAAGACTGTTACGGCGAAGAAGGCAGCGTCTTCATCGGTGGCGAAGGATAAGAAAGCTGCTTCTGTGGCGACGAATGTGGCAGCTCCTCCGCCAGCTGACGTGCCCATAGTTCACCCCGACGTCCACCCCGCTATCGATGGTAAGGACCTTTGCATGAGTTTGGAACCCTAACTGTCATGGCTACGTCGCATATTTTATGCGCGAGCCTTCATCTTCATGTGTGTCGCATGTACATCTCATGGTCAAGCCACGAGCCGCATGAGAATCGTTGTTGTGGCCGCATATGCACTTCGTCAACGAAGCCGCATAGGCTGTGCTGAGCCGCATAGACTCGTACGAATTTGTTTATCACGTAAACAGCGTAAACTTATCCGAACTCTGAGAGCCATATGAGAGCACTGCCGTATGAACCTTCGCTGAACGGAGCCGCATAAGTGTTTTTCTGAGTTGAGCCGCATGAGGCTCCATTAAGTTGGAGCTGCATAAGCTCGAAAACACCCCTCGGTTCTCTTTGTCCATATTTTTGACTTATTTTCTTTTGTCTTCTTTTTTCAGTGAATTTCCCAGTTAACGCTGCGGGGGAACCTCTAGTGGGTCGTACTCAGGCCGTTATGGGCTATAGGTACGGTCAGATAGTTCGGTATGTGGTGGACCAGCTTTCTGGTGACGAGCCTTTGACGAGGATAAATGCCCTCAAGAACCAACCTTTCTACTTCATATGTGCTATGATGAATTCAGGAAAATTGGAAGGAGAATACCTGAAACCTGTATTCTTCTTTGGAGACACTTTGACTGTGAAGAACAGTCAAGTTCTGGATATATCGGAGAACTGGAGCTTCATTTCTAACAGAATTGCGATCCGCATCCCTCAAATGGAGCGCCACTTTCCACTATCTTGGTTCAATATGTTCCCGCTGGATAGAAAGATGGAAGAGTCTTTGACTCCTACCCGGAATGGGATGTTTGTGGGCGACATCCATTACAACAACAGCATGAAGTCGGTGTGTGCGGACAAGGTGCATGCCAGCCGTTATGTAATAGAATTGTCCCCGGGTGCTTTCTTGAATGTGTCGGGTCCTAATTTTATGTTTTCTTTAGCCGATACTTTCCTGAACCAACTTGCTAGGAAAGGCTCCTATCCAATCGGCCGGTTGGCACTCCCAAGTTGGATACATCCCATCCCCTCATGGATCAATCTGTCTATGTGGATCTCGTAAAAGTATGAGACTTTTCTGTATGAGATTGGTCTTTATCACGCTATTCGGGGCACCAGCCACGACTTACCTGTAAACAAGAAGTTATTCATGGCTTTAATGGAGATGTACAACTGCCGTACGGGAACCTTCTATACCCCTGCAGGGGAAATGGGGCTTGCACTCCATGAGATGCATGCGATTTCCAAACTTCCTTGGGGGATAAAGCTTTTGAAGCATACACTCCTACGAATGAGGAGTTCGAAGAGCTGGAAGAACGATACCCGGGATTCGTGGCTACTTATCAGGAAATACTGTGCCATTATAGTACTTGCCAGCAGATAGCCAAGAAGGAAAGCAGCTCGGAAGGGAATGCTCCCCATACTAAGGACTGGGTGAACTATCTCTTCTCGACGTGAGCCTTAGGCCGAGTTACTTCCGGAAGTCCTCAATCCCGAGAGGCGGTTCAGGCTTTGATGTCGTCGACAAAGAGGGTAGCCTCCACCAGCGACATATTTGGGAGCCAGACCGACTCTTTTGGTTATTTTTATCAGGATACCCAAGAGCTGTCAGAGAAGGCGCTCTTAGCAGGATTTTTGATGGTATGGCTGCGGAATTGCGTAGTCTCAGGAGGAGCTGGTTCTATTGAAAGGATCAGCCGTAATTTTATTCTCCCTGCTGTGAAGCTAGTTTTTAGAGTGAAACTAGCTCTTCTTCCGGCCATGGTGTGCAGCATACACCGTGGCCTTCGTACTTTTATGTCCAAGGTCATCGCCCGCGAGGTGACAAAAGACTTTGAAAGGACCGAGCTGCCCTATCATTATCTGATGGGGTGGCTATTAATGCACTACCGATCTTTGATGAGACCTGGTTCTGAAGATGGCATGATTGTTGATGACGCTTTTATCTTCTGTTATCGCAACGAGCCTTGGGAGTATGATACTATACGTGCCTGCCGGATGGCACTGGCGAGAGCAGATAGGTACAACTTTTTCGTATCCGTCCCTCGTTTTACTGTTGAGGAAATAGCGGACGTACATCTCGACGGTATTGGTCCTCCTCAACTTTTAGACGGCCAGATGCTTTTGTGGTTGCGTAACATCCGCCCCGCCCACTTGGTATACCGCAACCATAATACTGTCTTCCTGGATCCTTACCTGCCTAGCAAGTTTGTTCGTCAGTTTGGGTACAGCCAACTTTTTCTGGACAGTCCCAGTTCTTGTCTGGGTTTTGAAGGTAGCCTCTTTGATGGCATCAGGGCCTGGCATTACTATGATACATTTCATACCCGTGCCACTTTTTTTGGTTTCTGCCATTGAGGCATCGGTGGAGATTTTGTACATGGCGGCCTTGTACCATGTCATGGCGAACAAGCTCTCCATTGGTTTTAGCCCGGGTACCAGTTTTATTATTGGTACTGGCTTGGATGAGAAGCCCCAAGGGGCCAAGACGAGGAAGAAGAAGAAGAATAGAGTCGAAGTGCCAGACTCAGACTCCACCACTGCCGATGATGAGGACGAGGAGCGTGATGCAGATGACTCTTCCTTCCCGGTGGAAGATGTTGGGGCGGATCAGTCGCTTGTTTCGTTAAATGAAATGGCGGCGGATCAGCCACCCGTCGCACCTGGTTCTATACGGAAGCACAACAGAAAAATTTCCCCTGTTGGTGGTATTCCTCATTCCCGAAAGTTGGCTGCGACCAGACGTCGCAGGCTAACTATAAGGGAGAGAAGCGAGGAGGTCGACCCCGCTTCGGAGGTAAAGCGATTTACTACCATTTTTATTCAGTTCTTCGTTTCCTCCAGTTTTGATCTTTAATCATTTTTTTTCCCTCCCGTAGGTGTCAGAAGAAGAGGAATCTCAAGTTGCCGAGGTCATGACTCAAGATGATGGAGGTTCCGATGGACCTGTCCCCAAAATTACAGAATTTCATCAAGATGATGCTGATCGAGTCGTACCTCCCTCTGGGGTGGCTGGGACAAAAGAGCCAACAAAATTTAACTTGGAGGTCGCGGGTGAGGAGACCACGTCAACTGCGAGCGAGTTACAACCTCCATTGATGGTTCCTCTGGACATACAGGTCCTACCTCTTCAGTGCCGATGATGAACATTATTGAGACAGGCTCTGCCGAAGGGGCATTGGCGGAGAGAAGCGTACCTCTTCCCCTTCCGGTTCGTCTTGAGGGGCCTCCTGCTGTCTCGAGTTCGGAAAGTCTAGTGGTGGGACAGCCAGGGCAGGGGACAATGGTCCTTGCATCTTCTTCTGCTCAGGCGGCTTCGAGAGTCGACCTCTCTGCCCTGCCAAGTGTCCAGGCTCTTCGAGTGGCGGAGAAAGAGTTAGCCGCTATCCGCGCATCGTTCCGCTCGAAATTTGTCCCCTTGGTGGCAAGTTCTAGCACACCTCCTTCGACGTTGCCGGCCATGCTTCCTTTGACGCCGTCCTCTACAGAGGTTCTGGACGAAGCTTTACAGGACATGGTTGACAGCTTTTATCGTCACTTGAAGAGGGGGGTAGCGGCTACTGTGGAAAGAGGAACCTCTTTTGTCTTGGCCCGGCAATGCGCCCAGGGTCATATTGATATCCTTAAGACTCTTCCCGGTGGGGCAGGGGTAGCCGTGCTTCTGGAGGCGAAATTGCTAGAGGTTGATCAGCTGGTGGACCAGCTTCAGGTGCTGCGGCAGGCTGATCTGTCTGCTGCTATAGATCAGGAGCGCGGTTTCCTCACAGCTGCTGTTGAGGAGGTAAGGGCTGCTCGGGATAAGACCTGGCCGGCCATACTGAAGGACCTCCGCGATCTGTCTGATCGATATGATGAGTTGAGCCGCGAGAGTAAAGATGTTACGGTTCGGGAAGCGACTGCCTCTCGTGGGATTATTGAAACGCAGGAGGAGATCCTTGAGCTTCAGAGGAAGTTAGCTTTCTTGGAGTCTGAGCTTGAGGCTGCCCGTACCGAAAGGGGGCTAATTATCCAGGAGGCTGACAAAGTAAATCGAGCTTCGGCTGATCTGGAAATTGCCCTAAAGAAGTTGGAGGACGACTGGCGGGCACATATGTACTTGGATGATGCGGAGCGGTTGTCCCAGGAAGCCGAGCGTTGAGCTAGGCAGCGGCTTGAACGGGGGACCACCTTGGTGAGAAACTGCCTCCTGGAATTATGTAATGTCGAAACATAGTCGGCCCCCTTTTTTTTCTTCTTTTGTTTCTGTTCTCTTCCTTTCTTTAAGTGGGACGTAGTCCCTAGAATATGTAGTACTTTTGCCTTCCAAATAAAAGAGCATGCTTTATTCCATCCTTTATTTGTACTGCCTGTTGTGCTTGTGGTGTTATGGTGGCGTTTGTCCCGAATGGGGGACTTATTTGTGGACCTGTTACCCTTGGCATACCTTGGTTTTAGGTACGGATAACAAGTTTGATTAGGGATACCTAGAACAATTCCACGGTAAGGTGATCATGGACGTTCCGGGTATTGGGAGAGAGAATGCCATGGAGCAGCTGGGCTCCAGGGGCATGATGAGGAATGATAGGCCTGTACTAAGAAACTTAGCAAATGACATTTGTGGGCCTATTATCCTTGGCGTACCCTAACTTAGGATACGGATAATAGGATGAAAAGGAACCAACATACTTACTCAGAGGTAATGAGGACATGGCAAGTATGGGGGTTTTACCGCGGAGTCTTCCTACTCAGAGGTAATGAGGACATGGCAGGAGTGGACTCAACGGAGGATATTTGTGGACCTATTATCCTTGGCATACCCTGGCTAAGGATATGGATAATAGGATGAAAGGGGAACCAACATACTTACTCATAGGTAATGAGGACATGACAAGTATGAGGGTTTTACCGTAGAATCCTCCTACTCAGAGATAATGAGGACATAGCAGGAGTGGACTCAACGGAGGATATTTGTGGACCTATTATCCTTGGCGTACCCTAGGTTTTTTGGTAGAGATAATAAGTTGAGGGAGGACCAACATATTTACTCAGAGGTAATGAGGACATGGTAAATATGAGGGTTTCTTCGATGGAGCCTTCCCACTCAGAGGTAATGAGGACATGGCAGGAGTGGGCTCCATGAAGGGGTACATAGAACGACTCAGAGGTAATGAGGACATGGAAGTTCTATGTAGAGGGGTGATTTGTTTTTGGTAGAAGTGAAACGACTCAGAGGTAACATCGACGTGGTCGTTTTGGAAATTTTGTGGATCTGTTACCCTTTTTGTGCACAGAATGTGTAGGTAGTGGATCATGAGGGAGGAGCTCTTTCAGAGAAATAAGTTTAGAGGTATGATCATACATGACTTACTACCTAAAAGAGTGATCGGAATGTGAGTTCAGAAGCACCTGCGGGTACATAACTCGATAATCTGGAAGAGTTGGAATGTGAGTTCAGCGGTACGGGCGGGTACATGACTCGATAATCTGGAATTTGGAAATATGAGTTCAGCGGCACCAGCGAGTACATGACTCGATAATCTAGAGTGTTGTGGATGTGAGTTCAGCGGCACCAGCGGGTACATAACTCAATAATCTGGGATTTTTGTGAATATGAGTTCAGCGGTACCAGCGGATACATGACTCGGTAATCTGGAAAATGTCGTTTAGACATAATATTTCTTCAGGAATTTGCCATTGACTGGCAGCATAAGCAAATCTCTGTTTTGTTTTGCGAGACGGTAAGCACCGTTGGAGAATATGGCCTCAATGATAAATGAACCTTCCCATTTTGGTTGGAATTTGTCGGCAGTTTTGTGAGTCATGACCATCGGCCTCCGAACTGCCAGAACGAGATCGCCCACTTGGAATGTTCTGATTTTAACCTTCTTGTTGAAGTGTTCGGAGATGCGTGCTTGGTAAAGCTCGATTCGTTGTTGAGCCAAGAGGCATTTTTCATCTAAGTCCTCCAACTCTTGTAGTCAGCGACGGTAGTTATCGTCCGTCGTCAATTGGTAAGTGAGAGCGACGCGAAACGAGAGGATTTGAGTCTCCAATGGAAGAACTGCCTCACTCCCGTACACCAGAAAGAATAGTGTGTTCCCTGTGGCTGTTCGGACTGTGGTATGGTACGCCCATAAGCATTCACCAAGCTTCTCGTTCCAGTCGCGTTTGTTGGACGATACGAACTTCTTGAGAAGTTTGATGATTATTTTGTTGAATGCTTCTGCCAACCCATTCGCTACCGGATTGTATGGTGTCGAAGCAATATTCTGAATTCGGTGTTTATCGCAGAAGCGATAGAAGGCGTGGCTTGCGAACTGCGGACCATTATCGTGGATAATCCTTCAGGGCAGTCCAAAGCGATAGATGACGTGATGCTTGAGGAAGCTGATCACGTTTGAAGTCTTTACTTCTGCAAGTGGAACAGCTTCCTCCCATTTCGAGAAGTAATCTGTGATTGCGAGTATAAAGCGATGTCCTCGGGACGAAGGCGGAGTGATCGGACCGATGATGTCCATTCCCCATGCTTCGAAGGGCCAGGATGTTACCGTCGGATGTAGAAATTCGAATGGTTGGTGGATGAAGTCTGCGTGGACTTGGCAGGCTTTGTATTTTCTTGCGTAGTCTATCGCATCTGCCACCATCGTAGGCCAGTAGTAGCCCATTCGGCGAAGGCGGTCTTGCAATTTTGGGCCAGGCTGATGGTTCCCACAGACACCGTTATGAGCTTCGCGTACAGCTTCTTTGGCTTCTGCGTTTGACAGACATCGAAGCAGTAATCTATCGTAGGATCGGCGATACAGCATTTTCGTCTCCGTATCATAGAAGAATCTGAGAGAATGCCTTCTGATAGAGGTGGCCTCTTTTGCGTTCTCGGGCAGGATGTCGTAAACTACAAAGTCAATGAATGGTTGTCTCCAGTCTGGGACTTCGTCGATCGTCTGAGCGGAATAACTCGCCACGAATTGAACATTGTTCTTGGGATAGACCAGTTCATGGCCTATCACATCCACCGATTGATGAGTATGATTTGGCACTGCTAGGGAAGCGGCAAGACCTGCCAAGGCATCGGCTTCGATATTTTGGAGTCTGGGAACGTGTTCGATGAAGAACCCCTCGAACGACGAGATGATGTCGATCGCTATTTGGTGATAGAGGATCATGTCTTCATGACGGACTTCGTACGAACCCCGGATCTGATTGACGATTAACTGCGAATCGCCGTATGCTTCAAGATATTCCACCCCCAGCTCTCTTGCAAGATGGAGGCCAATGACCAAAGCATTGTACTCGGCCACATTATTAGAGCAGGATTCTGTGAGGAAGTAAGTACGATTGATCACTAATCAGGAAGGAGAAACCAGCACCATCCCGACTCCGACGACGATGTTGCCCTTTGGTCCGGTCCTTGAGGCGCCATCGAAGAACATTCCACATATATCATCGTGAGAGGTTGCATGCGAGTCGGCAAATTCATCTGGGATTCTTTCATATATTCTGGACGACTCCGAGCCTGTGTGGGCTGCTAAAAAGTCTGCCAGAGCTTGACCTTTAACAGCCTTTTGCGGGACGAAGATCATATGGTAGGGGGACAGTAATATTGCCCATGTAGCGAGGCGAAAGATGAGTGCCCCTGGTTTCATCATGAAGACCCTGAGGGGGTTGACTCGTGAGATCACATGTATGGTTTGTTCTGTGACATAGTGCCGCATCTTTTGAATGGCGAACACCAGGGCGAGGTATTCCTTTTCTACGGCGGTATATCGATGCTCTGGCCCGATCATCATTCGACTGTGGTAATATATAGCTTGTTCATGGCCTGCATCGTTGTTTTGTGCTAGCAGAGCGCCGAGGGAATGCTCAATTGCTCGTACAGGACTGGAGTGTTCGACAAATATTTTTTGATGCTGTCGAAGGCACGCTGACATTTTTTGTCCCATACGAATGAGACGCCCTTCTTCATGAGATGGGTGAACGGCTGACAACGCCAGGAGAGGTTGGAAATGAACCTCCTGATGTAAGCTAACCTCCCTTGGAGGCCTCAAAGTTCTCGGAGATATCTCGGGGGACCCATCTCCATGATTGCCTTTGTCTTCTCAGGGTCTACGTGGATACCCTGGGCGGTGATAATAAAACCCAAGAACTTTCCGCTGGATACGCCCAAGAAAGATTTTGTGGGATTCATCTTCAGGTTATGTGCTCGCATCAGGTCGAATACTGTCCTCAGATCCTGGAGGTGATCTCCCTTACAGCAACTCTTGACGGCGATGTCATCAACATAGTACTCTACGGTCTTACACAAGTGATCCCTGAAGATAATACTCATGGCTTTTTGATATGTGGCGCCAGCATTCTTTAAACCGAAAGGTATGACTGTGTAGCAGTATGTGCCAATCGGTGTTTGAAATGATGTATGCTTTTCGTCGTCAGGAGACATCTTGATTTGGTTGTACCCCGAGAAACCATCCATGAATGACATGCGTTCGAAGCCGCATGTGTTGTCGATCATGATGTCTGTGATAGGGAGGGAGAATTCATCTTTAGGACATACCTCGTTTAGATTGCGGAAGTCGATACAGATTCGAATCTTTTCGTTCTTCTTGAGGACCGGTACTATGTTGGCGACCCAGTCTGGATGTTGCTCCATGCGTATGAAGCCGCAGGATATCAGTTTGTTGACTTCGGCTTCGATCGCATCCATGATGCCCGGGCAGAAACGTCACTGTTGTTGTTTGACCGGGTTTGCATCTGGCCGAATGTTGAGTTTGTGAAGAGCAATATCTGGATTTAATCCTGGCATGTCTTCATAGTTCCAGGCGAACACATCAATATATTCTTTGACAAATTCTAGTAGTGATTCTCGCTCTTCGTCTGTCAGGCTTTTGCTAATGAAGATTGGTTTTGGAGAAGAGTCGCTGCCTAGATCCACTTGTATGACCTCATCTTCAGTAGGAGGCTCTCTCCGTTCGAACAGCTTTTTCCATTGTGCATCCAGCTGTTGGGCCCAGGGCTCTAACTCGAGGATTTCATGAATGTCTTCATCTTCTTCGTAAGCATCGGTGAATGCCATGTTGACTGACCGGACTTGTCTGAATACGTCTCCGATGCTGGTGTCTGAATCAGAAGTTGGTGACCCGGTTGAATGTGAATGCCAGTCACATTCCTCATCTGAACTTTTAGGGGTTGTTATGGGCTCCACATCGGGTCTTGCTGTAGTAGTCCCGTGGTTTGCCAGCCGGGACTGGTGACTTTAAAGGTAATCGTCGCCCAGTACCGTAGTTCAAGCCTGGCGTAGTCTCCAGATCATACCCCTATTTTTGCATGAGGTATTTGGATTGGGAGCTATAAAGATACAGAGGCAGTCTTCCGGCATCTGATTCAGGATCGACCTTCTCTATGGTGAAGGGTTGTGGGTCGTCCTTCCGGCCGAAGATGATTGGATGGTCCCCTCCCTCGATTATGCGGTAAGCGTCTTCCACTAGAGTAAGCTGGTTTGCGATGTACACATTTGTCACCTGTGTGTGTAGGTGAGTGCCTATACCGTGTTCCATAGCATACATTGTACAAAGCTTATTAAGCTCGAGGTAGTTCAAAGATAGCCCTTTATTGATGAAGTAAGGTATCTTTTCTAGCGGGATTACATCATCTGCGGAGGAAACATCAGTGTGGGCAGCCACATACTTGGTTAGCTCCGGTTTTTCTTCGACCACCCCCTGTATAAACGAAGACTGAGAGGATGACCTGGGCAGCTTGATCGTCAGGGGTTCTGCTGGTGGAGCAGAATGTGGAGTCGTTGGCAAACTAGCGACCCCCAGTTTGGTACTCGATACTGGACGGGGAGTTGTTGGTTTGCAAGAAGCCCCAGACCTTGCATCGGGGTGACGATTCTTCTTGGGAAGGCGTATCATCATTGGTTTGTCGGAGGGGTTGAGCTTCTCCATTTGTGGTTGGCCGACTCTAGGCAGCCTGATTGTCAATGGCTCCGTTGTGGGTCTTGGCACTTGGCCGAACCTTGGCAGCCTGATTATCATTTGCTCTTCTTGTGCCGAGAGGCTGATTGCGTCCTTACGCAGAGTGGCTGTAAGGGGTACGGACTTTCCAGGTTTGCGAGCTTGGAGGTGGATCGTTAGGGGTTCTTCTGATCCTGTGGCTGTCTCGGTACGAGCTTGCACATCTCCTTCACCAAGGTGCCTCCTCGACTTTTCGTATAGGCAGGAATCTGAGTAGTAGGATTCGACCCCTTTGAAGGGATCGATGTCGGCAAATTTTGTCCTCACAAAGCCATGTTTGTCGACATACTTGAAGCACTGGTACAGAATGAAGGGCACGATCATGTAATCATGTATCCAAGGGCGCCCCAAGAGGATGTTGTAGGAAGTGTCTGCGTCTATGACGTAACAGGTTACTTCTGAGTGAAGATCGCCAATTTGGCACTTCAAGCGAATCTTTCCAATCGGGTAGCTCCTGTCCGAATTGAAACCGCTGATGGCGGTGCTTGTTGGCGTCAGGCGATGCATAGGAATGCGGAGATGATGTAACAGACCCTTCGGGATGATGCTTATGGAAGAACCAGGATCAATGTGCATCCGATCCACCTTTACGTCGCCGATGTATCCAGTGTAGTATAACGGGCGATCGTGCAGGTTGGTTTTGATGAGCATATCCTGCGGAGTGAAGACAATGTTGGTTATCGCTCCCGTGCAAACGTTGTCTTGGAGATCTGTAGGCGGGCTCTCCCCCGTGAGGTTGACCTGAGCCAGATAGGCGTCGGCATTCTGGAGTGCATCGCTCAAAGCCGTGCGAACATCCTTTGAGAGTCTCAGGAGCTCGTATAATGACAATTTGGCCGGTGTGTTGGCCAATTGCGCCAAGATGTCGAAGTTGTAGGGCCTCTCCAGCCTCTGCGGTGCCTCTTTTCGGAGGGATTTGTCAAAGCGAGTCTCCTTCGGCCTAGGCTTGTCGGTCGTCGGAGGCTGAGAAGGTCCTGGAGCGTCAGCAGTAGCTGGCTGATGATCTTCAGCCGAGTTATCAGTCGCAGGTTGAGATTGTGCCCCAGACCGAGTGACGACAGCTGTGGCTTCTTCGATATCTACCGATATTGTGCGGCAGGACCTGACTTTTCTACTCTTCTTCTTGCGAATGGATGGTGGTGTGGATTGAGTCACCTCGAGTACCAGGTCCGGATGGACCCACATGACCTCCCCCCATGATGTGGTGAGGGGCACTAGACCAGCAGCCTGATCCCGGGGGGATGAAAGATTAGCAACTTCTATTGTTGCCAGGGGGATGGGTACCACACCGTCTTGAGTTTCTGTTGGAGAAAAGCTGCCAAATTGTACTGACACCATATTGGCTGCCACGGTTACCTCTTCGAAATCGATGGCCAGAGCATTCGAATCGATGAGATATTGGATGTACCATTTCAGTTGGTAGCAGTCGTGGGTAGTATGGTGGACGTAGCGGTGGTAATGGCAGTACTTTGGGCTCTTCATTTCTGCCGGTCGAGGTTTCAGTCTTGGCGAAGGGAGCTGAATTCTGTCTCCTTGTATGAGCATGTCCAAGATGGGCTTGACGTGGCCGTCTTCAAAAGAGTAGGTAATTTGCGACCATTGTTTGTCTGCCGATTTTGACTCAGGTTTCTGTGCTGTATCGGCCACCATAGCCTGCTTGCCCTCGTTGTCCCGATTGTTGACGGAGCTACCCCCATTGTTATTGTTGGCATTAGGACGTCTGCCCTTGTCCTCTCCCTCTGAGATGTGCAATCCCAGTTGGCGAGCCTTCTTCAATCGTTCTTCGGCGCTAGTGGCACTGATAATAAACGTCTTTCAGTCCTTGAATTGACTTTCACCCATCCAGAGGCTGATTGTTGGAAGCAGTCTCTTTTGGCAAATTTCAATTAAGGAGGAATCCGGATTACCGGACGACAATTTCATGGCGGTTTAGCGAAACCACTCGATATAGTTTTTTGTCAGCTCTTTCTTCCCTTGAACGACGTCCATGAGGGTGGACATTGTGATGTCCTGTCCTACTTCGTAGAATCTCTCTAAGAACATGCTCTTGAAGCTGGCGAAGGAGTGGATACAGTTGTCTGGCAGGTTACGGTACCAGTTGAAGATGACCCCTTCCAATGCCCCAATGAATAATCGTGAAAGGATGGCATCGTCATGGGGCAGATGGTAGGTGGTGACCTCGAAGTAAGTGATGTACCGACTTGCGGAGGTCTTCCCATCATATGGATTGATGTGGAATGGTTTATACTTTGGTGGAAAGGGAACATCTCTCCACGCAGTGGGATACGGTTGTCATATCCTGAGGTCTTGGCAGTTTTCTCGGGCGTGGAACATGGCCCGGATTTCCTGGACCTCTCTTCTTGCCTTCCTGGCTTCGTTTGCAGCAGTAGAAGTCGACATCTCAGGAGGAATATTGCCCGGGTTAGGTGCTGCTGAATTTGAGTCTGCATTGACCGCGGGGCCCGAGTTTGTTTGGCCAGGCATCCCCCCTTGCAGAGTAGGGAGGGCTGCTTTGATCTCGTCCACGGATTTGACTAAAGTGCGCAGTATGGCCTCTAGAGTGTCGATGCGTTGGCGACCACTGGGACCCTCCTGGTTGCTGTCTGTCATGAATACCGCCCTCACATGAGGAGAAATGGAAGGGACGATGGATGACGTACACTCCGAATCATACCCCTGTAATAAAAAGTCATCGGGGTATATGGGAATGTCTTCCTCTGGTTCGGACTCAGATGGAACAGTACCCCCAGCTTCCGAGTTCGCCTCGTCTTGGAAATTGTGGACGTCCTCGGGGACATCGGGATTTGCTGCATCTGATGGTAGAGTTGTTTCCCCCAGCTCATCTTCTTGGAACATCTGATTATCGTGGAGGTTCGGAGGAGTGCTACCCCCAGTTCTAGCAACCCCCAGTGATGTGGACGATGAATCTCCCACTGTTGCAGATTTTATCTTTGAACGGGTACCTTGGAAAACTCTGGTGGTGGGCACCCGCTTAGACGACAGTCTCTTAGTCATAGTGGTTGAAATCTTTGGGCTAAAAACATTTGTCTTCTTTCCTCTCCCATCGGCGGGGATTTTCTGAGCAGAGTTGCAGGAGACGATGGAAAGTGCCTCATCTTTTGAACATGGTTGTTGCAGTCTTTGGAAGACGGACTGTCGGTCTTCTCGTACCGTTGCATTATTGCAACAGCAGTTGACGATGACTTGGGTGCTGTGATGTCCGTGGGAGGATTCTTTGCACCCCGAGGCCCCCTATCTTTCCTTGCGCTTGTGGAGGATAGCCTCACGCAAGTCAGATGGGTCTGAAACGACTATGTTTGCTCCCTAGATTTTGGAAGACTTTTGGGAACCTCTCTGTCCATTTGCTGCCGGGGGCGGGACTCGAGTGGTTCTGTACAACTTCCCATCAGAGGCCTGCATAACAATATGTGGAACGCTCGGATGGTCAGAGGTCGGATCAGCGGACCGAGCTTGCCAAGCTCGTGCTGCCCTAGACTTCTTCACTCTAGTGCGTGAGGGTATATAGTAGGAAGAGTCTAAGTGGTGCTGGAGAGAGTCAGACATGTCTTCTTGGGAGCACAAGAGATCAGGACCATAGGAGAGGCGGTCGAAGACTGAGCCGCGTGGAGCAGGCGGCATGCGGCTGGAATCAATAATCTTCATGCGGCTAGCAGTCATAGCCACATGGGCTTTCTTCATGCGGCTGGAAGTCTCAATCGTATGAGTGTTCTCCATACGGCTGGAAATCCTGGTCGCATGAGTGTCATGCATTTGGCTGGCAGTTTCGGCCGCATGGTCATCATTCATGCGGCTGGCAATCTTGGTCGCATGAGTCTTCGTTTTGCGGCCAGTGCCTTTGTTCGGTTTCTTCCTAGAGCACATAGAATCACTCTTTGCCCCTGCAAGTCCAGCATCGTAGTGCTTTCCTCTGCCGGACTTGGGGACAGCAGAGTCCTCCATGGCTTGAAGTGGGGCCGCATGAGAGTCGCATTCGCCATCTTGGGCGGTAGAGAGTACTCCGTCCAGAGCTTGGGGAGGAGCAAATAACTTTGGCCTCCACTCCCTGCGAGCTTTCTTTGTACGAGTTCGCTTTTGGACCGGGCCAGCGCTTCCTTCAGAGAGCATTTCTTCAAATGCCTGTTGGTCGAAGCGGACGACCATCTTCTGTTGTGTGGAACCAAGTTTGGCTGCATCCGATTGCGTCACCAACTCCTCAGCCGTGGAGAAGTTTGTCTCCAGCAGAGTCGCCATCGTGTTTGCCATTGATTTGTAAAAGAACAGAACAATTATCGGAGGACTGAACTTAAACTCACAATACAAACTCGCTCGTACAAAGAAAGCCTAGGGACGAAAACCTAGGTACAGCAATCTAAGTACAATTGTTTATTTTAGATTATGGGGGGTGATGATAGAGGCTCGGAAAAGCGACGGCAGCTCTGTCTTACTCCTTGGACGATCGGATGCAGCCTTGGCTCCGGGAAAGATCTGCTTGGCGTTGAAGAAATGCTCTCCTTATTCTCTCTGTGCTTATTTTTTTTCTCCAAGTGCTCTGGTGCTCTTCTCCAAAAAAGAGGGTCCTTCTCGCATGGGAATGGCACCTTGCTATTTATAGGAGTGGGGATGCAATCATTAGGGTTTGCGATGATTGCCTCCTTGATATGTCGACGGTTAAGGACCAATTAATCTGGGCCCTTCATTCTGATTGTAGCAAATCTAGGTAATTAATGTAGATTGCATCAAATCTCTGTGGGCAATAAATGTTGATTGTCATGAATATTCGAGACTTGTAATGGCCAGCCACGTGTCCAATTTGCTCGATTTGGCTTGATCAGGGCAATTATGGTGATTGTATTAAATCTGATTCCAGGAAGATACGACTGCCATGTGTCTCAATCGTCGTGACAAGCGCCACGTGTCCTCCATTGGGTCGTCCTGGCTGAGCCGCATATGAGTAGACCGCATGAGGATGAATGGCCGCATGAAGATGGACAGCCATATGGTGATGAACAGCCGCATGAAGCTGGGCAGCCGCATAAGGATGGGCAGCCGCATAAGGATAGGCAGCCGCATGCTGACGGGTGGCCGCATAAAGGATACAGCCGCATGAAGATGGTGGCCGCATGAAGGGGCGGCCGCATGGGGATGGACGGCCGCATGAAGTGGTCGGTTGCATAAATGCAGCAGCCGCATGCCTCAGAATTTGGTGGATCTGCCAACTGTGAAAAGATTTCCTCATCTTCCCTAGGAACACTCCTTTATGCCAGTCATTATTGCATCTTTATGTCAGAGTTGTCATTTGTCAGAGCCATCAGCCGTCAGGGCATTAAATGCAGTAAAAGACGACGGGAAGAGCTGTTGAAGGCCACGTGGCTCTGGATCTATCCGAGCCGCATAGACGCGTGAGCCGCATGGACTCTCTGAACCGCATGGGCTATCTGAGCCGCATGGGCTATCTGAGCCGCATGAACCTTTCTTTATTTTTTTCCATGCTTCTACAGCAAGAGAAGATTTTTATTTCATATAAAAGTCTATTACATGTCTAAAAGGCTTTACATAGGAGAATTTCTACAAAAAGAAAGATCCTAAGACTATAGCCAGGCGCAGCAAACTGCCATGCGCCCCCCACCAGGCGCATCATCAGTCAGGTGCATCACTTCAGCGTCTCAGTCAGGCGTGTCTCTTCAGCGTCTCTGTCAGGCGCAGCCTTCAGCGTTTCAGTCAGGCGCATCTCTTCAGCGTCTCAGTTATGCACATTATGAAGTCTCAGCATATGCGTCTTACTTCGACCTGATCAAATACTTCGACTAATTAAGCATTTATTGAGCAGAACAGGAGTGGGCGATCAACCCCACTCTTGTAGGAGAAAGAGCTCTCCAAAGTCCAAGAAAGAGGAGAGCACCGCAATCGATCCGCGGCTAAAGGAGCAGCTTTCAACACAACCAGAATGGGCAACACCCACTCTGGCAGAAGAAAGAGCCTCCAAAGCCTGGAGCACCACAATTCCGATCTGCGGCTCTTCCAGCATAACGGAGACAGGGCTCGAGCATCCCGATCTTTGGATGCAACAGGCACCTTCTGCCTGCCTCAGAAGCCTTGGACTCCGACTTTTGGATGTAACAGTCACCTTCACGTACATGAACGAAGACAAGTTGTCACATCTTCACGCTCGGGAGCATCTCGTCAACAGAATGTGCTCGAGCAAACAAGTTCATTCGGGAAGACGTGAGAGAACGAGAGGCAAACTCTCTCCTTGCCACTATTTATAGGCCGGGCAAATCAAACTCATGCGCCAAGTGGCGGGCTCTCCGAATCCCGTACAATGAATTTGCATTTATGGTGATGAACCTGACGCTTTGAATTTGGCAAAGTCAAAACGGCCATTTAAAGCACTTAAAGAACACAAAAGTCGGACCAATAAAGGCACGTCATACAAAAGGACACGCCAGTCAGACACCGCGCATCGAACAGATGCGCCCGTCAGTTCCAAAGTGCCCCGTATGGATGCGGCCAACAAAGCACAGATCCATGCATCCTAAATCAAACATGGACCCATGTGCCCATTTCGGCTCTTTACCCATAAAGCAATTAATGCTCAAGTGACAGAGTTGGCAGCACGTCCCCCGAGGACTGGACAGTTAGCAAGGTTTTTCAGAAGACGAAGCGTCGCTGACATCAGCATCATCCTTACTTTTCTTCGACGGTTACGACCCACGTGGCCGACCAACCACTCGTATGCGCCTCAGCGGCCATGCGCCTGAAGACTCGCATGCGCCTCAAAAGTCGTGCACCCAGACTGGTTCGTGACTCCTGAAAGTTGTGAGCCAAAGTCTTCTCATGCGCCCGATCTCAGGCGCATCCTATCAGATCACTCTCCACCAAATCTGAGATCTTTGAGCAACGCACATGCGCCACGTGTCCTTTGACTCAATTCAGCCTATGAAGGGGTGCTAATCACCTAAGATCTCAGCAACTGAAAGATTATCTCCTCTGCTACATGTCAACTCACAAATGCAGCATGAAGGATTCAACCGACAAATGATGGTGCATCATCCATGCGCCTCCCGCAGCTTCAACCACGTGGCATCCCCACGTATAGGTGCATCCTACATATGCGCGCATGAGCAGCCAGCCTGCAAACTATAAATAGAGGGATCATTTCCTTCTTCCGGACATACGGACCACGTAATATATATACGTACACAGACAGAAAAAGGGATCAGAGTTATCATCCATCAAGATCAGAAGAGACACTCAACGTCTTCTTCCCATCTGCAAACTCCAGCACCTAGAGCAACTCAGCCCTTCAGAGAACCGAGAACCGTCGTCAGATCGTCAACAGAGTCAACGCATTACCACTCGCTCCATCGACACAGGGACCCAGATAAACAAAAGTGTTCTCCTAGGACTACATCTAAGTCCTATATTGTAACACTGTTCTGTTTGTAATTAAAATTGCAATAAAAAGATTTTAATGGCAAACAAGTATGGCTAAGCCAAAGTACTGTTTGACATCGCTTCCAAGCTTAAGAATAGGATGTTATGAAGGTTGCGAACGAGAATGCGTAGAGAAACACCTTGACGGAATCCCTTGATCGAACTTTATTTTTGATCTAGGTTGTGACGGTGGAGGGTTGTTTCTTTACTCCGTTGACGATCTGACAGAGAGAGGAAATTATCGGGCTCAACTTTTCTAGCTGAGAAGAACAGCAAGGATTATCTCTGGGATGCTCGGGACTTCTTGAGGTGCTCAGGAATTGAGACGGATCGACCTGAATTGAGTCTGGGATCGAGAGCTTCAAATGGAGGATGACTCCTCCTATTTATAGTTGATAGAGAGGGTAGCACACGCGCCTATGGGTAGGCGCGAACTTTAACTTTCCACATGGTGCCCCTAAACAAGGGTTGGTTGTGACTAGGCACACACTTCACTGGTGAAAAGACCATAGCCAACCGCCACGTAGTAGATATGCTGTTAGAGAGAATCTCAAAATGCTCCAAACTCGTTCTTTGGCATGATTGGTCATTTGGACATGTGGCATGCGCTAGAGTCACACACACGCCTAGGAGTCACTGTCCTAGGTGGCGCGTGGTATGTAGGCGCGAGGGTAAAAGCACACGCGCCTAGGGGGCTTATAGCGACATACGCCTATTTGCAATATTCCCGAGGGGAATGAACCTTAACTTCAGTATTTCTCTTTGCACGAAAATTGAAGTGTCGTATGGTGGTCTCGAGAGAGCCATGCTCATTAAATACAGTCTCGAAAAGGAGCAACTGATAAACATAGGCGGAGGCGTGATGGCTCAGGCGCGCCTATGGAAGTGAGGCGCAGGGAGAGAAGGTGCACCCTTAAAGAGGTTCATGTAGTCATGGGAGAGAGTTATAGTATGCCTATTATCTTCATCGAGTCACGAGCAACTTCAGTAATAATAGCTTCTCGACTTCTGTGTAGAGGACGTCTTTTCTAGCACAGAAAATGAAGCGTTCTACTAAAGGCGTCAGCAAGGCCGCGCCTAGATAAGACGGCTGATGCTTTAGATGAGGCGCGAGTAGACGATTTGGACGTGCCTTAGAGGGGGCGTGATTGGCCCAGAGCATAGAGATAGTCTTCTTTCTGATGTCACGTTGCTTCTTGTTAAACGTGCATAGCTCTTCACCAGGCCTGATGCTAGCATCATACTTTGATCATGTTGGGGCGCACGACATATGCGCCTACAAGACCCCCTTTAAAGTTTTCTAACTTTTGTATAGCTAGAAACACTTTGAAAAACAGTAGGGCGCGTGCTAATATGGGATTTAGCACGATCTCCTTTTGGATAAAAATGGTTGATTATGCTTTATCTTGAGCAGATAACTGCTTATTTTCTCTCCTTATCAAGGTACACGCCCTTTTGAGGCCTATAAATAGGCGTTGGAAAACTGATCGGCACGGGAGTTGAAGCATCAAGTTCATCGCTATTAATGCCAGGTTCGTTATATTTAATACGAATTTGAGCCTATAAATAGGGTCTCTTGGGAGAGAAAGAGTTTTCATTTGTTTTTTCCTCTCTTTTCGTTCTATGGCCGACGACGATTCTTTATCGGCTCGTCTCCTCATCGAATGGGAGAGCAAACTTGAGGTAAGGCCGCCTGAAGTTTTTGTCGACGTGTTACTCGAAGTTCTCGCTGAGATACTGATCAAAGCTCCTACCGAGACGTCGCTCGATGTCGACGTGATGCACTTTGCATTTGATGGTAAGCAAACTTGATTTCTTGGAGGCCACAATTTGCGAATGTACAATTTAATTTCTTGGAGAGTGTGAATGCTGGCATGTCGGGGTGTTCATTATTGTCATACGCGTCTACCATACGCCATGCTGCCAAGGCATACGCCAAAATGTTGTACGCACGGAAGGAAGCTGAGTCTTTTGTCTTTTATGCAGATTGTATCTCGACTTACGCCCACTCAGATGGAGCATGGAAGGATATCATAAGCCAGTTGATTCGAGGAGACAACCATTCTGATGTGGGATCTTGTAACGAGATCAAGCAAGGTGATCCCCATTTATACAGTGTGCTAGCTATCTTCACTCCCGAGATGAGATGTATTGTCCGCCGAAATAAGACTGGATCTACATGGTTAGGACTGATTGTCCAGGTTGGTACCCTGTCTTCCAGCAACTTCTCCGTACGGGCGATGCGACCACTCTGCACACTTGAGATGGCCTTCCTACTTGTCTTGAAAAATTAATGCAGGCCCAGCACGAAAGACTTTGTGACATTACTGCCTTCTTCCCTGAGGCATTTGTCATATCACTTCCCTCTATAATGGGGTATTTGTCACATCACTGCCCTCTATAATGAGGGAGTCATGAGCCAGTAGTAGATTTCCATTATACGTAATCATGAATATCATTGATGAATCTAATCATTTAGTAGATTTCCATCATATATAATCATGAATATTAAATAAAAAATTTATCTCCTTTTGCTGGCTTGATGTGAACTTTTTTGTGATTTGTGAACTTTTGTAGACTCATCTTCTTTGATGCATTTTCTTGGAAGGGTAGAAAGGAACGTTTGTTCAGAGGTAATATGAACATGGCAAACGTAGGATTTCCAAACAGGTAACTTACTCAGAGGTTAAAAGAACATGGTAAGGAACATGAGAACAACTCAGAGGTATTATGGACATGTTTGTTCAGTGGGTTTATCATGAATACACATAGCACTAGGTGCAGATGATAAGCAATGGTCTTTGTTAACAGAGGTAATATGGACATATTGAAACAAGATCGATAGGTAAGAATGTATACTTAGAGGTAAATGAGGACATGGTAGACATTCGGTGGGTTTATCTCGAGTACACCTAAACCTAGGTGCAGAAAATAGACGATGACCTTGGTCAACAAAGGTAGTGGGGATGTGTTGAACCAAGATTGATAGGTGAGAACATATACTTAGAGGTCAATAAAGACGTGGTATCCATTCGAACAAGCTGTAGCGGGAACAGATACATAGGAATGGAAGATAAACTGGACATTCATACATAGTATTTCTTGAGAAACTTGTCGTTGATAGGCATCATGAGCAAATCTCCATTAGGTTTTGCTAGCCGGTATGCGCCATTGGAATAAACCATTTCTACGACGAACGGCCCCTGCCATTTCGGTTGGAACTTTCTAGCAGTCTTGTGAGTCATGATCATCGGCCTTCTTACTGATAGGACCAGATCACCGACCCAAAATGACCTTTCCTTGACCTTTTTATTGAAGGCCCCTGAGATTCGTGCCTGGTATAGCCTCAATGCGTTGTTGATCTTGAAGGCATTTTTCGTCGAGTGCGTCCAACTCTTGTAGTCGCAAGCGATGATTATCTTTTATAGTCATACGACTGTTAAGGGCCACCCGTAGAGAGGGAATTTGGATTTCCAAGGGGAGTATGACTTGACTTCCATATACCAGCGAGAATGGCGTACTACTGGTTGGTGTACGGACTGTAATTCGGTAAGCCCAAAGGCATTCTTTGAGTTTCTCGTCCCAGTCACGCTTATTGGAAGATACCACCTTTTTGAGGAGTTTGATAATGATTTTGTTGAAGGCTTCAGCTAACCCGTTAGCTGCTGAGTTATAGGCCATCGAGGCTATGCTCTGGATTCGGTTCTGGTCGCAGAATCGACAGAAGGAGCCGCTAACAAATTGTGGGCCATTGTCGTAGATGATCCTCCAGGGTAACCCAAACCGGTAGATGACATGATGCTTGAGGAATTTAATCACGTCAGAATTTTTACTTCTACAAGTAGTATAGCTTCTGACCACTTGGAGAAATAATCGGTTATGGCCAAGATGAAGCGATGGCCTTTTGATGACGGAGGGGCGATCGTGTCGATAATGTCTATTCCCCATGCTTCAAATGGCCAAGATGCCACCGCAGGGTGGAAGTACTCTGATGCTGGTGAATGAAGTCATCATGGATCTGATACATCTGGTATTTCTTAGCATATGTCAGGGCGTCTGCTATCATTATAGGCCAATAGTAGCCCATGCGCCTGAGTCGGTCCTGAAGCTTAGGTCCCGGCTGATGAGCTCCGCAAGTGCCGTCATGAGCCTTGCGCAGTACGTCTTTAGCCTCCTGGCCTGATAAGCATCGGAGTAAAAGTCTGTCGAAGGAGCGATGGTATAATGTTTTAGCTTGAGTGTCACAGTAAAATCGAGGAAAGCGTCTTCTGACTGAAGTTGCTTCTTTTGCATTATCTGGTAAGATTCTGTACACTGCAAAACCTATAAAAAGGGATCGCGAGTCTCGACTGCCTTCTTCGGCCTCTGTGGACTGGTAGGCTTGTATGTATAGGTTGTTCTTAGGGCATACCAACTCTTGCCCTATCACTGTGATAGTGTGCTGAGTCCCAGCAGGTGCTGACAATGATGTTGCCAATCCTACTAGAGCATCAGCTTCTAGGTTCCGCAGCCGGGGAACATGTTCTATGAAGAATCCCGTAAAAGTAGAGATTATGCACATCGCTGCTTGGTGATATGGAATCAGGTTCTCATGTTGGACTTTGTATTGTCCGCGAACTTGGTTGACAATTAACTGGGAATCACCGTAAGCTTCCAGAAAGTCGACCCCCAGCTCTTTGGCCAGCCGAAGTCCGATGATGAGAGCATTGTACTCATCAAAGTTATTAGAGCACAGTTCTGAAAGTGAATATGCTCATTGGATGGCCAAATTGTCGGGGGAGATTAACACTACCCCCACTCCAGCCATAATATCGCCTTTGGGACCTGTCCTTGAAGCACCGTCAAAGAACAGTCGCCACACCGGCTCTTTTGTAAAGGTATGGGCATTCATTACTTCATCTGGGATATCTTCGTAGAGCTTCGATGTCTCGGCTACACGATGGGCAACTAACCCTTGACCGCCTTCTGAGGGAAAAATACCATGTCATAGGGGAACAGAAGTATCGGCTATGTAGCTAGGCGTGAGTTTAATACCCCTGGCTTGGTCATGAGTACCCTGAGGGGATTGACCCTAGAGATGATGTGAATCGTCTGTCCGACTATATAATGTCGAGTTTTCTGAATAGCAAAAACAAGGGCGAGGCACTCTTTCTCCACAGGGGTATATATGTGCTCGGCTCCGATTAGTTGACGACTGAGATAATAGATAGCTTTTTCGTAACCTATATCATTGTGCTGGGCTAACAGGGCCCCAAGAGAATGATCCAGGGATCGAACGTACAGTAGGAAGGGTCTTCCCAGGACCGGGGCCACTAGGACCGGCAGGTTCGTGAGATATCTTTCAATATCTTCGAAGGCTTGTTGGCATTCCTCGTTCCATACAAAGGATACCCCTTTCTTTATCAACTCGGTAAAGGGTTTACAACGTCCTGAGAGATTGGAAATAAACCTCCGAATGTAGGCTAAGCGCTCCTGAAGACCGCAGAGTTCACGCAGGTTCCTTGGCGGTTGCATTCGATGATAGCCTTTGTCTTCTCTGGATCTACGTGAATACCCTTCGAAGTTACGATGAAGCCTAAGAACTTGCCGTTGGACACTCCCAGGTAGGACTTAGATGGGTTCATCTTCAACTGGTGCGTCCTCATCAAGTCGAAGACGGTTCTTAGATCATGAAGGTGATCACCTCGAAAGTGGTTTTTGACAACGATGTCATCAACATAGCATTCGACTGTCTAACGCAGGTGTTTATAGAATATGATACTCATGGCGCGCTAGTACATAGCGCCCACATTCTCCAAGCCGAAGGGCATTACTGTGTAACAGAATACCCCTATTGGAGTCCTAAAGGACGTATGTTTCTCGTCATCTGGAAACATCTTGATCTTGTTATAACCAGAGTAACCGTCCATGAAAGACATGTGTTCGAATCTACAGGTGTTGTCGACCATCACATCGGTGATGGGTAATAGGAATTCGTCCTTTGGGCAAGCGGCATTTAGATCACAAAAATCTATACAGACTCGGACTTTTCATTTTTTTTTGTAACTGTGAAGATATTGGCCACCCAGTCTGGATGTCGTTCTTCACGGATGAAGCCCCTCTTTATAAGATTGTTGACTTCTTTCTCGATAGCGTTCATGGTATCAGGGCAGAACCGCCATTGCTGTCGCTTCACTGGCTTAGCTTTAGGCAAGATATTTTGTTTGTGTACGACGACATTCGGGTCTAAGCCCGACATATCTTCGTAGCTCCAGGCGAAGACGTATATGCATTCTTTTACAAGCTCAATAAAAGACTCACAATCTTCTCCTTTCAAACTTTTGCTGATGAAGATCGGTTTAGAAGAAGAGTCATATCCCAAGTCGATTTGTACGACTTCATCTTTAGTAGGCGGTTTGCGCAACTCGAAGTGCTTCTCCCATTTGGCATCAAGTTGTTGAGCCTAGGGTTCAATTTTGAGGGGTTCGAAGAACAGCTCATCATCTTCAACGACCTGGTCCGTTGACGTCATATTCACTGACAACGTTCTACGAAACACTTCCTCGATACTGGTGTCGGAGTCGCTGGAGGAGTCTGAGGAGGACGAATGTGTCACTACCCTGTGTTGCAGGACTCCAGGTGCTTTAGGAGGGATATATCCGAGACCACTGTGAGTCTTATGGTAATATTGATCAGACTTGCCTTCGAGAACATTAATCTTGATCGGCAAATGCTGACCCTGTAACACCCCAGTCCCAAAATACGTATAGGACCAAGATACGATACATGCCAGCAACACTTCACCAATGGGCCAAATCTCAAAGTAAGCCCATTAGCGAATGCTTAAGCTGTAAATCATGATAACAACCCAGAATATGGTACAAGTCACAGGTCACAGCTAATCTCATCCACACAGAAAATATGACACGATATATTAAGTCCAATAAAATAATACTAATGAGAAATATCTGTCTAACATGAAATAGAAATAATAACTGTGCGGGTAAGACATCCCGAAACCACAGTATAAAGAAATAAATAATCCACTACATGTCCACTGAAAAAGGAAGAAAATAAAGTATCAAGACTAAAAGAGACATGTCTCAAGAGAAGTCTTTAGCAACTATCTCGTCCTCCTGCGAAGGTGCGTCACCAGTCTCGACTCCAGAACCGTATACCTCCGGGTAGTCCTCGTCTCTAACTAAGCCTGGAGAGATCACCAGGTCCTTAGAGGACTACCAAGATACATAATATACAAGCCTACTGTACAGTGAATAACATGTAGAAAGAAAGTGAAATAAACAATGATCAATAAGGATGTCTCAATATCGTAACGCCATGGGACACTCCCGACCTCGAGACAAAAGATATGTCACTACTACCGTAATGCCATAGGACACTCCCGGTCCTAGAGACGGGATAACAGGTCGATAACAAGTCTCTAATACCGTAACGCCATTGCTCCCAGTCCTAGAGATAACAGGGCCAATGTCTAGCAATCAATCACAAGTATAGGTCAAGTCAAATCAAGCTCAAGGGCGAAGGTAGAAGACTATTCAATATCGTCAGAAGACTCACATGGAACAACAATAGCATACGATGACTAAATAAGGAACGTGCACGTAAAATAAGGAAGTGACTGTAATATGAACATGAATAACAGATAATGAAATATAACTGGAAAGAAATAACAGTATAGAAATGCTTGAAAATAAACTGTACGATTCGGCAAGGTATACTTGCCTGGTGTAGACTCAACCACGTCTAAAAAATATGTCAGATCAAATGCCCGCGAAAGCTGAACTCCTGTAACTGTCCTCGGATGCTGAAATAGACATCCAACATTCCTGGAATAAGCAAAATAGCTAGGATAGGCTACCCATAAGTCCAATTCTGGACACAGGAGCAAAACGGTCATTTCGGGTTAAAACGGTATCCGCCGTTGGACCCGCTTTACACCGAAAAGCGTGCCAAAGTCAATGGTCTCTAAATTCGTCAAACTACATGTCTACGGATTTGTTTTGATGATACAAACCCAACCGTATGTCCAAAGTTGGATTCCGGCAGGCCGTGCACAAAATCGTCCATTGAATCGGATCGTGGGGCCCGCAAAACGGCGATCCGGTCAACTGTCTCGGAATCGGACCAAACTTGGCATACAGGACCAGAAAAATGATACGGTCCTGTTGGCGTAAGTTTTGTCTTGATCTTACGAACGTAGACAAAATAATTAAAAAATTCTAAAAAAGACCGATACGGTGATTTTTGACGGATACGCATCAAATTCGTCGCGCACACGTGACCAATTTGAATTTTGTCAAAGCCCACATGCCCGGATTGGAGGAACGCACGTTGATTCAAAAGAATTTTAAAGTTTTCGAAAACAGTTTTAATAAGTTTTTCTTGATTTTGGCAATTTGATTTCTCGACGCACAGTTGATGAAATTCAGATTTACAAAAAGGATTTCGAATCCTATAGGTTGTCTTCCAGATTGTCTAATAGGATTTTGAAAACTCT
Source organism: Iris pallida (assembly GCA_029216955.1). Lineage (NCBI taxonomy): Eukaryota > Viridiplantae > Streptophyta > Magnoliopsida > Asparagales > Iridaceae > Iris > Iris pallida. The sequence goes on from JANAVB010022597.1 coordinate 6,482,617, forward strand.
CAAAAGCTGGACAGTTATAATCCTTCCAAATCGGTGTTTAAACTGTTACTAAAGAACTAGTATTATGTGGTTTTTCGTGTAGTTCAAGAGGGGCTTCTGGAAAATCTAATGCATTAATATTAAAACCTATTGAAGGATCTCGAAGGTCGTCATCTAGGCTTTCCATAGAATCAATTAGAATCAATTATTAAAACCTATTGGAGGAGAAACGGGGTACCTCGAAGAAGATTTCTGCTACTGTGTGGTGCGGCTGTCCCCTGTTTCCGTGCGCGGGCGGCTGTCTCCGACGGTGCAGGCGGTCGGACGCGCGCAGGAAGGTGGGGCGGAGTCTGGGTCGAGGGGTCGAGCATTCAGGTCGAGATTTTCGTAGGTTTTCCAAGAAACCCGATAAGTATTCATTATATATAGAGTTTTTAAGATTCGATTCCTAATCGATTCTAATTCTTGATTTGAACTGGATTTGGGTTTAACTAATAGAGAATCAAAATTTAAATTACACAAAATCTTTTTGGCAAGATTTGATGAAGGTTTCATCGAAATCTTTATTGTGGGTTTCTTGCTGCCTTTAAGAGTCGGCCACAATGAGTATTGTTCCCGCGGGAACAGTACTGTTGTGAGTTTCTTCTTCTTCTTATTTGTTTTTTATATATAAACATATACTTAATATAAATATATATATATATATATATATATATATATATATATTATATTATATATAAACATATACTTAATATATATATATTATATATATATATATATATATATATATATATATATATATATATATATATATATACACACATAAGTTCACATATATATATGTACATATTTAGAAAAATATAAGAAAATATTCTATAAGGTGTCCCCTAAATCTGGTTGTACCAAAATAAATTCTTTTTCTAAATAAAATATTAATTTAATACTTATATATATAATAATTACTTTATTTATAGAAAATAATAACTAATAGACCATTACGAAATATATATACACAAAATATATCTACATGGACCCTTTTGGAATCATTCTCCGACTACATGGGCCTGGGCTTGGTTTGGGTCCAGTCCGGACTAGATTGGTTCAACCGGGTCCCTTAAAAGTCAATATTCTAATTAATAAATAAATAATTCACCGGTGGGGGTTAAGTCGCAACTTGGACTGGTTTTCCTAGTTAGAACACAACTATCGCCCAGCTTTCCTTATCATGGCTAAAATACAAGTCAAAGCACTCGACTATACTTTTCGTGCCATAATTCCTAGTCATCTTGTACTCCAAAAGTTAACCATGGCTAAGGTCATCTATAATAATAACTAAATATTAAAATATTCATAAAATCCTATTTTAAATCAAATAAAAAAATAATTCAAAAATTCAGGGGTGTTACAGACCCTTTCCGTAATTGAGACCCATATTGCTGTTCAAGTCATAACCCATCTTCTGGATGATGTGCCTGGCTTGTGGGGTATAGTGGTGAACCTGAACTAAACCGACTTCGGGTTCTGGCTCGCAAAGAGTATGAGTTCGGGAGTCGTCTACTCGGCCAAAGATGAGGGCACTTCTCTTTATTTCCTTGTCGGTACTGCAAAACAAGAGCCACGTACAGGGAGCACTTGTTCTGGAGAATAAACAACACGATTTGCATCTGAAGTGACAAACCCAAGTTTTGTTCCAGAGCATAAGCAGGGAAATCAGGAGAGTAGTTCAAGGGCATTCCTTTATCGATAAAGTAGGACAAATCGTCCTCAGGAATTACACTATCAGAAACGGGAAAGTTTGGCACAACAGTATCATTAATATCTCTACCCCCAGCTCCTGAGATAGGCAAGGATGGAGTAGGATGAGGCAGACCCCGCAACTTTACCACAATCTGTTCGACGGAGGGGTTTCTCCTCATCGGCGGTTTCCCCTTCAATGGCACCACCAAAGGAGTTGTGGCTTGAACTGTAGACGTTGCAGGGCATTCCTTGGTAGGTGGCCCACTTTTCAACTGGACTACTAAAGGAGTGGTAGCCTCGTATGTGGGTGTCTTAGGGCATTCTTTTAGGCGCACTTTTATTTGCTCCTCAGAGGCAGTTTGTGCCTCGGCTTAATCATCAGCGTCTTCGCCTGAGTCCCTCCAGTGTTTCCTTCAGAACAGCCGAGACTCAGTGTAGTAAACCTCAGCCCCTTTAAAGGGGTCAACATCCGCGAACTCAGTTTATACCACCCCGTCGCTGTTGACATATTTGAAGCATTGGTGGAGGGTGGATGGCACGATCATGTGCTCATGGATCCAAGGTCGCCCCAACAAGATATTGTAGCAGACATCCGCGTCGATGACATAGCAAGTCGCGAGTTACGGAAAGCCAATGCATAGGAATACCCAGTGTATGCAGCAGACGATGGGGGATGACGCTTACGAACGAACCAGGGTCAATATGCATATGATCGACCATGACAGAGCCAACGTACCATGTATAATATAGGGATCGGGCATGCCTATTGTTTTTTAGCAGCATATCTTGTAGTGAGAACGTGATATTAGGCATAGCCTCCATAATACTGTGGCATGCGGGACATGCAGCAGGGTCTTCATCCGGCTGTTGGATCTGTCCCAAGTAGGATTCGGCATTCTGTAATGCCTCCGTCAGAGCTTCTCGGGTCTTCTTGGAGAGATGGAGGAGCTCGAAAAGCGACAGTCTGGCCGGGGTGTTGGCCAATTGAGCTAGTTTGTCAAAATTGTAGGGTCGACCCAACCCTGCAGCGATGTCCTTTCGGAGGGGCTTATCATAATGCCCTTCTTTCTGTTTTTGTTTGTCCACCGTCGGCGGTTGAGATGGACCCGGCTCAGAAGTACCAGGAACGGCCGATGTTGTGACTGGTGTTGCCTCTTTACCAGGGACCTGGTCATAATTACGTAAATATTCTAAACCAGTCCTGGTTGCTTCGGCCCTTTCTTCATCAGATGATGCGGAGGCAGCATTACAAGATCTGTCCTTCCTGCCCTTGGTCTCGACAGCACGACGTGGGGCAGGTTTGATTAGGTCGTTGGTGAGATCGGGATACACCCACATGACCTTCCCTCGAAGTGTTTTGACGGGGACTAACCCCGAGGCTTGACCAGTCGGGAGGTTAACGACCTCCATAGGTACCATGGGGATTGGGATGACGCCATCATGTGTCTCCGTAGGTAGAAAATGGCCAAACTAGAGGGTTACCATGTTGGTAGAGACCACTTTTTTTCTCAAAGTCCAATGATAGCACGTTGGCGTCCACTAGCCACTGTATGTGGTTCTTTAGAAAATAGCAGTCTTTAGTCGAGTGGTGAACGTACCGGTGGCAATGGCAGTATTTGGGATCATCCACCCAGTATACTTCTTCGGGACGTCTAGGAGGTAGAAGTGTGAGCTTTTCTTCCTCAAGTAGAACGTTAAGCAATTCCAAGGAATCCTCGTCCTTGAAGGAATAATTTCCCTTTTGGATTGGGGATCTTTCAGGTTTCTGGACGGGAGGGGCACCCCGGTTGAGACTTGTAGTCATCACTTGTTTTGCTTTAGGCTCAGTGTTGTTAAGTGCTGCGGTAGGCCTCCTGCCTTTATCGTTTGGAAGGCCCATTCCTAGTAAGTGGGCTTCTTTGGCTTTTCTCTCAGCGTCTTCGACATTGATAATAAACGTCGCCCAATCAGCGTGGCCGGAGGAGCCAGTCCACAGTCTCATCATAGGGGATAAACCTTTTCGGCAAGTATCTATCAAGATCGCTTCAGAAACCCTCGGTTGTAGTCTCAATGCTGCCTGTCAGAATCATTATATATAAACTCGAGCAGGTTCCTTATCTTTCTGAAGGGTGTCCATCAGTATGGACATTGACAGGTCCATCCCCGGCTCATAGAATCGGGACAGGAACAGATGCTGGAGGTCGTCAAAGGTTGATATTGAGTTGTCTTTGTAGAAGCATGGAATTTCAGGGCACATCTATGTGCAGAATTCTTGTGTGCTCAAATACTACTCAAAACATGCGCCAGGGAACTCAAACGAAGTACTTGGTACATCAAGACAGCAAAAGTATAGACAGCAAAAAAAAGGATTTTCATTTCATATAAAAGTCTATTACATGTCTAAAGAAAGGCTTTACAAAGGAGAATTCCTACAAAAAGAAAGATCCTAAGACTACAGCTAGGCACAGCAAACTGCCATACGCCCCCCACCAGGCACATCACTTCAGCGTCTCAGTCAGGCGTGTCTCTTCAGCGTCTCAGTCAGGCGTAGCCTTCAGCGTTTCAGTCAGGCACATCACTTCAGCGTCTCAGTTATAAGCATCATGAAGTCTCAGCATATGCGCCTTACTTCGACCCAATCAAATGCTTCGACTAATGAAGCATTTATTGAGCAGAACAGGAGTGGGCGATCAACCCCACTCTTGCAGGAGGAAGAGCTCTCCAAAGCCCAAGGAAGAGAAGAGCACCGCAATCGATCTGCGACTAAAGAAGCAGCTTTCAACACAACCAGAACGGGCAACACCCAATCTGGCAGAAAAAAGAGCCTCCAAAGCCGGGAGCACCACAATTCCGATCTGCGGCTCTTCCAGCATAACGGAGATAGGGCTCGAGCATCCCGATCTTTGGATGCAACAGGCACCTTTCGCCTGCCTCAGAAACCCTCGACCCCGACTTTTGGATGTAACAGTCACCTTCAAGTGCATGAACGAAGACAAGTCATCGCATCTTCACCCTCGGGAGCATCTCGTTAACAGAATGTGCTCGAGCAAACAAGTCCATTCGGGAAGACGTGAGAGAACGAGAAGCAAACTCTCTCCTTGCTACTATTTATAGGCCGGGCAAATCAAACCCATACCCCAAGTAGCGGGCTCTCCGAATCCCGTGCAATGAATTTGCATTCATGGTGATGAACCTGACGCTTCGAATTCAGCCAAGTCAAAATGGCTATTTAAAGCACTTAAAGAACACAAAAGTCGGACCAATAAAGACGCGCCATGCAAGCGGATGCGCCGGTCAGACATCGCGTATCGCACAGACACGCCTATCGGTTCCAAAGCGTCCCGTATGGATGCGTCCAACAGAGCACAGATCCATGCGTCCTAATCAATATGGACCCATGCACCCATTTCGGCTCGTCATCCATCAAGTAATTAATGCTCAAGTGACAGAGTTGGTAGCACGTCCTCCGAGGATTGGACAGTTAGCAGCTTTTGCAGAAGACGAAGCGTCGCTGACATCAGCATCATTATTACTTTCCTCCGACAGTTACGACCCACGTGGCCGACCAACCACTCGCATGCGCCTCAGCGGCCATGCACCTGAAGACTCGCATGCGCCTCAAAAGCCGTACGCCCAGACTGGTTCGTGACTCCTGAAAGTTGTGAGCCAAAGTCTTCTCATGCGCCCAATCCCAGGTGCATTCTATCAGATCACTCTCCACCAAATTCGAGATCTTTGAGCAACAAGCATGCCCCACGTGTCCTTTGACTCAATTCAGCCAATGAATGGGTGCTAATCACCCAAGATCTCAGCAACTGAAAGATCCTCTCCCCTGCTACGTGCCAGCCCACAAAAGCAGCATGAAGGATTCAACCCACAAATGATGGTGCATCATCCATGCGCCTCCCGCAGCTTCAACCACGTGGCGTCCCCACGTACAGGCACATCCTACATATGCGCGCATGAGCAGCCAGCCTGCAAGCTATAAATAGAGGGATCATTTCCTTCTTCCACACACACACACCTACAGACAGATACCTACATACACGATGAGAGAGGCAGATACAGACACTCAACGCTTTTTTCCTCTCCGCAAGCTCCAGCACCCAGAGCAACTCAGACCTTCAGAGAACCGAGAACCGTCGTTAGATCGTCAACGGAGTCAACGTATTACCACTCGCTCCATCGACACAGGGACCCAAAAAAACAAAAGTGTTCTCCTAGGACTACATCTAAGTCCTACATTGTAACACTGTTCTGTTTGTAATTGAAATTGAAATAAAAAGATTTTAATGGCAAACAAGCTAGCGACTCTGTTGGGGACCTCTTTCTCCTCCATCGAGAAAGTTGTGTCACAATCCGACGAGGTGAAGGTGGGCTCCTCCCACAAGATGCTGGTCGTACGCCTCAATCAACAGGCGTATGAGGAGTTCATCTCTGAAGGCAGCGCAAGTCCTTCGAAGCGGCTGCCAAAGCCGAAGAAGACTCACCAAGTCTGGGTACGCAAGGTCGAGGCCCCTGGCACCACCACTGAAGGGGATACGCTGATGCAGTCCACCCTTCTTGCTGACATCCTTAACAGCCAGGATGCGCCCACCGGTGCAGCACATCTCTCAGGAAAGTGTGGCGATGACCACATTCCCCAGCTATCTCCTTCTCAGATAAGGAAGATACGACGACGGAGCAAGGGCGCATCTAACGCCCTGCGTAGTAACTCTGATGCGCCACAGAAGGCTTCTGTCTTTGAAAGACTCACTCATTGTCGTGGTGAGGAGAATTTGGACTCTGAGTACAATGCACCCCAGCGGGCTGGTACGAAGAAGTCCAAGGTAGCATGGGCCATGCGCCTCAAACGTGCTATGTCGGCAGCAAACCAGAAGAATACGCTCACAATCATGTGCGCTGCTGATGGTAAGCTGTATAAGGTCAACTCGGGTTCTTCTGCGCCAGAAACGAGCCGACCTACAAAGTCCTTGCCTCACTTGGGCGCATTTGTTGCGTTCGCAACCAAGTCGAGCAAGGCAAACTCTGTGGTCTTGAACCCCAGCGCCTACATAGGATGTGCGTCTGTGGCTGGTTTAAGTTACTGTAAATGTTGTACCCCCACAACTGATCTGAGCCCATCTTCTGCGTTGGTTCAGGGGGCGCAGCATTCACCTGACCACCCCGGCGCTTGGCCTTGCCATGCGCCTGATGGGGGTGTGAAGGTGGCACTCTCACTTGACCACCCCGGCGCTTGGCCTTGCCATGCGCCTGATGGGGGTGCGAAGGTGGCACTCTCCCCCAATGATTTACGTAATGTGATCAGTCACAAGCGCCGATCAGGAGAGTCGACTGACAAGCACAATGCACCCCTCACAGGGCACACCTGTGCTGTAGTCACCATTAACTGTTGTTGCAAAATAGCAGTCCCACCATCAAGGCAGTCGGTGTTCCAGCGGCTGCAATCATCAACACCCCTCCAACGTCGCCTCGAAAAGAAGGTGTTAACTAAAGTGAAGCCAGAACTACAGGTTGCTTCTTACAACGTAGTTTCTAATTCGGAAGGCGACTGGCAGCTCCTCGACTTTGTCTTCATCCAAGAGCCAGCCAAGGAAGACCAAGACGACTGTCCCGTCCTCAGGAGTGTTTGAGGGCACTCGGTGGAGAAAGAAGATCTCAGAAGAAGCTGGGGGTAGTCAAGCCCCTGTGGATCTTCATACCGGAGACGAAGTCAGCCTCCCAGACATAGATGGGGGTAGTCAAGCCCCTGTGGATCTGTGTCTCGAAGACGAAGAAGTCCTCCAAGACAGAACTAGGGGTAGCCAGGCCCTTGCTGATACTTCTCCCGAAGACGAGGGTGTCCTCCAGAACATAGCTGGGGGTAGCCAAGATGAAGCTCCGGAGGAAGTACCTCTTCTACAAGAGAGCGAGGCCGAAAGCGAATCCTCAACCGATCCATCCACTTTCAGTCGCGTCATGACGGTGTACATGACGGGAGCCGGTGATGCGGAGTCAGATACGCCGCCAGCAGATCTCGTCCAGCGCATGGATACCTTGGAGGGAGGACTCAAAATCCTCTCTACCTCCATGCAAACACTGACTCAAGCAGTGTTTGAGATACGGTCAGCTTTGGCCAGGGCACCGTCTACCGGTCCTGACCCAGGGGCCAATGGAGAATCAAGTGTACCCCTTCAACGGGTATCCTTGGATACAGATCGCCGTGAAGCACCTCAGACGTCGGAGCCATCAAATGCTCAACTCCAGGCTGTACCACCTTCCCCGACTCTCAGCTCTACGGAAGACATGGTTGAGATGATCAGGGACTTGCGCGAGCGCTTTGAGTCCAAGAACAGACAAGAGGAGCGCCAGAAGATGGGGATCCCACAACCATACCCCCACGAATGGAACAAAGTGGTTTATCCTCACAAGTATAAACAACAAACATTGATGCCATACGATGGGAAGGACTCTCCATGCCGCTATCTGACGTACTTCCAGTCTCAAACGGGATATCTCCCGAAGGAAGATGCACTACTCACTAGCATATTTGTCGGGGCACTGAAAGGAGTGGCTTATGAGTGGTACTGCAGTCTCCCCGACAACTCCATATCTTCCTTTGACGACTTGATGCATCTCTTCCTCGATCATTTCTACGATGGAGGAAAGGACATGACAATGGCGTTCCTCATAGAGATAAGTCAGAAGGAGAAGGAGACGGTTCGAGCATTCATCGAACATTTTCGACAAGCCTACTTCAGACTGCCCCCGGGTATGCCAGAACATGCACTCCTCTCCTCCTGCTGCATGAATATGCTACCGGCGATCAAACTCTGGCTCAACTCCACTCCTCCTCCCAACTGGAGTTCATTAATCTTCGAGGCCGAAGTAGCAGAAAAGAAGGCATCCAATGCTCTTCTTCTGGGAGTCAGTTTCCCTGCCTTTGAGGACAAAGGAAAATGGCCTGCAGCCAACAACCGTGGACGAGAGACGAAGGGGAAGCAGGCGTTGACTGTCAATGCCTCCAAAGGTGCATCAGCACCTACTCAGAAGCCTCCACTTGTACCAAGGCCAAAGAAGGTTTATTCTTTCAACGATGAAGACACCCTGCAACTCTTCGAGATATTGAAGCAGGGTGACAAGATCAAGCTACCGGACCCAAAGCGTCCTGACGAGGATGGAAGAGTGGACAATCCGAGGTACTGTCACTACCATCGGTTTGTCGGACATCCAACTAAGGACTGCTACGTCCTCAAGAACTATATCCAGCGTATGATCAATGCGGATGTTATCTCCGTCGACTACGAGGAAAAAAGGGTCTCGGCCAACCTGGTGTCACTCCAATTTTGTACCTTGCCGCCAACCACAACACAAGATGGCGTCGTCCCCATCCCAAAGGCGACAATGGAGGTAGTTAACCTACCACCTACTCACGACAACGTGAGTGGACTCATCCCACTTACCACATCCCGGGGAGAAGTCTTATGGGTTCACCCTGACCTCGTCTCCGAAGTTACTCAACTAGAGGTACGCTCTGCCTCCAAAACCAAGGACAGGAAGATCAAGTCTTGCCGCATGGTCTCTTCCTCTACGGAAGAGGCACTTCCTGTACAGACGCATTCACATCAGAACGCCCAACCTGACGAAGCTGCCGTCGAGGTGGTGCCTCCTTGCACCGTCCCTGCTGTCCAGGAAGAGGGCCCATCCAAGTCTCCAGCAGCCAATAAACAGAAGCATGTAGAGGCCCGGAGCTAGCCAAGCCCCACAACTTCGATATACTGGCACAACTTGCCAGTACTCCTGCCCGCCTATCTCTATTTGAGCTTCTTTGTCTTTCCAAGGACACTCGTGAAGCTCTCTGTGAAGCCCTGAAGGATGCTGAGTCCTTCATCAGTCAGGTCAAGTAGCCTGAGGACCCTGACCACATGTGCGTACTGCCATTGTACGGATGAAGTTATCTCCAACATAACTTTCATCCAACAAGACATGCTGCTCAAGCACAACCGACACAACAGGCCACTGTATTATACAGGGTATGTCGGTTCCGTCAAGGTAAAGCGGATTCAGATCGATCCAGAGTCTTCCCTCAACATCATCCCAAAGATGCTGCTCTCAATACTTGGGATCCTAATGTACCGTCTGGCGTCTTCCAACACTACAATCAGCGGTTTCAATGCTAGTAAAAGTGAATCGCGTGGTAAAATACGGCTGAAATATCATATCGGTAACCTCCGAACCGAGGTGACTTGCTATGTCGTGGACGCTGACGTCAACTACAACCTCCTACTGGGTCGTCTGTGGCTGCATGAGTACATGGTGGTGCCATCTACACTCCACCAACGTATGAAGTACGTGTCCACCAACGACATCATCCGGACAGAGTTCGCGGACATTGACCCTTTCAAGGGGGTCGAAGCCTACTTCACTGATTCTACCCTGTACAAATCGCTCGACGAAGGGGAAGCCAATGATGCTGACGATGAAGCGGAAACGGCAGCAGAGCCGGACATGGAGCCAGAGATGATTCCCGATGCTCCTTTGAAAATTCGACTCAAAGGGAAACCGCCTCAGACGCTGCCTCCCATGACCATCAAGCTACCTGGAAAAGCACCAAATGCTCTAGGTAGAACACCTACTGAAGCTCCCTTGAAGATACGGCTCAAGGGAAAGCCGCCTCAAACATCGGCTCCCCTTATGGCAAAACTACAGGGGAAGGCACCAATCACTGAAGGCGCAATTGAGGCACCTCTGAAGGTGCGTCTTAAAGGCAAGCCTCCGCAATCACCCGTCTCATCCAAGCTGCAGGAGAAGGCCCACATAGCCCTCTCGGACCTCAAGGTCAAAGCTGCGGTGGACTCTCCCGAACCCACCCCAGTACTCACAGATGAAGAGCTAGGAGAATACATATCTGCTGATGTAGATGCACCCTCTCTGGACAATGTAATCCCGCAGGACAAAATCTCGTGTTTCATCAATAATAGAGTGTCCTTTAATTATTCTAGTCTTCCACATTGGAATGCCATATATACATTAGATAACGCTTTACGGTCGTTGCAAATACAAATAACGACCGTCAATCATGTAAATCGAGTAGTCCCGTCCCAAGGGGTCTGTTTCGTAGTCCCACCACGGAATTGAGACGAAGAATCCATCATCTTCGGCAAAGTCGAGCGTCATCAAGACCTCTCGCCACTCGAGCAAGAACCAGATACCGGCAGAATATAAGTCTATCAGTATACGGACAAGACGAAGTACATCATCCAAAAGATGGGTTACGATCTAAAAAGCAACAAAGGCCTGAACTACGGCAAGGGTCGACGTCTTCCTCTCCGGCTCCCAACACCTAAAAGAAAGCTGCAGGACTACTATCATCGAACTCGACGGGGGGTGGGCTATGTCACGCCACCGGCAACTTCAGAGAGTTCGGAGGCAGAAGAAGTAGAACATTCTCATTCGTCCGAAGCATCAACCTGGGATTCCGATACCAGTATCGGCTCAGTCTTCAAGAAGGTGCTATCGGTTAACATGGCATCTGCACAATCTCAAGAAGATGAAGACGAAGACCAAACGCCAAAATTCTTCGAGGAAGAACCTTAGGCTCAACGCCTAGGAGCACAATGGGAGTCTCGTTTTGAATTATGCGAACCCCCTACCGAAGACGAAGTCGAGTAGATCGACCTTGGGGATGGATCTTCTTCCAAACCCATCTTCATCAGCAAGAGTCTAAAGGGACCAGACCAAGAATCTTTAATCCAACTGGCAAAAGAATATATCGACGTCTTCGCCTGGAGCTACGAAGATATGCCGGGACTAGATCCCCAGATCGCGATACATAGGCTTAACATCTTACCTAATACCAAGCCTATAAAGCAACAACAGCGACGTTTTCGTCCTGACATCATGAACGTTATCGATCAAGAGATAGACAAACTACTGACCAGCGGATTTATCCGTGAAGAACAATACCCGGATTGGGTGGCCAACGTCATCTATGTCACCAAAAAGAATGAAAAGATACGGGTCTGCATCGACTTCAGAGATCTCAACACTGCTTGCCCGAAGGATGAATTCCCGCTTCCAATCACCGACGTGATGATCGACAATACATGTGGCTTCGAACGCATGTCTTTCCTGGATGGGTACTCGGGCTACAACCAGATCAAAATGTTCTCCGATGACGCATAACATATATCATTCAGGACTCCGAAGGGGGTTTTCTGCTACACAGTGATGCCCTTCGGCTTGAAGAACGCTGGTGCTACATACCAACGAGCTATAAGTACCATCTTTCGTCAACATCTTTGCAAAACAGTCGAATGCTATGTTGATGATATCGCTGTCAAGAGCCGTCACAAAGGTGATCACCTACAAGACCTAAAGACAGTCTTCGATCTCATGCGAGCACATCAACTCAAGATGATTCCTTGGGATTTCTAGCGGAAAGTTCTTCGCTTCATTGTCACGGCGAAAGGCATTCATGTCGATCCCGAGAAGACCAAGGCCATCCTTGACATGGGCCCTCCGAAGAATCTTCGAGAACTTCTAGGACTGCAAGGGCGTCTTGCATACATCCGAAGGTTTATAGCAAACCTTTCTGGAAAATGTCAACCCTTCACCCAGCTCATGAAGAAGGGAGTCTCCTACGTCTGGACAGAGGAATGCCAGAAAGCTTTCGACGATATCAAGGCTTACTTGACGAGTCCGCCAGTTCTGGTGGCACCCGTCGCAGGTAAACCATTTCTCCTCTACGTCCGTGCCATGGATCATTTTCTTGGCGCTCTGCTGGCTCAGAACAACGATGTAGGCTATGAGCAAGCTATCTACTACCTCAGTAGGACACTGATCGGGGCCGAACACCAGTACAACCCCATAGAAAAGGAGTGTTTGGCTTTGGTGATCGCCATCCAGAAGACTCGCCATTATGTCTCAGGCCAGACAATTCATGTCATCTCCCAAGTCAATCCGCTCAAGGTTCTCATGACGAAGCCAGGATCATTGAACTCCCGGCTAGCTACATGGGCGATCCTGTTGATGTAGAAGCATAAAAAAGAATAAAGAAAGATCCATGCGGCCAGAGAGCCCCCTGCGGCTCAGAGAGTTCATGCGGCTCAAGTATTCATACGGCTCGAGCGTTTATGCGGCTCAAACAAGTTCCATGTGGCTCAAAGAGGAGCCATGTGGCCTGCAAACAGCTCTCTCGTTTGTCCTTTACTGCATTAAATACCTTGACGGCTGACAGCTCTGACAAGGTGACAGTTCTGACATAAAGATATCATTATGACTCCCTCATAATGACGGACTCCTAGGGAAGCAAAGAAAATCTCTGACACGATCCCCCGAGATTCAGAAACTGTCATGCGGCCTTAACACGTGGACAATCGTATGCGGCTCAAGTAGAGACTATCCCATGCGGCTCACGAAGACCAGCCCCATGCGGCTCATGAAGACTAGCCCCATGCGGCTCACAAAGACCAGCCCCATGCGGCTCATAAAGACTAGTCCCATGCGGCTCACAAAGACCAGTCCCATGCGGCTCACGAAGACTATCTTCATGCGGCTCACAAAGACTATCTTCATGCGGTTCACTCATGCGGTCATCCACACTCATGCGGCTCAAATCATTACCATGCGATCCAAACAGTCAGGGGGCCACTCTCAGGCAGCCTTGACACGTGGCCAGCCTTATGTGGCCCAATGAGGAGTAACTTTCCTGCGGCTCAGATTTCTGATGTGGCTTGCGGTTATGACACGTGGCATGATAGCAGGGCACGTGGCATCAGATTGATCGAAATCCCTCAACAAATCCCAATAAAATATTAGGATCAAATCAGATCATTTGTAAATAAGCTGATTAAAGACACGTGTCGAGGAATCCGAGGTTGGGATGACAAATTAGGAGGATTTATGTCAATCAGCATTAATTACCCACAAAAGATTTGATGCAATCACATTTATTGCTCGAATCTCAATGAACGGCCCAGATTTAATGATCCTTAGCTGCCAACTTCCAAGAATGGGCAATCATTGTAAACCCTAATGAGGCCCCCCACTCTTATAAATAGCAGGGTGCCATTCCCTTGTAAAGAGGACACAGACACAGAGATAGAGAGATATAGAGACAGACGCACATAGAGACACAGAGAGCCAGAAAGTCTGAAGAGAGAGCATTTCTTCATCAACGCCAAGCAGTTCTTCTACAGAGCCAAAAAGCCGCACCCGATCGTCCAAGGAGTAAGACAGAGCGGCCGTCGCTTTCCCGAGCCTCTATCGTCACCCTCCAGAATCTAAAATAAACAATTGTACTTAGATTGTTGTACCTAGGTTTTCGTCCCTAGGCTTTCTTTGTACAAGCGAGTTTGTATTGTGAAGTAAAAGTCCAGTTCTCCGATAATTGTTATGTTCTTTTATAGTTCATGGCAAACACGATGGCGACTCTGCTGGAGACAAACTTCTCCACGACTGAGGAGTTGGTAACGCAATCGGATGCAGCCAAACTTGGCTCCACGCAACAGAAGATGGTCGTCCGCTTCGACCAACAGGTGTTTGAAGAAATGCTCTCTGAAGGAAGTGCTGGCTCGATCCAGAAGCGAACCCGTACAAAGAAAGCTCGCTGCGAGTGGAGGCCAAAGTCATTTGCTCTTCCACAAGCTCTGGACGGGGTACTCTCTGCTATCCAAGACGGCGAAGGCGCTTCTCATACGGCTCCACTTCGAGCCGTAGAGGACTCTGCTGTCCCCAAGTCCGGCAGAGGAAAGTACTACGATGCTGGACTTGCAGGGACAAATAGTGGTTCTATATGCCCCAAGAAGAAGCCGAACACTCCTGCAGTTAAATCTGCCAACCACATACGGGTGAATCTGCCAGCCACATGAAGAAAGTCTATGCGGTCAGATCACCCAGCCGTATGAAGAAAACTTATACGGCTGAGACTCCCAGCCACATAAAGAAGGCCTATGCAGCTATATCTGCCAGCCGCATGAAGATTATTGATGACAGCAGTATGACACCCACTCCGTGTGGCTCTGTCTTCGATCGCCTGTCTTATGGTCCTGATCTCTTGTGCTCTCAAGAAGATATGTCTGACTCTCTCCAGCATCACCTAGACTCTTTCTACTATGTGCCCTTACGCACTAGAGCAAAGAAGTCTAGGGCAGCGCGAGCTTGGCGGGCTCGGTCCGCTGATCCGATCTCTGACCAGCCGAGCGTTCCGCATACCGTTATGCGGGCCTCAGATGGAAAGTTGTACAGAACCACTCGAGTCCAGCCCCCACAGGCGAACGGACAGAGAGGTTCGCAAAAGTCTCCCAAAATCCAGGAAGCAAACATGGTCGATCCAGACCCATCCGACTTGCGTGAGGCCACCCTCCACAAACGCAAGGAAAGAGAAGATACATCGGAGTGCAAAGAGTCCTCCCACAGACGTCACTGCACCCAAGTCATCGTTAATTGCTGCTATAATAACGCGACCGTGCGAAAAGACCGGCAGTCCGTCTTTCAAAGACTACAACAGCCATCTTCAGAAGATGAGGCACTTCCCGTCGTCTCTTGCAACTCTGTTCAGAAAGTTCCCGAGGGAAGAAGACAAATGTTTCCAGCCCGAAGATCTCAACTACTATGACTAAGAGACTGTCGTCTAAGCGGGTGCCCACCACCGGAGTTTTCTAAGGTACCCGTTCTAAGACGAAATCTGCTATAGTGGGAGATTCGTCGTCCACACCACTGGGGGTTGTTGGGACTGGGGGTAGCACTCCTCCAAACCTCCACGACAACCCGATATTCAAAGAAGACGAGTCAGGGGAGGCAACTCTCCCATCAGATGTAGCAAACCCCGACGTCCCCGAGGACGTCCACAACTCCCAAGACGAGGCGGGCTCGGAGACTGGGGGTACTGTTTCTTCTGAGTTCGAACCAGAGGAGAACATTCCCACATATTCCGATGACTTCTCGCTACAGGGGTATGACTCGGAGGGCGCTTCCTCCTCCGTTCTGTCCATCTCTCCTCATGTAAAGACGGTATTCATGACGGATAGCAGTCAAGGTGGTTCCAGTGATCGCCAACGCATCGACACGCTCGAAGCCATATTGCTTGCCTTGGTCAAGTCTGTGGACGAGATCAAAGCAGCCCTTCCAACTCTGCAAGGAGGGACGTCTGGCAAAACAAGCGCAGGTCCCGCGGTCAATGCGGACTCGAATTCAGCAGCACCGAACCCGAGCAACAATCCTTCTGAAGTAACGGCCCCCACCGCTGTGGATGAGGCCCGAGAAGCGAGAAGAGAGGTCCAGGAGCTCCGAGCCATGTTTCACGCTCGAGAAAACTCTCAAGACCTCAGAATACGGCAACCGTACCCTGCTGCATGGAGGGTTGTCCCCTTTCTGCCAAGATATAAGTCGTTCAATATCAATTCCTATGATGGCAAGACCTCAGCAAGTCGTTACATCACTTACTTTGAGGTCACCACCGACCATCTGCCCCATGACGATGCCATTCTCACATGATTATTCATCGGGGCATTGGAAGGGGTCGCCTTCGACTGGTACCGCAACCTGCCGGACAACTGCATCCACTCCTTCGCCAGCTTCAAGCGCATGTTCTTGGAGAGATTCTATGAAGTAGGACAGGACATCACAATGTCCACCCTTATGGATGTCGTCCAAGGAGAGAAAGAGCTGACAAGGAACTATATCGAGCGGTTTTGCCAAACCGCAATGAAGTTGCCGTCCGGAAATTCGAATTCCTCTTTGATTGAAATTTGCCAAAAGAGATTGCTCCCAACAATCGGTCTCTGGATGGGCGAAAGTCAATTCAAGGACTGGAAGACGTTCATCATCAGTGCCACCAGCGTCGAAGAACGATTGAAGAAGGCTCGCCAATTGGGATTGCACATCTCGGACGGAGAGAACAAGGGCAAGCGTCCTAACACCAACAACGACAATGGGGGTAGTCCCTCCAACAATCGGGACAGCAGGGGTAAGCAGGCTATGGTGGCCGACACAGCACAGAAACCCAAGCCAAAGCCGACAGACAAACAATGGCCGCAAATTACTTACTCCTTCGAAGACGGTCACGTCAAGCCCATCTTAGACATGCTCATACAAGGAGACAGAATTCAGCTTCCTCCACCAAGACGGAAACTGCGGCCAGCAGAGATGGAGAACCCAAAATACTACCATTATTATCGCTACGTCCACCATGCTACACACGACTGCTACCAGCTAAAACGGTACATCCAAAATCTCATCGGTTCGAACGCTCTGGCTATCGATTTCGAAGAGGTAACCGTGGCAGCCAATATGGTGTCGGTACAATTCGACAGCTTTCCTCCGACGGAAACTCAAGACGGTGTGGTCCCCATCCCTCTGGAGACAATAGAGATTGATAATCTTCCACCTTCCCGAGATCAGGCTGCTGGTCTAGTGCCTCTCACCACATCACGAGGGGAGGTCATGTGGATCCATCCAAACTTGGTATCTGAAGTGACTCAGCCCATTGGCAAGATGAAGAGTGGAAAAGTCAGGTCCTATCGCACAATCTCGGCAGATATCGAAGAAGCTACAGCCGTCGTCACTCGGTCTGGGACACAATCCCAGCCCGTGGCTGACAACTCGGCTGAAGATCATCAGCCCGCTACAACCGACGCTCAGGGACCGGCTCAGCCTTCGACGACCGACAAGCCTAGGCCGAAGGAGACTCGCTTTGACAAATCCCTCCGAAAAGAGACACCACAGGGGCTGGAGAGGCCCTACAACTTAGACATCTTGGCGCAATTGGCCAACACACCGGCCAAGTTGTCATTATACGAGCTTCTGAGACTCTTAAAGGATGTGCGAGCGGCTTTGAGCGATGCACTTTAGAATGTCGACAGCTAGCTGGCTCAGGTCAACCTCACCGGAGAGAGCCCGCCTGCAGATCTCCAAGACAGTGCTTGTACGGGAGCAATGCCCAATATTGTCTTCACTTCTCAGGACATGCTCATCAAAACCAACCTGCACGATCGTCCATTATACTATACTAGATATATCGGCGACGTAAAGGTAGATCGGATGCACATCGATCCTGGCTCTTCCATAAGCATTATCCCGAAGGGTCTGCTACATCATCTCCGAATCCCAATGCATCGCCTGACGCCTACAAGTACCGCCATCAGTGATTTCAATTCGGGCAGGAGCTACCCAATTGGGAAGATCCGTCTGAAGTGTCAGATTGGCGATCTCCAATCACAGGTCACCTGCTACGTCATAGATGCAGACACTTCGTACAACATCCTCTTGGGGCGCCCGTGGATACACGATTATATGATCGTGCCTTCCACGCTACATCAGTGCTTCAAATATGTCGACAAACACGGCTTCGTAAGGACAGAATTTGCTGATATTGATCCCTTCAAAGGGGTCGAATCCTACTACTCAGACTCCTGCCTATACGAAAAATCGAAGAGGCACCTTGAGGAAGGAGATGTGCAAGCTCGTGCCGAGACAGCCACAGGATCAGAAGAACCTCTGACGATCAACCTCCAAGCTCGTAAACCTGGCAAGTCCGTACCCCTTACAGCCACTCTGCGTAAGGACACAATCAGTCTCTCAGCACAAGAAGAACAGATGATAATTCGGCTGCCAAGGACTGGCCAAGTGCCAAGACCCACAACGGAGCCACTGACAATCAGGCTACCGAGAGTCGGCCAGCCGCAAACGGAGAAGCTCAATCTCTCCGAGAAGCCAATGACGATACGCCTTCCCAAGAAGGGTCGTCATCCCGATGTAAGACCTGGAACCTCTAGCAAACCAACCACTCCCCACCCAGCATCGATCACCAAACTGGGGGTCTCTAGTCTGCCAACAACTCCACGCTCTGCTCCACCAACTGAACCTCTGACGATCAAGCTGCCCAGGTCATCCTCTCAGTCTTCATTTATGCAGGAGGTAGCCGAAGAGGAACCGGAGCTAGCCAAGTATGTGGCTTCCACAATGATGTTCCCTCCGTAGATGATGTAATCCCCTAGAAAAGATACCTTACTTCATCAATAAAGGGCTATCTTTGAACTACCTCGAGCTTAATAAGCTTTGTACAACGTATGCTATGGAACACGGTATAGGCACTCACCTACACACACAAGTGACAAATGTGTACACCGCGATCCAGATTACTCCAGTAGAAGACGCTTACTGCATAATCGAGGGAGAGGACCATCCGATCATCTTCGGCCGGAAGGACGATCCGTATCCCTTCACCATAGAAGAAGTCGACCTTGGGTCAGATGCCGGAAGACTGCCTCTGTATTTTTGTAGCCCCCAATCCAAATACCTCATGCAAAAACAGGGGTATGATCTGGAGACGACGCCAGACTTGAACTACGGTACTGGACGACGATTACCTTTGAAGCCACCGGTCCCGGCTGGCAAACCACGGGACTACTATAGCAAGACTCGATGTGGGTTAGGGTATGTTACACCTATGACGACCCCCAAAAGTTCAGATGAAGAATGTGACTGGCATTCACATTCGACCGGGTCACCAACTTCTGACTCAGATACCAGCATCGGAGATGTATTCAGACAAGTCTTGTCAGTCAACATGGCATTCGTCGACGCTTATGAAGAAGATGAAGACATCCCTGAAATCCTCGAGCTAAAGCCGTGGGCCCAACAGTTGGATGCATAATGGAAAAAGTGGTTCGAACTGAGAGAACCTCCTACTGAAGATGAGGTTATACAGGTCGACCTCGGCAGCGAATCTTCTCTAAAACCAATCTTCGTCAGTAAAAGCCTAACAGACGAAGAGGGAGAATCGCTGCTGGAGCTTGTCAAAGAATACATTGATGTGTTCGCCTAGAGCTATGAAGACATGCCAGGGTTAAATCTCGATATTGCTCTTCACAAACTCAACATTTGGCCGAATGCAAAGCCAGTCAAGCAACAACAGCGACGCTTCCGCCCGAGCATCATGGATGCGATCGAAGCCGAAGTCAACAAACTGATAGCCAGCGGCTTCATTCATGAGGAGCAACATCCTGACTGGGTCGCCAACATAGTACCCGTCCTCAAGAAGAATAGGAAGATTCGAATCTGCATCGACTTTCGTAATCTGAACGAGGCATGCCCCAAAGATGAATTCCCTCTCCCTATCACAGACATCATGATTGACAACACTTGCGGCTTTGAACGTATGTCATTCATGGATGGCTTCTTGGGGTACAACCAAATCAAGATGTCTTCTGACGACGAAAAGCATACATCATTCCGAACACCGATTGGCACATACTGTTACACAGTCATGCCTTTCGGTCTGAAGAATGCCGGCACCACATATCAAAGAGCCATGAGTATCATCTTCAGAGACCACTTACGCAAGACGGTGGAGTGCTATGTCGATGACATCGTCGTCAAGAGTCGCTGTAAGGGAGACCACCTGCAGGATCTGAGGACGGTATTCGACCTGATGCGAGCACACAACTTGAAAATGAACCCCACAAAATCCTTCCTAGGCGTATCCAGCGGGAAGTTCTTGGGCTTCATCATCACCGCCCAGGGTATCCATATTGACCCTGAAAAGACAAAGGCAATTATGGAGATGGGTCCCCCGAAAAATCTCTGCGAACTCAGAGGCCTTCAAGAAAGGCTAGCTTACATCAGGAGGTTCATTTCTAACCTCTCCGGATGATGTCGACCATTCACCCATCTCATGAAGAAAGGCGTCTCATTCGTATGGGACGAAGAATATCAGCGGGCCTTCGACAGCATCAAAGAATATTTGTCGAACCCTCCAGTCCTGGTGGCCCCGGTTGCCGAAAAAACCATTCCTGCTCTACGTACGGGCAATAGAACATTCCTTCGGGGCTCTGCTGGCACAAAACAACGATGCAGGCCATGAGCAAGCCATATACTACCTCAGTCGAATGATGATTGGGCCAGAGCTCCGATACACCGCTGTGGAGAAGGAATGCCTTGCCCTTGTGTTCGCCATTCAGAAGACGCGGCACTATGTCACGGGACAAACGATATATGTGATCTCACGAGTCAACCCTCTCAGGGTCCTCATGACTAAACCAGGGGCACTCAGCTCTCGCCTCGCTACATGGGCAATATTGCTGTCCCCATATCATATGATCTTCGTCCCGTAAAAGGCTGTCAAAGGTCAAGCCCTGGCAGACTTTTTGGCAGCACACCCAGGCTCGGAGTCGTCCAGAATATATAAAGAAATCCCAGATGAGGTCGCCAACTCGCATGTAACCTCTCACGATGATATATGGCAAATATTCTTTGACGGTGCTTCAAGAACTGGACCCAAGGGCAACATCGTCGTAGGAGTCGGGGTGGTGCTGGTTTCTCCTTCCGGATTGGTGATCAATCGCGCTTACTCCCTCACAGAACCCTGCTCTAACAATGTGGCTGAGTACAACGCCTTGGTCATTGGCCTCTAACTTGCGAGAGAGCTGGGGGTAGAATATCTTGAAGCATACGGCGATTCTCAGCTAATCATCAATCAGATCCGGGGCTCATACGAAGTTCGCCAAGAAGACATGATCCTCTATCACCAAATAGCGATCGACATCATCTCGTCGTTCGAGGGGTTTTTCATCGAGCATGTTCCCAGACTCCGAAATATCGAAGCCGATGCCTTAGCGGGTCTGGCCGCTTCTCTAGCAGTGCCAAATCATACTCAGCAATCGGTGGACGTGATAGGCCACGAACTGGTCTGTCCAAAGAACAACGTTCAACTCGTGGCGAGTTATTCCGCCCAGACGATCGAAGATGTCCCAGATTGGAGACAACCATTCATTGACTTCGTCGTCTACGATATCCTCCCTGAGAACCCAAAGGAAGCCACCTCCATCAGACGGCGTTCTCTCAGATTTTTCTACGATACAGAGACAAAAATGCTGTATTGGCGATCCTATGATGGAGTATTACTTCGGTGTCTGTCAAACGCAGAAGCCAAAGAAGCCGTACGAGAAGCTCATGACGGTGTCTGCGGGGCCCATCAGCCTGGCCCTAAATTGCAAGATCGTCTTCGCCGAATGGGCTACTACTGGCGCACGATGGTTGCGGATGCGATAGACTATGCTAGAAAGTACAAAGCCTGCCAAGTCCACGCGGACTTCATCTACCAACCATCCGAATTTCTATATCCGACAGTGGCGTCCTGGCCCTTCGAAGCATGGGGGATGGATATCATCGGTCCAATCACCCCACCTTCCTCCCGAGGAAATCGCTTCATACTCGCAATCACATACTACTTCTCCAAATGGACGGAAGCTGTCCCGCTTGCAGAAGTCAAGACTTCAAACGTGATCAGCTTCCTTAAGCATCACGTCATCTATCACTTTGGACTGCCCCGAAGGATCATCCACGATAATGGTCCGCAGTTTGCAAGCCACGTCTTTTATCGATTCTGCGATAAGTACCGCATCCAGAATATTGCTTCGACGCCATACAATCCAGCAACGAATGGGTTAGCAGAAGTATTCAACAAAACCATCATCAAGTTACTCAAGAAGTTCGTGTCGTCCAATAAACGAGACTGGAACGAGAAGCTTGGTGAATGCTTGTGGGCATACCGTACCACGGTTCGAACAGCCACAGGGAATACACCATTCTCCCTGGTGTACGGGAGTGAGGCAGTTCTCCCATTGAAGACTCAAATACCCTCATTCCGTGTTGCCCTCACTTATCAATTAACGACGGATAATAACTACCGATGCCGACTACAAGAGTTAGAGGCCTTAGATGAAAAGTGCCTCCTGGCCCAGCAGCGAATCGAGCTATACCAAGCACGCATCTCTGGAGCCTTCAACAAGAAGGTTAAAATCAGAACATTCCAAGTAGGCGATTTCGTTCTGGCAGTCCGGAGGTCGATGGTCATGACTCACAAGACCACCGGCAAGTTCCAGCCAAAATGGGAAGGTCCATTTATCATCGAGGCTGTATTCTCCAATGGTGCTTACCGCCTCGCAAAACAAAATGGAGAATTGCTCATGTTGCCCGTCAATGGCAAGTTCATGAAGAAATATTATGTCTAAACGACACATTCCAGATCACTAAGTCATGTACCCGCTGGTGCCGCTGAAATCACATCCACAATATTCTAGATTACCGAGTCATGTACCCGCTGGTGCCGCTGAACTCACATCCATAATATTCCAGATCACTGAGTCATGTACCCGCTGGTGCCGCTGAACTCACATCCACAATATTCCAGATTATCGAGTCATGTACCCACTGGTGCCGCTAAACTCACATCCACAATATTCCAGATTATCGAGTCATGTACCCGCTGGTGCCGCTGAACTCATTTTCACAACATTCCAGATTGTCGAGTCATGTACCTGCAGGTGCCTCTGAAATCACTTTCCGGTCACTCTTTCAGATAGTAAGTCATGTATGACCATACCTCTGAACTTGCTTCCTGGAAGAGATCCTCCCTCATGATCCACTACCCGCACTCCCAGTGCACAAAAAGGGTAATCGATCCACAAATTTCTAAAACGGCCATGTCCTCATTACCTGAGTCGTTTTACTTCCGCCAAAAACAAATCACCCCTTTACATAGAACTTCCATGTCCTCATTACCTCTGAGTCGTTCTATGTACCCTCCTTCATTGAGCCCACTCCTGCCATGTCCTCATTACCTCTGAGTGGGAAGGCTCCGTCGAAGAAACCTTCATGCTTGCCATGTCCTCATTACCTCTGAGTAAGTATGACGATTCCCTTTTGACTTATTATCTGTACCCACAACCGGAGTACGCTAAGGATAATAGGTCCACAAATATTCTCCGCTGAGTCCGCCCCTGCCATGTCCTCATTACCTCTGAGCAGGAAGACTCCACGGTTAAACCTCCGTACTTACCATGTCCTCATTACCTCTGAGTAAGTATGCTGGTCCTCTCTCGTCTTATTATCCGTACCCTGAACCAGGGTAAGCCAAGGGTAATAGGCACACAAATGTCCTCTGTTGACCACAAATATCCTCCGTTGAGTCCACTCCTGCCATGTCCTCATTACCTCTGAATAGGAAGACTCCACGGTAAAACCCTCATACTTGCCATGTCCTCATTACCTCTGAGTAAGTATGTTGGTTCCCCTTCATCCTATTATCTGTATCTTAAGTCAGGGCACGCCAAGGATAATAGGCCCACAAATGTCCTTTGCTAAGTCTCTTAGTACAGGCCTATCATTCCTCATCATGCTCCGGGAGCCCAGCTGCTCCATGGCATTCTATCGCACGATACCCCGAACACCCACGACCACCTTACCGTAGAACTGTTCTAGGTATTCCCAATCAAATTTGTTATCCGTACCTAAAACCAAGGTATGCCAGGGGTAACAGGTCCACAAACAAGTCCCCCATGCGGGGCAAATACCGCCATAACACTACAGGCACAACAAGCAATACAAATGAAGGGTAGAATAGAAAGTACTTTTTATTTGAAAGACGAAAAAGCATTACATGTTTTGGGACCACGTCCCTCTCAAAGACAAAAGAAAAAGAAAACAAAAATAAAAGAAGAACAGGCCGGCTATAGTTCGGCATTACACAACCCCAAAAGGCGGCACTAAAACGAATTTGAGGCAATTAATGACGCACACACGTGGCAAGGAGCTATGCGGCCGGAAAGTCCCTGCGGCTGATTGACTCAATACAGATGAGACATCCATGCGGCCGAGACATCCATGCGGCCAGGACATCATATGCGGCCAGGAGAATTTATACATGGCCATGCTTCTTATTCAAAGTATTTCAATTTTACAAATTAAAAACTTTGAAAGGGGACTTGTAGAAGCATGAAAAAGAATAAAGAAAGATCCATGCGGCCAGAGAGCCCCCTGCGGCTCAGAGAGTTCATGCGGCTCAAGTATCCATACGGCTCGAGCGTCTATGCGGCTCAAACAAGTTCCATACGGCTCAAAGAGGAGCCACGTGGCCTGCAAACAGCTCTCTCGTTTGTCCTTTACTGCATTAAATACCTTGACGGCTGACAGCTCTGACAAGGTGACAGTTCTGACACAAAGATATCATTATGACTCCCTCATAATAACGGACTCCTTGGGAAGCAAAGAAAATCTCTGACACGATGCCCCGAGATTCAGAAACTGTCATGCGGCCTTAATACGTGGACAATCGTATGCGGCTCAAGTAGAGACCATCCCAAGCGGCTCACAAAGACCAGCCGCATGCGGCTCATGAAGACTAGCCCCATGCGGCTCACGAAGACCAGCCCCATGCGGCTCACAAAGACTAGCCCCATGCGGGTCACAAAGACCAGTCCCATGCGGCTCACGAAGACTATCTTCATGCGGCTCACAAAGACTATCTTCATGCGGTTCACTCATGCGGTCATCCACACTCATGCGGCTCAAATCATTACCATGCGGTCCAAACAGTCAGGAGGCCACTCTCAGGCCGATTTGACACGTGGCCAGCCTTATGCGGCCCAATGAGGAGTAACTTTCCTGCGGCTCAGATTTCTGCTGTGGCTTGCAGTTACGACACGTGGCATGATAGCAGGACACGTGGCATTAGATTGATCGAAATCCCTCAACAAATCCTAATAAAATATTGGGATCAAATCAGATCATTTGCAAATAAGCTGATTAAAGATACGTGTCGAGGAATCCGAGGTTGGGATGACAAATTAGGAGGATTTATGTCAATCAGCATTAATTACCCACAAAAGATTTGATGCAATCACATTTATTGCTCGAATCTCAATGAACGGCCCAGATTTAATGATCCTTAGCCGCCGACTTCCAAGAATGGGCAATCATTGTAAACCCTAATGAGGCCCCCCACTCTTATAAATAGCAGGGTGCCATTCCCTTGCAAAGAGGACACAGACATAGAGATATAGAGACAGACGCACATAGAGACACAGAGAGCCAGAAAGCCTGAAGAGAGAGCATTTCTTCATCAACGCCAAGCAGTTCTTCTACAGAGCCAAAAAGCTGCACCCGATCGTCCAAGGAGTAAGGCAGAGCGGCCGTCGCTTTCCCGAGCCTCTATCGTCACCCCCCCAGAATCTAAAATAAACAATTGTACTTAGATTGCTGTACCTAGGTTTTCGTTCCTAGGCTTTCTTTGTACAAGCGAGTTTGTATTGGGAAGTAAAAGTCCAGTTCTTCGATAATTGTTCTGTTCTTTTATATTTCATGGCAAACAGTTGACGCCATACAATATGGTGTTTGTTCCACAAAAAGCTGTCAAGGGTCAAGCTCTGGCTGACTTTTAGCCGCGTACCCCATCCCAGAGTCCTTCAGACTCTATGAAGACATCCCGGATGAGGTCCATGAATCAAACATCACCGAAGAAAGCTCCGTCTGGCGGATATTTTTTGATGGCGCTTTAAGAACAGGCCCCAAAGGCCAAATCATCGTCGCTCCCCCGATCAGCTGGTCATCCAGCGTGCATACTCCATTTCGAAGCTGCGCTCGAACAATATTGTCGAGTACAACGCTCTCATCATGGGAATCCAGCTGGCGCAACAGCTGGGGGTGGATCATCTGGAAGCCTACGGGCGACTCAAAACTCGTCGTTAACCAGATCAGAGGCAATACGAAGTTCGCCATAAAGATTTGATTCCTTACCATGAAGTTGCATTGAACATTATTTCAACCTTTGCCAAGTTCTTCATAGAACACGTATCTCGGTTACAAAACCTGGAGGCTGACGCTCTAGCTGGCCTCGCAGCCTCATTGGCAGCACCCCTCGGGACTCAACACTACATCACGGTAGATGGTCGAGACTTGGTCTGTCCTAAAAATAATCTATGCTCACAAATGGCCCATGCCATGTCAATAAGTGCTGGTGTTAATGTCCGAGATTGGAGGTTCCCGTTCATCGACTTCGCTGTCTACGGAATTCTCCCAGAGGACCCGAAGGAAGCCATCTCAGTCAGAAGGCGTCCCCTTCGATTCTATTGCGATACTGCTACTAAAATGTTGTACCGACGTTCCTACGATGGACTTCTCCTTCGATGCCTGTCCAACGAAGAAGCAGCTGAAGCCCTCCGAGAAGCTCATGACGGAACTTGCGGGGATCATCAACCTGGCCCTAAGTTGCAGGATCGACTGTGACGTATGGGTTACTATTGGCCGACCATGGCAGACGACGCTGTCGACTATGCCAAAAAGTGCCATGCTTGCCAGCTTCATGTCGACTTCATCCATACACCGTCGGAACCACTACATCCTACGACCACCTCCTAGCCCTTTGAAGCTTGGGACATGGACATTATGGGACATATCATCCCTCCTTCATCGAAAAGATACCGCTTCATTCTAGCTATCACTGACTACTTCTCCAAATGGGCAGAAGCAGTTCTACTGGCGGAAGTAAAAAGCTCTAGGGTGATCAGCTTCATCAAGCACCATGTCATCTACCGTTTCGGGGTACCTCGAAGGATTATCCACGATAACGGTCCTCAGTTCATCAGCCATGTTTTCAGCAGATTCTGTGACAAGAACAACATTCAGAACGTGGCATCAACCGCCTACAATCCGGCAGCAAACGGATTGGCCGAGGCTTTTAACAAGACTATAGTCAAGCTACTCAAAAAGGTCGTATCATCCAACAAACGTGATTGGGACGAAAAGCTCGGCGAATTCCTTTGGACCTACCGTACAACGGTACGGATCCCGACGGGCAACACCCCATTTTCCTTAGTCTACGGGAGCAAAGCGGTACTGCCTCTCGAGATT
Source organism: Iris pallida (assembly GCA_029216955.1). NCBI lineage: Eukaryota > Viridiplantae > Streptophyta > Magnoliopsida > Asparagales > Iridaceae > Iris > Iris pallida. Next base: position 6,509,980 of record JANAVB010022597.1, read on the forward strand.
CAGATACCCTCACTCTGTGTGGTGCTCACAAATCAACTAACAGAAGAAGACAATCAACGTCGCCGTCTGCGAGAATTGGAGACACTTGACGAAAAGTATCTCCTAGCCCAACAGCACATCGAACTCTTTCAAGCCCGTATATCACAGGCTTTCAACAAGAAGGTCAAGCAGAGGACTTTCCAAGTAGGCGACCTGGTTCTTGCAGTCAGGAGGCCGATGGTGTTGACTCACAAAATACTATGAAAGTTCGAGCCCAAATGGGAGGGACCTTTCATCATAGAGACGGTATACTCAAACGGTGCTTACTGTCTTGCCCGATCAAACGGGGACTTGTTCATGATAGCCATCAACGGCAAGTTCCTAAAGAAGTACTACTCTTGACATCTTTCAGATATGTACTTCCACCTCTACCTAGCAAGGGAGTCAGTGGACCTGATCATCAGAGCTCACATACACCTCATTTTCACAAAAGTTCTATGCTTTCAGAACCCAGTTGTTTCATTGCATTATATCTCCAGTAGAAGGACAACCACGTCCATATTACCTCTGAGTTGCTCCTCTACGCCCTACAAAGTGGAATCTACGCTCCGTAAGACTACGCTACCCATCATGTTTACCACGTCCACATTATCTCTGAGTAAACATCCCGTACAGATAATCCCTGTGTTGTCGTACATCGATCGCAGAACTTCCATGTCCATATTACCTCTGAGTAGTTCCGCGTATCTCCCCAGAGTCACTCCTACCACGTCCATAACACCTCTGAATAGGAAGATTCCGACATTTGAACCCCATATTTGCCACGTCCACATTACCTCTGTCACTCCCCGTTCCCAGAATACGTATTTTTAATACATGTATTGCTTTAATATATTTATTTAAATATTTATCATGTATTGTCTTGTATTTCAATCTCTTTAAATTCATGTTAATTAATTTCCTGCAATTAATTTTCTGTATTTTACTTTCTGCTTTTATTCTCTGCTTTAGCTTACTTTAGGTTTGGCCTAGGTTGGTTTATTTTCGGGTTATGGTGGTTCATCATGAACCAAACCCACCATCACCATTTGAAGCCCCAATCCTTTCTCTCTCTCTCTTTATTACTTCTCCTTCTCATTTACTCTTCTTCTTCTTCATAACTCCCTCTACCTACCAACTCGTAGGCAAGTGCAACTTGCTTCTGCACGAGAGTCCATTTTTATTGTTCCATTAGTTTCTTCTCATATTTCTAAGACACATTAGAACTTGTCATTTTCCATTTTGAGGCTTTAATTTTTGTAGATCTAAAAATTAGTTTTTTTCGGATTTTGGTGGTTTTGATCTATCAAACTTCTTTGTTTTCAAGTTTTGATGGTTCCATGTTGTAGAGAATTTTATTCTACCCAATTTTAACCTTTGAAAAGTTGGATTTGGACTTATTTCGCCCAAGTTATAGACTTTTGAAGCTTTGGGTTCAAACCATAAAGTTCTTGCTAATTTGGAGAAGACAGTGAGCAGTGTGCGCGAGCTTTTTAGCTTGCGCCACTGAGCTGCGCACGCTCTTTAGCGCAGTGCATTCTGACTCATACGCTGCCTTTTGGAGGCGTATGTCTTGCATACGCTGCCTTGATGAGGAGTCGTATAGAGTACATACGCTGCCTTGAAGAGGAGTCGTATGGAGTCCATACGCTGCCTCTTGGAGACGTATGTCTCGCGTAGCCTGACTTGAGCATAGCCTGACTTGAGCGTAGCCTAACTTAAGCGCAGGCTGACTTGAGCGTAGGCTGACTTGAGCGTAGCCTGACTTGAGTGTGGCCTGACTTGAGCGTAGCCTGACTTGAGCGTAGGCTGACTTGAGCGTAGCCTGACTTGAGCATAGGCTGACTTGAGCGTAGCCTGACTTGAGCGTAGGCTGACTTGAGGGTAGCCTGACTTGAGCGTAGGCTGACTTGAGCGTAGCCTGACTTGAGCGTAGCCTGACTTGAGCGTAGCCTGACTTGAGCGTAGGCTGACTTGAGCGTAGCCTGACTTGAGCATAGGCTGACTTGAGCGTAGCCTGACTTGAGTGTAGCTGACTTGAGCGTAGCCTGACTCGAGCGTAGCCTGACTTGAGCGTAGTCTGACTTGAGCGTAGCCTGACTTGAGCGTAGCTTGACTTGAGCGTAGCCTGACTTGAGCGCAGTCTGATATGTTAATATTTCTGTTAAATATAGATTGTTACGTGGGATGTACCATGTGTCGTGAATTGAGTTATAGATACCCCGATTGACTGGAATTAAACCCTGAGAGTTGTAGACTCGACCCCACTGAATACTAGTTGACTTTCATGCCTTGTCACCATTGATAATGATTGTGACCTTGACTAATAATTGATCATGCGTTCCTAGTTGGAACTAAGAGACTGGCTAGTCGTCTTTTTGAATTGAATGAATGAGACACATTCATATTAATTATGAACTATTGAAATCGACTGGCTAATCCCGAATATTGGCATACAGGCACATGCAGGCTTCAATTCATTTATTATTTATTTATCTTACCAAAGAAGCATGTGTACTTTATGGTCAAGGCATGATTACTCCGTGGTTAGTTTTGATTGTTGCATTACGCTATGTAAGACCTACAACCTGACCGTACTGGTATCATTGTAGAGTTGTGCATATCGTATCCCGTACGAAAGTACTCATTCTGAATGACCATGATCCACGGCATGGTACTTCACTCAACGTAGAGACTATTAAGTTAAATAAAATAATGATTGCATGGAGAGAATAGATTTTCGAGTTCTTACATGGCAGCCCTCTTGGGACTAGTAGTGCCCGACAGGCCGGTTGGTCCCCACAGATACTGCAAATCTGCCACACGGGCAGGAAGCGGTATCTGGTTATATTATCTATTGAATATTGTATATTAATGACGGGCGTCCCGCTGGGACTCGTCTAATTCATGATTGGCGCAATTGATTGACTGGGTAAACTAGCCTTACTTGCGCATAGTTCCAGGATAACTTGGGACTCACAATAGCAAGCCGTAGTAGTTGCCTGGCCGTTTAAATTGATTTGTTTGTGTACTGTACCTACTCTGTTACTTAACTGAGATGATCAGAATGTCAGGACATGACGGGTCAACTTCTGTCCTTGTTTGGTTGGGAGGTTGGTTCGAAGTGTCGTGATGTTGTGTGAGTCCTAGTAGATAGCAGAGATCTCTATCATATTCTCTTATTACTGGCTTCATTCCTCATATCGTGCTCCCTTGCGGTACTTGCTATTAGAGGTCTAGCCTCTCTGGTTTTGCATGGCCAGATTTAGAGCCGGTCCCTGAGGATCCAGCTTACTTCTACCTCCAAAATGGTCAACACTAGAGGGATGATCGCAGGAGGACTCGAGTGGGTTTCTTACTTCCCCGCCCGTTTTGTTATCTACTTTATACTTTGCCGTTTTGCACCGACATGTTAGTCGGATTGTCTTGTACCTACTTTTGCATAATTGTAACTAAGTCAGGCTGCAGCTGCTAACAATTGTGTATACTTACTACATCATCTGGCTGTATTTTGTAAAGCCAGATATCAAGAACATTTTGACTGAGCGTTTGGGACGCCTTACTGCTTTATCTCACATGTTCTCTATTTCTGTTTCTTGTTTGAATGATTGAGACAATAGAAGTAAAGTAACCATAGGAAGACTTTCATGTAGTATGCACCCCCTCGTCTTGTAGACAGCATTGATCGTATTATATGGTATTCATCTACCCGTAATACGTAGCTGGCTGAGTCATTCCCCCGCTCTCCAGTATTCTGGTTCTGGGGCGTGACAAGGTTTTAGTGGTGGCCCATGCAGGTCTGGTTCTAGACTTGTGGAGTGTTTTAATTTATAGGATGTCTCAAATCATACATGTTCCCCCTTGATCTCATGATTCGTTGGTTCTTAACTCCATCTTGACATTCCAGTATCCTTTGACTTCATTGATCCTTCATGTCCGGTCGTTTGATTTTTCTCTTGTCCCTTTAGGGGCACCTCGTCCGCACCTGTCAGAGCTGGACAGCAACAACATGGACATCAACATGGACAACCTGACCATGTTGGTCAGCAACAAGGGCCGGTACTAACTCAAGAGACTACCCAGGAAGAAGTGATAGTGGAAGCAACAGCTGGATCGCAGTATCCGGATGTTCCACCACTACCAACAGTTCCACCTACCCCTGCGGGAATGGACACACCGGCTCTTCTGGAAATCATGAGAGGGATGATGGCTACTCAACAACATCAGATGTTAGCCCAACAGCGCATGCACGCTCAGTTGCAAGAGCAAAACGTACTACTCAACCAAGGGTTGCAGACAGCTTTGGAAAGAGGGGCAAGGCCGGATTCTGGAGCATCAACCAGATTTTGCAAGTTCAACCCCCGCCGTTTTGAAGAAACGGAGGATGCCATCTCAGCAGATGCATGGCTTAAGGATATTAAGGCTATTTTGACGGCGGCTAAGGTACCGGCAGAAGAACGTGTGGATCAGGTGAAGTTGTTACTTCAGGATCTCGCACGTGATTGGTGGGAATCAGAGGAGATAGGCATCAGACGTCCTGTGGCTTGGAATGATTTTACAGCAAGATTCAAGACAAAGTACTATGGAGTTGTGGCGCAGTTTGAGCTACAACAGAAGTTTATCAACCTCAAGCAGGCCGGTAAGACGGTAGATGCTTATGCAGCGGAGCTCTGTAGATTGAGTAGGTTTGCCCCAGAGATGGTAGCGACGGAGCGCCAGAGGGCTATGATGTTTCAGCAAGGGTTTCATCTTGAGCTCTTGCAATTGATAGAGGGGCACAATTACCAGACTTTTGATGAGATATTGACGGTAACCCGAAGGCATGAGATCACCATTCAGAGGATCACAGTAAGGACTGGAGGTCAAAAGAGATCTCACAGTCAGATTGAAGGAGAAGGGGGAGCAGCGCCCCGAACAACAGCACCATCCATTGGCATTCGCATTCACGATGTGGCAATGCGAGGGCCAGCACCACCACCCAGGCAGCAGCAGCAACAGAAGAAGAACCAGCAACCCCCAGCGGGCTGTACTTATTGTGGGAAGATGGGGCACACTAGAGATGTGTGTCGGGCATTAAACGGACTGTGTTTGATATGTGGAAATCCAGATCATCGGGTTACCACATGTCCCATGAATTCGAGGTCAGGAGGACCAGGGCAACAGTTTCCTGCTCTGCCAGCACCAGGGGCAGGGCAGTATCGAGGACCAGCGGTAGCATTGAGACCATTGGCCCAACGTCCGTTAATGCCACAGGCTCAGATGTTTCGACAGCAGGGACCGCCGATGCAGCAACACTAACATAGACCACCCCAGCATCATCAAGGCAGGGGCCAGCAGCAGCACCAGACTAGGCCACCGCATGAAACCAGCAAGGAGGTCGAGGGCAGGCATTCACACTGTCCTTGGAGAAGGCATTAACATCGGGAGATGTTGTGGCAGGTAACATTCTCGTCGGCTCATATCCCGCAGTAGCATTGTTTGATTCAGGAGCATCACACTCATTTATATCTGCATAATTTGCGACACGGCTAGGAATGAAGTTCGAGGCATTACCAGGGAGGTTGAATATACTCACTGGCAATGGGCTCGTAGGAGTTAGTAGAGTTATTCTAGCGTGTAGTGTTGTAGTTTGCGGGCATTCCTTACCCGCCCAGTTGATAGAATTTTCTGTTGGAAATTTCGACGTTATCTTAGGCATGGACTGGCTGAAAGACAGTCATGCGACAATAGATTATCATAGTGGGAGTGTATCTTTTGATATTCCAGGCATGAAGAAATTCACCTTAGTCAGATCAGAGGCAACTCAGCAAGAGCAGGGAGTAATAACGGCAATGGAAGAAGTTCAAGTTCCGAAGGTAGTTAAAGAATTTCTAGACGTGTTTCCCGAAGAACTTCCAGGTCTACCACCGGTTAGAGATATTGAGTTCAGCATAGAATTGGCACCTGGAACTAAACCAATATCAGGTCGGGTTTACAGAATGGCGGATTCGGAGCAGGCCAAGGTATATCAGCACATAGAGGAATTGAAGGAGAAGAAGTTTATCCAAGCTAGCATATCACCATGGACAGTACCAGTGGTACTTGTGGGGAAGAAGGATGGATCATCCAGATTATGCATCGATTATAGGAAGCTTAACGCGGCGACAGTAAAGAACAAGTACCCACTACCCAGGATCGACGACTTGTTTGACCAGTTGAGCACAGCTAGAGTTTTCTCCAAGATAGATCTTCGTTCAGGGTACCATCAAGTGAGGGTTCGAAAGGAAGACATTCCCAAGACAGCATTCAGGTCGAAGTATGGACATTATGAATTCTTAGTAATGCTGTTTGGTTTGACCAATGCTCCAGCTATATTCATGGATTTGATGAACCGCATCTTTATGCCATATTTAGATCAGTTTGTCGTGGTATTTCTCGACGACATTCTCGTATACTCTGCTAGTGAGGAGGAGCATGAAGACCATCTCAGGAAAGTGTTGCAGGTACTGAGAGAGAACCAGTTGTATGCCAAGCTCAGCAAGTGTGAGTTCTGGATGGACCACATTTCATTTCTGGGTCACATCATATCAGGAGCTGGAGTAGCAGTGGATTCCAAGAAGATAGAAGCAGTAGAGAGTTGGCCAGTACCCAAGACCGTAGCTGATGTACAGAGTTTCTTGGAATTGGCAGGATATTACAGAAGGTTTGTATCAGGTTTTGCAAGACTTTCAGCACCCATGACCCGCTTGACACGAAAGGATGTACCATTCGTCTGGTCGACAGAATGCCAAGCATCATTTAAGAATCTGAAGCAGAAGTTGATATCAGCACCTATCCTTATATTGCCAATTGGGCCCGGAGGTTTTACTGTATATTGTGATGCGTCAGGTAAAGGACTTGGATGTGTCCTTATGCAACATGGGAAGGTGATAGCGTATGCATCTAGGCAACTTCGAGACCACGAGAAAAATTATCCAACTCATGATTTGGAGTTGGCGGCAGTAGTATTTGCTTTGAAGCTATGGAGGCATTACTTATATGGTGACCGAGTGGACATGTACACAGACCACAAAAGTCTAAAGTACATCTTTACTCAGAAGGAGCTGAATATGAGGCAGAGAAGATGGTTAGAGCTGATCAAGGATTATGACGTGGAGCTTCAGTATCATCCTGGCAAGGCTAATGTGGTAGCAGACGCTCTCAGCAGAAGAGGCAGCATATTTATGTTGACAACGCAGAAGCACATCTTAGAAGACCTTCAGGAGATGGGCATCGAAGTTATACTTTCTAATGATATAGGAATTCTGGCGAGTCTACAAGTTCAATCCGACTTGGTAGGCAGGATAAAGGCAGCCCAGGCATAGGACCCAAGGATTCAGAAGCTTAGGGCAGAATGTGAGTCAGGGCTCAGAAAAGAGATGCAAATCCACGAAGATGGTACGCTTAGGTTTGGATCACGTCTATGTGTACCTAGTGGAGATATCAGACAGAAAGTTATGACAGAAGCTCACAGTTCTCAGTATTCTATACATCCTGGAGGGACCAAGATGTACCAAGATATCAAGCAGCACTTCTGGTGGAACGGGATGAAGAGGAAGATAGCTAGGTTTGTTTCCCTTTGCTTGATATGTCAGCAAGTAAAGGCAGAACAGTAGAGGCCAGCTGGATTATTACAACCGCTTTCTATCCCGGAATGGAAGTGGGAACACATCATAATGGACATTGTGACCGGTTTACCGAGATCACCAAGTGGTAAAGATGCTATTTGGGTGATAGTAGATCGGCTTACAAAGGTAGCACACTTTCTTTCTTTCAGAGTAGGACAATCTACAGAAAAGTTGGCGGAGTTATACATGCAGCAGATAGTCAGGCAGCATGGAGTCCCTGTCAGTATTATGTCAGACAGGGATACCCGTTTCACGTCACATTTCTGGAAGAGCTTACATCGTAGTTTGGGCACCAAGTTAAAATTTAGTACGGCTTACCATCCACAGACGGACGGCCAATCAGAAAGGACAATTCAGACTTTGGAAGATATGTTACGAGCTTGCACCCTAGATTTTGGAGGATCTTGGGAAAGCCACCTGCACTTAGTTGAGTTTTTATATAACACCAGTTATCAAGCCAGTATCCAGATGGCGCCATTTGAGGCACTATATGGTAAGAAGTGTAGGTCGCCACTAGCATGGGATGATATCGGGACAGAAAGATGTTAGGCCCGAAAATGATTGTTCAGACAGTTGAATTGGTTAAAGGAATTAGAGAGCGACTTCGAGTTGCGCAGGATCGACATCGTCATTGGGCGGACCAGCATCGTAGGCCGCTAGAGTTTTCTATTAGAGACCACGTATTCTTACGAATCTCACCTACCCGTGGGGTCATTAGATTTGGCGTTCACGGGAAGTTGAGTCCGCGGTACGTGGGCCCATTTATTATCCTTGATAGGGTGGGCGATGTTGCTTATCGTTTATCCCTTCCGCCTTCGTTACGAGAGGTACATGACGTGTTTCATGTATCTCAGCTGCGAAGGTATGTATCGGACACAAGCCATATCCTTGATCATTCTGAGCTGGTTGTTGGTACCAACTTGTCTTATGAGGAACAGCCTATATCTATTTTGGACCGAAGAGAAAAGATACTCAAGAACCGAACAATTAGTCTTGTCCGGGTTGCTTGGGGTCATCACTCATTAGGAGAGTCAACGTGGGAACGTAAGAATGATATCCGATCACGGTATCCACATATGTTTGAATCACAAGGTATATTTCTTCCCGTGTACCTTGATTGTCTTAACTCCGCATGCTAGTCGCCCTATGAGTAGAAATTACTTGATATCGTAGATTGTTAAATATAGATATGTTACTTGCTATGGACATTGTAAAATGATTGCTTGCTTAAATTGCTTGTACTAGTTTGGCCTTGATATTCCTATCCTGCTTGGATTTGAAATTTCGAGGACGAAATTTTTCTAAGGAGGGTAGAGATGTCACTCCCCGTTCCCAGAATACGTATTTTTAATACATGTACTGCTTTAATATATTTATTTAAATATTTATCATGTATTGTCTTGTATTTAAATCTCTTTAAATTCATGTTAATTAATTTCCTGCAATTAATTTCCTGCAATTAATATTTATCATGTATTGTCTTATTTTTGGGTTATGGTGGTTCATCATGAACCGAACCCACCATCACTATTTAAAGCCCCAATCCTTTCTCTCTCTCTCTCTTCATTACTTCTCCTTCTCATTTACTCTTCTTCTTCTACATAACTCCCTCTACCTACCAACTCGTAGGCAAGTGCAACTTGCTTCCACACGAGAGCCCATTTTTATTGTTCCATTAGCTTCTCCTCATCTTTCTAAGACACATTAGAATTTGTTATTTTCCATTTTGAGGCTTTAATTTTTGTAGATCTAGAAATTAGTTATTTTCGGATTTTGGTGGTTTTGATCTATCAAACTTCTTTGTTTTCAAGTTTTGATGGTTCCATGTTGTAGAGAAATTTATTCTACCCAATTTTGACCTTTGAAAAGTTGGATTTGGACTTATTTCGACCAAGTTATGGACTTTTGAAGCTTTGGGTTCAAACCATGAAGTTCTTGCTAATTTGGAGAAGACAGTGAGTAGTGTGCACGAGCTTTTTACCTTGTGCCACTGAGCTGTGCGCGCTCTTTAGCGCAGTGCAGTCTGACTCATACGCTGTCTTTTGGAGGCGTATGTCTTGCATACGCTGCCTTGATGAGGAGTCGTATGGAGTACATACGCTGCCTTGAAGAGGAGTCGTATGGAGTCCATACGCTGCCTCTTAGAGACGTATGTCTCGCGTAGCCTAACTTGAGCGTAGCCTGACATGAGCGTAGGCTGACTTGAGCGTAGCCTGACTTGAGCGTAGGCTGACTTGAGCGTAGCCTGACTTGAGCGTAGGCTGACTTGAGCGTAGTCTGATTTGAGCGTAGGCTGACTTGAGCGTAGCCTGACTTGAGCGTAGCCTGACTTGAGCGTAGGCTGACTTGAGCGTAGCCTGACTTGAGCGTAGGCTGACTTGAGCGTAGCCTGACTTGAGCGTAGGCTGGCTTGAGCGTAGCCTGACTTGAGCGTAGCCTGACTTGAGCGTAGCCTGACTTGAGCGTAGCTGACTGGAACGTAGCCTGACTTGAGCGTAGCCTGACTCGAGCGTAGCTTGACTTGAGCGCAGGCTGACTTGAGCGTAGCCTGACTTGAGCGTAGCTGACTTGAGCGTAGCCTGACTTGAGCGTAGTCTGACTTGAGCGCAGTCTGATATGTTAATATTTCTGTTAAATGTAGATTGTTACGTGGGATGTACCATGTGTCGTGAATTGAGTTATAGATACCTCGATTGACTGGAATTAAACCCTGAGTGTTGTAGACTCGACCCCACTGAATACTAGTTGACTTTCATGCCTTGTCACCATTGATAATGATTGTGACCTTGACTAATAATTGATCATGCGTTCCTAGTTGGAACTAAGAGACTAGCTAGTCGTCTTTTTGAATTGAATGAATGAGACACATTCATATTAATTATGAACTATTGAAATCGACTGGCTAATCTCGAATATTGTCATACAGGCACATGCAGGCTTCAATTCATTTATTATTTATTTATCTTACCAAAGAAGCATGTGTACTTTCTGATCAAGGCATGATTACTCTGTGATTAGTTTTGATTGTTGCATTACGCTATGTAAGACCTACAATCTGACCGCACTGGTATCATTGTAGAGTTGTGCATATCGTATCCCGTACGAAAGTACTCATTCTGAATAACCATGATCCACGGCATGGTACTTCACTCAACGTAGAGACTATTAAGTTAAATAAAATAATGATTACATGGAGAGAATGGATTCCCGAGTTCTTACATGGCAGCCCTCTTGGGACTAGTAGTGCCCGACAGGCCAGTTGGTCCCCACAGATACTGCAAATCTGCCACACGGGCAGGAAACGGTATCTGGTTATATTATCTATTGAATATTGTATATTAATGACGGGCGTCCCGCTGGGACTCGTCTAATTCATGATTGGCGCAATTGATTGACCGGGTAAACTAGCCTTGCTTGCGCATAGTAAGAACTGAGAAATCCTTTATGGCATAATTCCAGGATAACTTGGGACTCACAATAGCAAGTCGTAGTAATTGCCTGGCCGTTTAAATTGATTTGTTTGTGTACTGTACCTACTCTATTACTTAACTGAGATGATCAGAATGTCAGGACATGACGGGCCAACTTCTGTCCTTGTTTGGTTGGGAGGTTGGTTCGAAGTGTCGTGATGTTGTGTGAGTCCTAGTAGATAGCAGAGATCTATTATCATATTCTCTTATTACTGGCTTCATTCCTCATATCGTGCTCCCTTGCGGTACTTTCTGTTAGAGGTCTAACCTCTCTGGTTTTGCATAGCCAGATTTAGAGCCGGTCCCTGAGGATCCAGCTTACTTCTACCTCCAAGATGGTCAACACTAGAGGGATGATCGCAGGAGGACTCGAGTGGGTTTCTTACTTCCCCGTCCGTTTTGTTATCTACTTTATACTTTGCCGTTTAGCACCGACATATTAGTCGGATTGTCTTGTACCTACTTTTGCATAATTGTAACTAAGTCAGGCTGCAGCTGCTAACAATTGTGTATACTTACTACATCATCTGGCTGTATTTTGTAAAGCCAGATATCAAGAACATTTTGACTGAGCGTTTGGGACGCCTTACTGCTTTATCTCACATGTTCTCTATTTCTGTTTCTTGTTTGAATGATTGAGACAATAGAAGTAAAGTGACCATAGGGAGACTTTCATGTAGTATGCACCCCCTCGTCTTGTAGACAGCATTGATCGTATTATACGGTATTCATCTACCCGTAATACGTAGCTGGCTGAGTCATTCCCCCGCGCTCCAGTATTCTGGTTCTGGGACGTGACAAGGTTTTAGTGGTGGCCCATGCAGGTCTGGTTCTAGACTTGTGGGGTGTTTTAATTTATAGGATGTCTCAAATCATACATGGTTCTGGGGCGTAACAACTGCCTCTTCCTCCTTGGACGAGATGTGCTCAGCCTGGGCCCGCTCAAGGTCTAACATAAGTTAGGCCCTCTGGTCTTCTAGGAGGCGAATCCTGGCAGTAACCTTCGCTATACTTGCCTACTATGAGGCCTGCAGCTCCACCTGCTCCTGTGTGGATTGAGTCAGTCTCTCTGCTGCGGCCTCAGCAACGGCCACCTCGCCGTCCCAGATGGCTACCGTGGCCTGATAAGACGACTCAACCTCAGCTATCAACTTCTTCTGTTCTGCTTCTATCAGAGCGGAAAAGTCATTCCGTTGGATACTCTGCAGTTCAGAAAGATGCTGGTCGAGCTCAACCACCGACTCCTCCAGAATTACAGCCATGTGATCGTAAAAGTTAAGAAATACGCCCACGTTATACGTGTCAGCGTAAAATTTGAATTACGCTCATGTCAACTCATGCCAGCATAAAATTTAAAAAATACGTCCACGTCATACGTGTCAGCGTAAAACTTAATTACGCTCATGTCTACACATGCCAGCGTAAAAACATATTACGCTCATGTTTACTCATGCCAGCGCACGGTGCAAACATATCAAACCAATGGAAGAGAGCGCCATGGCTTTCACCGTCGCAAAACTCCCATTTGTATTCAGCACCGTTGATACGCCCTTCTTCAGCATCTTGTACACTGATTCAACAACAAACTGAACGTACTCATCTGCATCAGCTAGCACTTGAGACGTCGTGGCAGGAGTAGCAGGAGGTACTGTGATAGACGGCGGGCCTGAAGAAGACCCACCGACTTCAATCTACGAGGCTGAAACCTCGGCATCAACGGACTCTCCCTCAACAGGGGCTTGAACTTCACCACAGGCCCGAGGGGCCAAGAGAGCGTAAGCAGCCAAGAGGGGCATCGATATCGTACCCGAAGTAGAAGGAACAACAGGGGGTTCCAGCAAACCCTTGCCCTTCTCAAGCTCGGAGGGACCACCGATGTCAGGGGCTACCTCCTCCGTCTCCAACACACTATCAGCAGGCCGTACGGGACCTTCCCCCTCTGGCAAAGCAGCGAGATCAGCACTTGTTTACTGACTCGGCTCCCCTGGAGTCAGGCTCGACGGACGAGTCTCATCTTCCTCACTGAATCCCTCCGCGGGGATAGAATCTATCGCTACCTCCTAGTCGGCAGCCACCTCAGCCTCCGCTGCTGAGTCTGGGGTAGGGCTCGGCAATGCTGCAGCCGACCTCCCCTCATCATGACAAGGAAGGGAATCAGCCCTCTCCTCTGTTTCAACCATGTCTGTTGCTCCTGCAACAGGCTCACTCATTTCTGGAGGAACGTCGTCTGAAGAGGACGAACTCCACTCCACTTCCTCATCTGGAAGCCCCGTATCGGTTGGATCCTCAATGTCAGAGGCCCCCACCGTGGCTTGTACCCTCTCAGGAATTGCTGCATCCTCAGCCTCCCTTCCAACATAATCTGGAGATAGTAAAATCTTCGCAGGAACAACATCGTCCGGATTCTCCTCCACGGGAGACATCACAATCGGCGGAATACGCTCTCCAGACGAGCCCGCCACCTTCTTTGGTCTGCTAGCACCCAATTTTGGAGTTCGGGGTCTCCTTTTCAATGGCTCCTACAAAAAGAAAGCATATGTCACAAAAATGACAGAATGAACCAGACTATGTGGGACATCCTTACCTCCACAGGAGCTGAGTCTGTTGATACTGCCGGTGACAATGCCTTCTTCTGTCTCTTCGGCGTAGAAGAGCCAGCCTCTGTATCAGCACGTCTCTTCGGCTGATCGGCCGAGGGCTCTGTCTGACCCCCTGTGGATACGGCAGGGTTACCTCGATAACCCGCCTCTGGCGGGCGGTACGACCGAGTCTTCGCCAACAGGTTTCCAGTCGCCTCTAACTGGGTGCCGGCAATGAAACTGGTCTCCCTATCATATCCAGGGGGCGCGACGTTCATGGCACAGTAAAATTTGGCGGCCGAGAAAAGAATCGACGACCGCGGATTCTGAACAGGCAGCGTAAAGCGAGCTCCGGTGCATCCGGCATTGTAGTAATGCCAAGCTCGTGCACCGTCCAGCAAACTTCCAGTATACCACAGGTTAATACTGGGGTTCTCCAACATCAACTGAGCATAGCCGAATTGTCGTACAAAACGGCTCGGCAAATATGGTTCCAGGTAACACTGGTTTCTATTCCGATACACCAGATGGGACGGCCGGATGCTTTACAACCAGCGGAATCCCCATGGAGGTAGAGTTGTAGCATCTTCACCCGAATCTGTTAAATCTTCGTTAGCCTCAAAACCAAAAAAGACGGGACCAACTTTGGTGATCTCCCACCCCTGAAGGTGGGATAAAACTTTCCTGCAAACAGGAACACCAGTATGCAACCAGCTCCTCTGGTGGAAACGGCGGAGGAATGCGTCTCCGGCCCTGTGGTCTTCTTCCGGGCCCGGGCTCATCACGTTGGGATGGTGCAAAATTAACCACCCATCAAATAATGAAACGGCAGTTCAGTACGGAGAAAGTTGTCATTCCTACCTCGTTCATGAACGACATTTCCCGTAAATTCTCGTAAACCTCGCAGCAGGTTACACACCATTGTGGGGAGTAGAGCCAGACGACAGCCAAAAACTAACTTCACAGCTGGCAGGATTAGGTTCCGGGTCACCCTCTCCACAAAGCCTGACTCGCTTGAAAAGACATAATCCCGGAGCCAAATCATCAGATAAGCAGTCAACACTGCTTTGGACGATATCCGATGAGTAAGGTGCCAGAAACAGCTATAGGAGCGTTCGTCCGACTGCCGGTCCTCGTTTTCCCGGGGACTCTTCTCACTTAGCCTGCTCATTTCAGAGAGCATCGCGGTACTGGAAAGCGCAGGCCGAGTTGTAAACTGAAAGGGATTCTCCTTGTCTTGATCAAAGACATAATCTCTCCAAGCAGTCACATGAGGCTGTGACCCGCCCTTATCTCTCTTCTGCATATAATAATGATGACTCGTCACTTCCTTGAAGACGGCCATCATATCCTCTGCTTTATCCCCCAGGACTTGGAACTCCTCGTTGGTCGGGAAGTATTCCTCGTAAGGTTCTGATCCCCAAGGGAGCCTTGACACCTCGTACATTTCATGAAGTGCGAATCCCAGCTCCCCAACTGGAGTGAAAAAAGTCCCGATCTGAGTGTTAAACATCTCCAGGAGCGCGAGGAACATATGCCTGTTGATGTCGACGCCTGCCTGGGTAGCACGGATTGCAGCTCCCTGAGTTCGATTTGGAACTTCATGAGAACCCAGAGCGTCAGCTTGTCCCACTTGGAAACATAGTGACACCAACCCTCTACCCGAAATTCACCTTTCGGGTACGACCACTTCAACGACAGCATACGATTTGCAAAAGTCGAAGCGCCAAAAGCAAATGTTTTGGTAGGGACGTCACTGTAAATGCTCCCCGGATGCAGAGTCCGCCAGGTGAAGGAAGGCCCTGCCCGTGTGGCGGCCAAAGTATCCCTCTGATTGGAGGTAGCGTCGATCTTGATGATGCCTACCACCGCTCCCCCCTGAGACGGGGTTAGCTCCCAAGACATCCTCCTTTTGGAAGCAAGGCGACAGAAAGCCGTCAAAGGCCATTGATGCTCAAGTTGCTTAACAGTCATGTGCACCCCTCTTGCTGTAAAGAACCAATCTTCCTTGATCTTTAACACCTTTGCTTCAGTAGAAGTAAGGCAGTCCCCAAACAGGAACTCAGGCTTCAAGAAAGTCACATTATCAGAAATGGCAGATTTCAAAATGCCATGCTCCATCATCCGTTGGAGGAACCCATGCTGTTATTCCCAAATTTGGGTCATTCTCTCGGGAGGCTGATCCAGCATAATGGCAGCTTGGGCAGGATTTATCACCTCTTCGTTATAATCTACTTCCATCTGACAGAAAGCAGCATCTAGAAGCACTTCGTTCAAGAGCGGGACGGTCATCGACACTGGCGGTCAGTAAAAGAAGTCAAAAACCCAGGTATGATTAGAACAACAAAAATTCTGAGTTACGCTCTCATCAGAAGCGCATACACTGAACCAAGGCTCAGGCGCATCTGGAAAGAAGCTTCGGCGCATCATCAGGGTCTAAACCCATGCGCATCAGCAGTGAAGCTTCGGCGCATCATCAGGGTCTAAACCCATGCGCATCAGCAGTGAAGCTTCGGCACATCATCAGGGTCTAAACCCATACGCGTTAGTAGTGAAGCTTCGACGCATCATCAGGGTCTAAACCCATGCGCATCAACAGGGAAGCTTCGGCGCATCCTCATGGTCTAAACCCATGTGCGTCAGCATGGAAGCTTCGGCGCATCATCAGGGTCTACCCATGCGCGTCAGCAGGGAAGCTTCGGTGCATCATCAGGGTCTAAACCCATGCGTGTCAGCAGTGAAGCTTCAGCACATCATCAGGACCCAAGGTCCATGCGCATCGACGTACGTGAGTTCTAAAAATGGCTTACGGTAAAGAGCGACGAAACCTACCAATCATCGCCGGCCGAACATCGACAGGCGTCCTGGGAACATCATCCATAGTAGCCTCCACAGGCTCTTTCCCTTTGCCTCGTCCTCGGCTAGCACCACCGTTAGGAGTTTTGGGGGCTATTTCGTGAAAGAAGAAGTTATGGTTTTTCGAAAGAAGAACTCTAAAGAAGAAGAAAGCAAAGCGGAGACGAACCCTCTCTCTCCATCAAACGCCTATTTATAGGCTTGGGCATACGCGAAAACCGTTAAGGTGTGACGTCAGCCACCGCTTGGGATTCTGCAAAATGATAACTGCAAATAATCCAAAACGATCATCATTAATCTTTTGTGATTACTTCGAAGCGTTATCATTTGCATTAACTGAGAGGAGCATGCGCCCCATCACTGATGCGCGAAGTAATCATGCGTCCGAACAGTCATATGCCCCGTTGAAGACACCACCATGCTTCTTATTCAAAGTATTCCAAAACTTGACAAAAAGTTTTGAAAACTTTAAAGGGGGTCTTGTAGAAGCATGGAATTTCAGGGCGCATCTATGTGCCAGAATTCCTATGCGCTAAAATACTACTCAGAACATGCGCCAGGGAACTCAAACGAAGTACTTGGCACATCAAGACAGCAAAAGTATAGACAGCAAAAAAAGGATTTTTATTTCATATAAAAGTCTATTACATGTCTAAAGAAAGGCTTTACAAAGGAGAATTTCTACAAAAAAAATCCTAAGACTACAGCCAGGCACAGCAAACTGCCATGCGCCCCCCACCTGGCGCATCATCAGGCAGGCTCATCACTTCAACGTCTCAGTCAGGCGTGTCTCTTCAGCGTCTCAGTCAGGCGCAGCCTTCAGCGTTTCAGTCAGGCGCATCACTTCAGCGTCTCAGTTATGCGCATCATGAAGTCTCAGCATATGCGCCTTACTTCGACCCGATCAAATGCTTCGACGAATGAAGCATTTATTGAGCAGAACAGGAGTGGGCAATCAATCCCACTCTTGAAGGAGGAAGAGCTCTCCAAAGCCCAAGGAAGAGGAGAGCACCGCAATCAATCTGCGGCTAAAGGAGCAGCTTTCAACACAACCATAATGGGCAACACCCACTCTGGCAGAAAAAAGAGCCTCCAAAGCCAGGAGCACCACAATTCCGATCTGCGGCTCTTCCAGCATAACGGAGACAGGGCTCGAGCATCCCGATCTTTAGATGCAACAAGCACCTTCCGCCTGCCTCAGAAACCCTTGACCCCGACTTTTGGATGTAACAGTCACCTTCAAGTGCATGAACGAAGACAAGTCGTCGCATTTTTACCCTCGGGAGCATCTCGTCAACAGAATGTGCTCGAGCAAACAAGTCCATTCGGGAAGACGTGAGAGAATGAGAAGCAAACTCTCTCCTTGCCACTATTTATAGGCTGGGCAAATCAAACCCATGCGCCAAGTGGCGGGCTCTCTGAATCCCGTGCAATGAATTTGCATTCATGGTGATGAACCTGACGCTTCGAATTCAGCCAAGTCAAAACGGCTATTTAAAGCACTTAAAGAACACAAAAGTCGGACCAATAAAGACGTGCCATGTAAGCGAATGTGCCGGTCAGACACCGCACATCGCACAGACGCGCCCGTCGGTTCCAAAGCGCCCAGTACGGATGCGCCCAACAGAGCACAGATCCATGCGTCCTAATCAACATGGACCCATGCGCCCATTTCGGCTCGTCACCCATCAAGCAATTAATGTGCAAGTGACAGAGTTGGCAGCACGTCCCCCGAGGACTGGACAGTTAGCAGCTTTTACAGAAGACGAAGCGTCGCTGACATCAGCATCATCATTACTTTCCTCCGACGGTTACGACCCACGTGGCCGACCAACCACTCGCATGCGTCTCAGCGGCCATGCGCCTAAAGACTCGCATGCGCCTCAAAAGCCGTGCGCCCAGACTAGTTCGTGACTCCTAAAAGTTGTGAGCCAAAGTCTTCTCATGCGCCCAATCCCATGTGCATTCTATCAGATCACTCTCCACCAAATTCGAGATCTTTGAGCAACAGGCATGCGCCACGTGTCCTTTGACTCAATTCAGCCTATGAAGGGGTGCTAATCACCCAAGATCTTAGCAACTGAAAGATTCTCTCCCCTGCTACGTGCCAGCCCACAAAAGCAGCATGAAGGATTCAACCCACAAATGATGGTGCATCATCCATGCGCCTCCTATAGCTTCAACCACGTGGCGTCCCCACGTACAGGCGCATCCTACATATACGCGCATGAGCAGCCAGCCTGCAAGCTATAAATAGAGGGATCATTTCCTTCTTCCACACACACACCCCTACGGACAGAGACCTACAAACACAGTGTGAGAAGCAGATATAGACACTCAACGTCTTCTTCCTCTCTGCAAGCTCCAGCACCCAGAGCAACTCAGACCTTCAGAGAACCGAGAACCGTCGTCAGATCGTCAACGGAGTCAATACATTACCACTCGCTCCATCGACACAGGGACCCAGAAAAACAAAAGTGTTCTCCTAGGACTACATCTAAGTCCTATATTGTAACACTGTTCTGTTTGTAATTGAAATTGAAATAAAAAGATTTTAATGGCAAACAGTCTTGGAGACTACAGAACCATTCGTAGGCAACCCCTCTCAAGGCGCCAACGAATAGTTTAGTAAGGACGGCATCATCCCTCGGTAAATGCCCCATCATAGAGTTGAAATTATTAAGATGTTGATGGAGAAAATCCTTTTCGTCGAAAGGAGTGATAGTCACCAGCTTGAATTTGGGAGGGTAGACTACCCTGTTCCATTCAGCCGGGAAGGGTTGGTTGAGTCCCAGTTTTTGCCGAGATTTTTGTTTATCTCTGGCGTCGGCTCTGGCTCGAAAATCATGAATGGCGTCAAGGACTTCTTCCGACACTGCTGGCCCAGATGCTTGTGGTAAGGTATGATCACTCGCCACGGGTGGTAATATTTCGTGGTGACTCGTAGTTGAAAGATTTGGGGCATTGGACTCCCTATTATCTCTCGGGTTCTGGACCTGTACCGGTGGCTGGTATAAGGTTTGAGCTGCTTTCAGCTCTGTTACAGTTTTCGTCATAAGAGGTAAGCTGGCATTCATGGACTGCATCATTTTTTTTATCATCTCGAAACGTCGGCTGTCTTAAGACCTATATTCATCACTCGTCATGTGTGATGGCATGATACGAGTGCGGACCGACCATTCGCTCTCTGTTCCTGACTCGCATGCCTCGCTGTCGGCAGTATAGGCGATCATCTAAGAGAAGTTACCTGGATCGAGGATTGGAGTGTCCTCAGTTTTCGAGTTTTCGGAAATATGCTGGAAGTGGGTAACCCCCGGCCTCTCTATATTCAGTTTCGAGGGAATTACTGTCCCTTTGAGACGTCGGATTATGATGCAACATCGGGGGTTGGCTACCCCAGGTCCTTGGACGAACGAGGGACGGGAGTCCTCAGTCAGGTTAATGTTTGGTACCGAGCACTGACCACCTCCAGTTTTTAGGGTTCTGGATTTGAAGTAGGTGTGCTGAAACGCCCCGGTATTGGGCACTGCCAACTTGCTGCACTTGGGTCGATTCTTGGGTGTACTTGTTGACCCAAACTGGATTACAGTCAACCTAATCTTGATGCTTAACAAAATAATATTTGTCATAGTCCAACTAGACACATCAAGCTCTATCAACATCCAAGATCGATCACCTCAGCATATCAGCTCAAAACGACATCTACTTCAGACCAGCAACTGTTTGTATTCTGGAGTCTGTATTTTACTTTTATTGAGTCTAGACAAATGTACGTTGAGTCATACTGAGCATCTTAGGGCTAGACTTAATCCTCACAGCTTCACTCAACTAAAAGCCAAATCAGCCCAACAAGCCCAACTGCCTTTGAACATTTTGTCCCCATGGAGACAGAGTTCGGGCCGAACTCTGCCTCCGCACAGAGTTCAGGCCAAACTCTGTCCCCTAATTTCCAGGACCTAATTTATAGGGACTGCGAGATGCTAGTTGTCCAACGACCAAAAAAGTTTGAATTCTTGACACAGAATTCTGGCCGAATTCTGCCTATCCCAACTAGTATAAATCTGCCTTAAATTCTCTCATTTTCAATCATCCAATCTTCTCATTCTCTTCTCTTCTATAGCCTACATACTAAAGAGCCTAATCTTCCCATCCAACTTAGCCATCAGACTTCCCAACCGTCCAAGGTGCTCAGTATGAGTCAACTAGAAGTTTGAGTGCAAGAAGGTATAAGTCACTTGGAAAAGGCCAAGTTTCGCCACAACGATCTTTATAAGAAGTTGACGTGCTATTCTGAGAAAAGGCACGGGGTGTAACTGCTATTTCATAAATAGTAGATTTCAATCCTGAGCTAGAGTTCTCAGGCCTGGACTAGTCCTCCACGTAGGAAACCAGGTTAAAAATCTTTTGTGTTTGCGTATGCTCTCTTGATCTTTTTATTTCCGCATTTACTACTCTGATTATTTACTGTTGGTGAAAAGAGTTAATTTTTATTTGGTCATTATCGTTATAAACTCTATTCACCCCCCTCTAGAGTTGCCTATCTGTTCTTCAATTGGTACCAGAGCCAGGTTCTCTTAACGAGGACTAACATCCTAGAGCTGATCTATGGCAACCACACAACCTATGTTTTCCAACCATGGTGAGGGACAGTCCACTCATAGGCTACCCCATTTTTGGTGGAACCAACTATACCTATTGGAAAACTAGGATGAGTTTCTATCTCAAGTCTCTAGACTTGACCTGTGGACCATTGTCACTGATGGTTACAAAACAGGGTCTCGACATACACTACCTCGCACGAAGTATGGAAGCTTCTGGAAGTGATGCATGAAGGAACCATTCAAGTCAACGAATCTAAGATCAGTCGTCTGACTCAAGAATACGAAGCATTCAAGATGAAGCCGAATGAGACGATCACTCAAATGTTCATAAGGTTCCTTGACGTCATCAATCCTCTGTCATCTCTTGGCAAAGAATACTCATGAGAAGATCTGCAAGTTACTCATGGGGCTACCGAGGATCTGGAACCCTAAGGTAACAGCAATTATAGAAGGCAATGGTCTCACCAAAATGTCTATAGAAACTTTGATGGGAAAGATGATGACCCACGAGCTCGACCTCAAAGACTTCGACGAACCTGCTCCAAAGGCAAAAAAGATTGTACTAAAAGCTCATCGTCGAAGGGCTGCTCCTAAAGAGACTGACGACGATAATTCAGAAGGTGATGATCAAGCTCTTCTAGTCCGTAACTTCAAGAAGTTCTTTCGCTTCAACCAAAGGAAGAGAGATCAACAAGGAGACGACGAGGAAGAACCTACCTGCTTCGGATGCTGTAACGTCCCAGTCCCAAAATACGTAGGACTAGGCATACGAAACACGTCAGCTGCATGTATACGAAGAATAGTCCAATATGTGGAATCCTCGTACGCTTATATAAGCTATAAATCACAGGTCAATCACAAATAACTATATCTCATCCACAAAATCACAAAAAAAATGATAGTCCAGATAGTGTCAAATAAAAGAGTCAAAAGATAGATAGCCGAGTGGAAACAAATCAACTACCAAATAGCTATAAATATAATCTAAGATATTGGGTCCAACCTCGAAAATTAAATGAAAGATACAAGGAAAGAATCAGGCATCATCAGAGGGTAAGATATCCTCGTTAGAAAACAAAAGAGCTAAACCGAGTCCGTACTCCTGGGGGAATCCTGACCATCTACACCTGGAGAGATCACCATGTCCTCAGCGGGACATAACAAGATACAGAAAAATATGCCGTATAAACTGAATATAAACTGCTCACAATAATCCTAATCATAACATGGTTCAGCACTTTATCATCGAAGCAGTGAACCACACCTACAACCAAACAAGGACAAGGTGTGGCACACTAGTTCGTGACAAAATACTGTTCCAATCCATGAACGGTATAGTACACAACCATATGGAAAAGTACATACACCTACAGATAAAGGTCGTCTAACCATTCTAAGTGGAATGCTTTTAAGAACAGTTCATGGTCGCATGACTTCCGGGTCAAGTCAAGAAAATACCAATATAGTACAGTACCTCAGTAGCGAGTCACAACACCATATACTATTCCTCAATATCGAGCGAGTCTATAGCATATAGTCTACCTATCGTTCCTCAGTAGCGAGCGAGTCTACGATAGATAGGGTGGTAGTCAACTTCCAATCATGTTCTCCCCGCCCAATGCCAACTCATGACTACTAAGACTTCTAGCATGCAACTCTATTAGCAGTTATTTCCTAACGCACGTTCTCACGTATCGGTGGCCAACCAACTACGCAAGTTCGAGACCTATATGAGACTCGTGACTCATGTAGCATATGTGTCAAGGCCAATGAATGCATCACAACATAGGGTAGTCTTCTTAACTTTAAGTCGATGCATAATATTAAAGTAATAGGAACAAAACTAAACAGTTAAATAATATATATCAAGGTAGAGAAAATGACAATAAGTAAGAAAATAAAACTAACTTAGCATGCTAAATGATAGTAAATAAGCAGAATATAATGGCAAGGTATCTTGCCTGAGGGTGGTGCGAGATGTAGCAAAAATCCAATAGTCAGAATCGTCCATACGAAAGTCAAGATACACAAAGAGCTCCAGATGCTAAAACAAACATCACGAACGAGTTTGGTATAAAAGATATGTCTAGGAAACGCCTGTCCAAAAGTTCAATTCTGGAACAGGGGCAAAATCATAATTTTGGGTCAAAACGATTTCCACCGTTGGACCCATTTTGCACCGAAACGCATGTCAGTATCTACGGTCTCTAAAGTCGTCAAACTACATGTCTACAGATCCGGTTTGAGGAGATGAACCCAATGGTATATCCAATTTTGGATTCCGATGAGCCGTACATAATTTCACCCGTTAGAGCGGGTCGCGGGCCCACTAAATAGGCGTTCCGATCGACCTTCTCAGAATTGGACCAAACTTGGCACACAGGACCAAAATTTTGTTACGGTCCTGTTGGCGCTAGTTTCGTCTCGATACAACGAACATACATGAAATTATGGCCAAGTTTACAAAAGGTCAATACGGGGGTATCTCGACGAATACGCACTGATTTCGTCGCGCACACGCAACGAAATCGAGTTCTGTCAGTTCCCACACATCAGCAATATCCATACGCGCCTTTCAATGCGTATAACTTGCGACCACATCGCCTGGTTTGTCGGGGCGCACGGCGTATCAGAAATTATTTTAAAATTTTATAGTTCGAAAACAAGTTTTTTTCTAAAACTTTGAAACTGTTTTTATCACAATTTAATCCCTGAAAAATAAAAATGAAAGCTCGGTTTCCTTCTCGTATAGGTTGTCAATAACCCTATTTAAACACATTTTCAATATTGTAGATGGATTGGCACGAGTTGGCCTTCCAAAACAGTGTCTGTGCTATTTTCATACCATGTCATGATATTTCGAAACTGCACTTTTTCGAAGATTTGGGCAACGATCCACTTGAGAATTCGAAGTCTTCGTACTAAACTAAATTACATGGACCTAAAGAGGGTTAATTGGTCTACCTGTAGGATTAATGAGATCAAAATTTGACTGCTTATAGGGTGAGAAGCATGGTGCCAAAGTTGAGTACCTAAAAGTTTGTTACTGCTTGAAAACAGGGGAACACCTCTGTTCGTGGTCCTCTCCGACGATCACCGACGATGGCGGCGGCCCCGAGCATGTGCAGTGGGATCGTGGGATGTGGGGAGCCTTGGCGAACGTCTCTGGAAGACTTTGAGGGGTGCAGGGATGGAGGAGATGAACTTTTTGATGGTTGCCCACATATGTATATGAAAATTTCTAATTTGATTTTAATTCAAATCTGGATCGATCCTAGAGTTTGTTTATGGGTTTAGATCAAGGAGAATTAGGTGAGGATGGTCGAATATTGGTGTTGTTCCAATTCGCATAGAGGAGTAGTTTTTCTTGTGCTCGGCTGTGAATCAGTTTTAGAGAGGCATTGTTCCCACTTTGGGGAACAGTAGCCTTAGTACTATATTTTTCCTACTATATTCATTTATAACTATATGTATATAAATACACATACATACATACATACATACATACATACATACATACATACATACATACATACATACGTACGTACGTACATTAGATACATTAGATAATAAAAAAAACCAAAATTTTCTTAAAATATTTAAATAAGCAGAATATTTTTTTTTCTTCCCAAAATCTTATTTTGATAACATATGATTTATTTATAAATGTTACTGTAAAAAATTTTAATTAAATTACTAATTTCCTATATACCAATAATATTCCAAAATAAAGTCCCAAAAAATTCTAAAACTTCTTAAAATGCAAATCTAAAATATCTAAACATAAATTATATTTATATGGTAGGAAAAATAATCTTAGCATATATGATTATGCAAAACATATTTTGCTAGAAAACTTTTTTTTTATACTTAATAGGTTGCCACATATTATCCCAATTATTTGGGAAAAGAAAATTATTATACATTTATAAATCTCAATAAAATAAAATAAAATAAAAATTAAAAAATTTAGGGGGTTTACATCCTACCCAACTTATAAAAATTTTGTCCTCGAAATTAAAACATATCTTAATATAAGAGGACAAAGAAGCTTGGAATAGAAGAATAATTTGGTATGTCAAACCATACCAAACATTTGAAATGATGGAGGAACGTTCTATGATCGAACTCCTAGTTCGACGTCACCTTCTAAAGGGCAGGGTGTATGCAGTTTACGGCTCTACCCAATCTTATAGAAGTTAGGTAATTGTGGAAAGCACAGTAATAGGACTGGTAAGGAGGTCAAATTCTAAGGAGATGTATGAGAGTGTGAGGTACTTCGAATTCTAGTTACGAACCTTATTACTTATTTAACATTGCTCCTATATTGACCATGTCTTATCAAGGCAGTATGGGAGGTCTTGGTCAAGCATAACTGAAACAAGTTGATTCAGCGGGACTCCATTCATCATATAACATAAGCTACAAAGAGATATGGTTACGAAATATATGGAACAAGAATTAGTGGACCCAGAGATAAGGACTACATAATAGGTGTAAGGATCTGTTTCATCGAGTTTGGTTTCTATAGCCCAAATATGGCGATATACAGGGATGGGTTTAACTGTGTCTTAATGGATTCCCTATTTGGACATCGATCTTTGATTGAATGAATCATAGGTTTTAATCTATATTGACTGGGCAAGATGCTATGAAACAATCTGAGCCATTCCTAGCAGGTTAGGGTAATCTTATATAGGTTCCAAGTCAAGTGGTCGGCAAATTTTTCAGCTGGGTTGGTTTACCAGGTTCCTAAAGCCCGAGAATACGCCTTTTGTGACTTTTGTGTTTAAGTAGCATAAGAAGACTTAATTGAGTGGCACACTAGTGGCATATGCGTAGAGGGCTTCGAGTAGATCACAACCATATATTTGATCGAAAGATTTGAGTCTAGATTGAGTCTCTAAATTGGAGTTGGAAAGTACACCGGTATTACGGTAAGGGGTATAGTTGGCCCTTATTGGCCCGAAATTGCATCATAAAAATAGAGTACAATGGGGCGTGTTTGAGTGGGACATGATATACCTAGATGATGGTGAGCTCGTCTAGATATTGTATATAAAATTTGTTGGACGGAAAAGTCTAGTATTGTGTTCCAAATATCAAAGTCACGATAGGGAACACCCAAGGATCAAAATAGAGAGTGGGTTTTCATGAGGCAATGATTTATCATTCTAATGGGAATCAATTTGTCCAAATCAAGAGGTTTAGAGGGCTTACAATTTACTCACTCTAAATTTCCCTTTTTCAAATTGAAACCAAAGCATGATTTTTATGATTGATGAAGATAGAAATATTCCAAGTCGTGGTATCATACCTTGACTTGATATCAAAGAGTAACAGATAACATGATGCGGTAGATATGAATCAAGGACGAAGTGATTTCGAATAGATGGAAGAATATTGTGTATGTCATACTTGTTTTCCCATAGGAATTCTCCTGGCACAAAACACTATAATGACATACGAACCGAGGACATAGGCTATTTCGCATATATAAGGTCTACAGAAGGGGTATCAAGCTCTAAGGCATGTCTTGGAAATCCCTTTTGACCAAATCCATAATCGATATTCTAAGCAAGTCTGTCTATGCTACGATTTCTGAGATTACTAAAGATGTTTTTAGGTAGTACCTTACAGTACAATTGCTAACCTTTAATCCCAATGTGTTTAGGAAAAATGAGATAACTATTATATGCATGAATATGACACTAATGAAGGTGCACCAATAATGTATCAACTAGATTGTGGTGTCTGTCAACTCGGAAAGGGTGTCTAGTACTGTCATGGTGAATGCCCGTCCTTGCCTCAGATTATTCATCTCTTCTCTAGTAGGCCTATACTCTGGTGTCTGGCCCATCAAGGTTGGTCCCTCCTGATATTCTTCTAGAGCTAGTGGTTGTGGTACACCTGGTCCGAGAGTTATTGGCCCTCATAACTATTGCTGTGATGGTGCTGGAGCTAAACTGTGTGTGGTGTATCGGTTGGGGCAATCTCGAAGTTTATGCTCATTAGAACCGCAATTGAAGAAACACTTTAGTCGCCGACGACAGTCCTTCTGCTGGTGCCCTCTCCTTCCACAAAACTGGCAGGTTATTGCACTTGGAATTTGGTAGGGCACGACTTGTTGTTGATATTGCGCAGTAAGTCATCGTTCAGGGCCTCATGCACCAAGTTGAAGTGGAAGGTCTATCGGGGCATAGTATCTTTGAGTTTGTTGTGCTTCCTTGTGAAGTAGCTCCTGACTTCTAGCTTCTTCTAATACTGCAGCGTGCAAAATTCTGGATTGCACAGTGGTGTGTGTTTTAAGCTCGGGCCTTAATCCATTATGAAACCTTTTTGCCTTCTCCTTCTCTATCGGTATCAATCCCTCGGCAAATTTGCTTAGTCGGCTAAATTCTGCATCATACTCGTCAACCGACTTGTCGCCTTGTTTGAGGTGGAGGAACTGATCATACAGTACATTCCGATCAGCAGTTGGAAAGTACCTCTTGTTGAAGAGTTTGTAGAACTCTTTCTATGACTGATTGGTACCCAAGCGCCTCTCCTCCGCTTTCCACCAATGATGAGCATTGTCCTCGAGTAATAAGTCAACTGCGATCATCCAATCTTCTTTAGGCAACTGTGACGCCCTTAACTTTTTCTCGGTGCTAATCTACTTTAGCTCAAGGATACAACCAAGAGGAAGGTATCGACTACGATGAGACGTATGCTCCAGTTGCAAGACTTGAATCCATTCGGATGCTTTGTGCCTTTACAAATTTTCAAAATTTTAAACTTTTTCAAATGGATGTGAAAAGTGCTTTTCTGAATGGTTTTTATTAAAGAGGAAGTCTTTGTAAAACAACCCCCTGGTTTTAAAAATCATAAAATTTTCGACCACGTTTTCAAGCTCAAGAAAGCGCTCTATGGCCTCAAACAAGCCCCCAGAGCTTGGTATGAACGCCTAAGCAATTTCTTACTAGAAAAAGGTTTTTCAAAAGGAAAAATTGACACTACACTTTTTATCAAAACTTTTAAAGACACCATTCTTTTAGTTCAAATTTATGTTGATGACATCATATTCGGTTCTACTAATGAAAATCTCTGCCAAGATTTTGCTAAGTGTATGCAGAACGAATTTGAGATGGGCATGATGGGGAAGCTCAACTACTTCCTTGGATTACAAGTCAAACAAACTTCGTAAGGTACTTTCATCAACCAGTCCAAGTATACAAAGGATATGCTGAAGAAGTTTGACCTTGACAACGTCAAACCAATTGGTACTCCAATGGCTACTACAACCAAACTAGAACCCGATGAAAGCGGCAAACCTGTTGATCAACATAAGTATTGAGGTATGATTGGTAGTTTACTTTACCTAACTGCTAGTCGCCCTGATATCATGTTTAGTATTTGTCTGTGTGCTAGATATCAGGCTAGTCCTAAGGAATCATATATGTCCGCCGTTAAGCGTATCTTTCGATACCTTAAGGGTACTATTACAGTCGGTTTGTGGTATCCTAAAACCACATCCTACGACCTTATCGGTTATTCGGATACTGATTTTGCGGGTTGTAAAGTCGATCGTAAGAGTACAAGCGGCACGTGTCATTTGTTAGGCAAAGCCTTAGTCTCTTGGTTTAGCAAGAAACAAAGCTCTGTTGCACTTTCTACAACCGAAGCTGAGTATATAGCTGCAGGACGTTGTTGTGCACAGATTTTGTGGATGAAGCAAACCGTAGAAGATTATCATTTATCTTTTATGCACATACCTATATTCTGTGAAAACACTAGCGCTATCAACCTTACTAAGAACCCTATATGACACTCACGCACGAAATACATTAAAATTCGTCATCACTTTTTGCGTGATCATCAACAACACGGCACTATAGATTTAGAATTTATTGACACTGAACATCAGCTAGCAGATTTTTTTACAAAACTACTAGCCGAAGAGCGCTTCAATTTTCTTTGTCGTGAATTAGAAATTTTGAATGAAACGGTTATTAAATAAATTGGCCTGCATAAATAACGATTATGACATATATCTTTATGATGACCTTGCTATGGGTACAAGTCGAAAGGGTCCTTCTAACAACAAGGCGTAAAAGCCTAAGCGGCACGGTGTACTAGTCTTCGGACTACCGCTAGCTGGGATCCGGCCCCTACAGCTACCCCATGGCAGTTTCATCGTAATGGTCATTGTCATAAATCCTTGTTTATTATATGGTTTAATTTCATTTATAACTTAGTTAATTCAAAATTTTCTAAATTCAATTCTATTTATTCCATTCATGGTTTCTTTTTCCATCAAACTTTTGATTTTCATCAAACGTTTGCCAATTTTCAATCTTTAACATTCCATTTATTTTTATCCAACACTTGGCCATTTTTTTAACTATTTTGAGTTCTGGCCCAAGCACCCAGAACTCGGGCCGAACTCTGCCTCGCACAGAGTTCGGGCCGATTTCGGTCTGCTAATTCCATAACCCAAGATAGCTCTAAGCCTTCCATTTCTTTTGATCCAACGGTCCAGATTTCACCCGACCAGCCGACCCTACAGTCATATTTTGGGAATTTCCTTCTCTTTCTTCTCCATTGCCACCTCTAAACTGTCACGCCCCGATCCCGCAGAGTCCTTTCGTCCTCGCTTCAGACTCTTTGGGACCGTTCGTCCTCGCTAAGGCGTGATGCCGTGCAAGCCTAAGTTGCGCTTGCACAAGGCCAAGACCTGAAGCAAGACAAGATAGACAAGTTTGACAATACGCAGCAGAACGTATCGCAGATAATTGAAGCAGCAGCGGACATATTTCAGAATACATGCATTGAACACAATGGTAACAAGAAACAATTCTCTTTATTGATTTCATTTGAACAGATTACAAGCTCTCGATTCTCTCTGATATAATGTTACATTCTCTCAGAACTTTACAGATTACAATGATCCCGTTCCCATACATTACATCCCTTTATATACAAAACAAATTCTTGCAACAGATGCCATCTCTTGGGCATCTCTTCTGATTTTTGGCTCCTGAGGATGAGGCTCGGGCTATTGCTTCGGACTATCCTTTTCGATGCATATTGCACCTGCATGCAGACTGATGATGGGTCAGTATATCAGTATACTGGTGAATTATGAACAAAGGAGCTACATTCTTCTGAAACGATCACTCTTCATTTAGTGAAAAAACATTGTCTTGTGATGTGATCTTGCTAGTTTTTACCTATGTTTATTCCATGCATACAGAGTCAGATTACATTTCTTCTGAAAACATCTTTGAAAAGCCAACATATCATTTCTATCTTAGCCGCTGTGTCTCCCACGGGTTCAGCTCGTCGCTAACCGTTGTGACTCGCATGGGTTCAGCTTGTCACTAGCCGCTGTGACTCTTGGGTTCAGCTCATCGCTAACCGCTGTGACTCGTATGGGTTCAGCTCGTCGCTAGCCGCTGTGACTCTCTAGGGTTCAGCTCGTCACTAAGTGGATACCCCAATGCACATGCAATATCAAATGAAACCATCATGCATCAATCGAGCAAGTCATAAATAATTCCATCTTCTTTTCAAGCAGGAAACATTTCTCTTTCTTAGCAGACAGTGCAGATTCTCTTATAAGCATACTCAAAGTCTAGCATCTTGTTATTAGCAACAACATTCATTCAAAAGCTCAGATTCTTATTAGGCGCAAGCGAATCATAAAATGAGTCTTTGTCTACTCACCCAGATCAATCGTCTTCTGTTGCAGAGCCAGCAATCCGATCTTTCTGTCTATCTAGTACCTTCGCGGAGTGGGGCACTACATAATTACCCACCGAAAAGAAGTTTCGTCCTCAAAACTTAAGGAGAAACTTACGATATCCTTAGCAGCGATAGTCCTCATCCTTCGCCATCATCAATCCATGAAATCATAATTCAAATCATATCAAAACTCTTGTTCAATCAAGCATTTCAATCACAATCAATCAAATCGATAAAAATTGGCATCATAAAAATATTTACGGACTTATTGTATGGAACGTTCATCTCATTATTGATATCGAGTAGGCAAAGGAAATTTGATCAGAAGAACATCATCGAATTCAATCGAATCAAAATTGGCCAGAGGATCGTGTTGCTCTGATACCATTCTGTCACGCCCCGATCCCGTAGAGTCCTTTCGTCCTCGCTTCGACTCTTTTGGGATCGTTCGTCCTCGCTAAGGTGTGATGCCGTGCAAGCCTAAGTTGCGCTTGCACAAGGCCAGGACCTGAAGCAAGACAAGATAGACAAGGTTGACAATACGCAACGGAACGTAAAGCAGATAATTGAAGCAGC
This sequence comes from Iris pallida, assembly GCA_029216955.1. Taxonomy (NCBI): domain Eukaryota; kingdom Viridiplantae; phylum Streptophyta; class Magnoliopsida; order Asparagales; family Iridaceae; genus Iris; species Iris pallida. The sequence goes on from JANAVB010022597.1 coordinate 6,541,452, forward strand.
AGCGAACATATTTCAGAATACAAGCATGGAACATAATGGTAACAAGAAACAATTCTCTTTATTGATTTCATTTGAACAGATTACAAGCTCTCGATTCTCTCTGATACAATGTTACAATCTCTCAGAACTTTACAGATTACAATGATGTCGTTCCCATACATTACATCCCTTTATATACAAAACCAACTCTTGCAACAGATGTCATCTCTTGGCATCCCTTCTGATTTCTGGCTCCTGAGGATGAGGCTCGGGCTATCGCTTCGGACTATCCTTTTCGATGCATAGTGCACCTGCATGCAGACTGATGGTGGATCAGTATATCAGCATACTGGTGAATTGTGAACAAAGACGCTACATTCTTCTGAAACGATCACTGTTCATTTAGTGAGAAAATATTTTCCTGTGATGTGATCTTGCTAGTTTTACATATGTTCATTCCATGCATACAGAGTCAGTTTACATTTTTTATGAAAACATCTTTGAAAAGCTACATATCCTTTCCATCTTAGCCGCTATGCCTCCCACGGGTTCAGCAAATCGCTAACCGCTGTGACTCGCATGGGTTCAGCTCGTCGCTAGCCGCTGTGACTCTTGGGTTCAGCTCGTCGCTAACCGCTGTAACTCGCATGGGTTCAGCTCGTCGCTAGCCGCTGTGACTCTCTAGGGTTCAGCTGGTCACTAAGTGGATACCCCAATGCACATGCAATATCAAATGAAACCATCATGTATCAATCGAGCAAGTCATAAACAATTCTAGCTTCTTTTCAAGCAGGAAATATTTCTCTTTCTTAGCAGACAGTGCAGATTCTCTTATAAGCATACTCAAAGTCTAGCATCTTGTTATTAGCAACAACATTCATTCAAAAGCTCATATTCTTATTAGGCGCAAGCGAATCATAAAATGAGTCTTTGTCCACTCACCCAGATCAATCGTCTTCTGTTGCAGAGCCAGCAATCCGATCTTTCTGTCTATCTAGTGCCTTCGCGGAGCGGGGCACTACATAAACCCTCTCCAAGTTCATCCTCTCAAAACCCTAACCATAGAATTCTTAATTTCGTGAGGTTTTATTCTCCAAACTCAAGGAGTATAGCATTTGGATCATTCTCTTCCATCCTACTCCATCTATTTTTGAGGTATAACTTTGTTTCTTCATCTCTTTCAATTTTTTTTCTATGGCTCCTAGACTTTTTGGAAGAGGCAATAGAAGGAGTGAAGGTACTTCAGCTTCCAATCCTCCTCCTCCTCTTGCTCCTCCAATTCATCCACTTTTTAATCCTCCACCACCTCATGACCCTAACACATTCAATGAACAAATTTTTGTTTCATTGGAGGCTTCTAATGAATGGTTCAATCATCCTATCAATTTCACAATATTTTCTAGATATGACTCTTTGTTCCATGATCTTTGTCTAGATGAGTTAGTTTCTACATCATCTCTTATATATTTGAATGATATCTAAATGTTTTACTGTAATCTCACTTTTGACGACACATGTATCTATTCTCGTGTCGCCGGACTCGACATCACTTTTGATGATTTTGAACTTGCGGAATATCTCAAGATCCCGAAACCCAATTCTTGGAAGAAACTTGTCGATGCACGTAAGTTTCAATTTCCCGATAGATTGTCCCTTGAAAGTTTCAGGGATGATTTGTTTACTCTCAACACTCGTCCACGCAAGTTACTTGCTAAATTTCTTAACCCATATTTCTATAAACTTCATCGTATCATTTTCTCCACGATCTTGCCCAAAGCGGGATCGACTGATGAAGTTTCTTATTTTGAGATCTTTGTACTTTATTATCTCCACTTCCATGTCCCGTTTAACCTACCGTACACTATGATGGACTGGATGATTAGTGCACAGAAGAGACCTCGGTCATTGGTCTATGCCCTATATTTGCCAATGATTTTTTGTGCGTTCAATGTTCCTCTTGATGAGTGCCAGTTCCTTCCATCCCCTGCCTATCTGTCTAAGGCAAGGCGGCTTCTAGCAGTTGTTGAGTCTCCTGCTGAGTCCGAGCATTCTGAGTCTGATGCTCAGGTTGATCCACCTGCTCTTGGGCAACCTGTGCCCGAGCCACCTGCTACTCTCGAGTCTATTCAGGCCATGCTGCATGATCATTTTCACTTAGAGGACGATCGTTGGACTCAGATGGACAATCGTACCACCCTCCAGATGTCTTCCATCAGCAACACTCTGTATGACATCCAATACTCCTTGGCCTCTCATCCTACGGTGTCTTATCCTATGGTACGAGACCCTTCTCGCGAAGGTTATCGTATCGATGACGACTGGGTCAGGAGGTATTTGGATCCAGATGCGGCATTTGTTGATCCTCATCACTCTGCCAGTGACCCATCGGACTCTGCTGGACCTTCCCGTGCTCCATGACGGCCGTGGTCCATTTTATGATGCTGCTGATGCTTAGAATGTATGTTATTTATGCACTTTGTTATTTCTTTCAGTGATTATGTAGTTGAACACTATGCTTTGTACTACATTATGCTTTATGGCTTTTATTTGGATTGTTTACTAGTTATCTCTTATGTTGGACTTGAGCTTGGTTATGTGATTGCATGGTGATTTTCCTCTGGGGGAGCTTCTATCTCATTTTGCTAAATGACAAAGGGGGAGAAATATATGTGATATATAAAATACTTTGATATGAGCTATATATATTGTGTGCTTGGATTAAAACTTGTTAAAGGTAATATCTCTTTACGGGGGAGCCGACATGTTCACTTACGGGAGAGCTATTATCTCTATGTGTCCAGGTATGAATGTTGCGACATACAAATATCACATTTTTGTCAATTATTAAAATGGGGGAGATTGTTGACCCAAACTGGATTATAGTCAACCTAATCTTGATAATTAACAAAATAGTATTTGTCATAGTCCAACTAGACACATCAATCTCTATCAACATACAAGATCAATCACCTCATCATATCAGCTCAAGACGACATCTGCTTCAGACCAGCTACTGTTTGTATTTTGGAGTCTGTATTTTACTTTTATTGAGTCTAGGCAAATGTACGTTGAGTCATACTGAGCATCTTAGGGCTAGACTTAACTCTCACAGCTCCACTCAACCAAAAGCCAATTCATCCCAACAAGCCCAACTGCCTTTGAACATTCTGTCTCCATGGAGACAGAATGTTCGAGTCGAACTCTGCCTCCACACAGAGTTCGGGCCAAACTCTGTCCCCTAATTTCCAAGTCCTAATTTATAGGGACTGCGAGATGCTAGTTGTCCAACGGCCAAAAAAAGTTTGAATTCATGACACAGAATTCTGGCCGAATTCTGTTTATCCCAACTAGTATAAATAGGCCTTGAATTCTCTCATTTTCAATCATCCAATCTTCTCATTCTCTTCTCTTCTATAGCCTACATACTAAAGAGCCTAATCTTCCCATCGAACTTAGCCATCAAACTTTCCAACCGTCCAAGGTGCTCAGTGTGAGTCAACTAGAAGTTTGAGTGTAAGAAGTTATAAGTCACTTGGAAAGGTCCAAGTTTTGCCACAGCGATCTTTGTAAGAAGTTGACGTGCTCTTCTGAGAAAAGGCACGGGGTGTAACTGCTATTTCACAAATAGTGGATTTCAATCCTGAGCTAGAATTCTCAAGCCTGGACTAGTCCTCCACGAGGGAAACCAGATTAAAAATCTACTGTGTTTGCGTATGCTGTCTTGATCTTTTTATTTCCTCATTTACTACTCTGATTATTTACTGTTGGTGAAAAGAGTTAATTTATATTTGGCCATTATTGTTATAAACTCTATTCACCCCCTCTAGAGTTGCCTATCTATTCTTCAGTACCGACTGAAGAGTTGAGATTCCTTTCAGCCAGAAGAGAGTTCCTTGCAGCATGGCATGAGGCAAAGAGAGGTTCCTCTTCGTCGTCTGCTTGCAACTGTTCACCGAGGCAGCGTCAAGCGGATGCAGCAGGTTGTAGCCGTTGAAACACAGACTGCCTTTCCGGGACTGCTATGGATTTCGTGCAGCAACAGTTGACAACAATACTAGCACATGTATATGCACCCAAAGGGATTTCGTACGTAGTGTTTGTTGTGGTCCACTCCTCTCGGCATTTATAATTAATCACATGACGCAGGTCGTGGGAGGGGAGCTTCACCTTCATGCCTCCCTGGGTAGACCGAGTGTTGTAGCACACGAGTGAATGTACCCCCAGACTCGGTTCCTGAGCCTGCAGAATGTTTAGTCATTAGGGAGACTTTGGAACTTGGTCTAACCTTGGCGCAGAGGCGCGCGAGCAAGGTCTATAGAGCATTTCATCTGTCGTGCACGTCACCACCAGAGGCGCACGCCTTGCTGCAGCGTGCGAGGTACATGTAGCCCGCACCTTTGTTCGGGTTTCAGACTTATCATGTGTTACGCCTCCTTATGAGATCGTCCCACACACTTGAGGTCTGCTACCTCCCAGGGTTTTGAATTGGCCCTGGGTCGATTCTCTTTCGTGCCTACTGGTAGGCGCGCGCTTCCCCCGTGCGTTGGGGAGGGAAGTTATCGACGCGCCCTCTGAGGGTTGTACCGGTACGTATTGCTCTTCTTTAGCAGGTTGTGGGTAAGCTATACGAGCTTTATGCACCCACATCTTCTTAGACTTTAACAGTCTAGGAGAAGAGCCCGCACTGTCCCCTGAGAGCATTTTCTCAAATGCAAATTGGTCGAATTTGACGACCAGCGTCTGCGTAGTAGTTTCGAGCATGGCCATGTCAGATTGTGTCACAGCCTTTCCTTTAGAGGAGAAGGATGTTCCCATCAGATTCACCATTTTGTTCGACATCGCTTCCGAGCTTAAGAATAGGCTGTTGTGAAGGTTGCGAACGAGAATCCAAAGAGAAACTCTTGGATGGAATCCCTTGATCGCACTTTATTTTTTATCTGGGTTGTGACGGTGGAGGGTTGTTTCTTTACTCCGTTGACGATCTGACTGGGAGAGGGAGTTGTCGGGCTCAACTTCACTGGCTAAAGGGAACAGCAAGGATTCTTTCTGGGATGCTTGGGACTTCTTAAGGTGCTCAAGAATTGGGGGGGATCGACCTGAATTGAGTCTGGGATCGAGAGCTTCAAATGGAGGAGGAGGACTCCTATTTATAGTTGATAGAGAGGGTAGCACACGCGTCTATGGGTAAGCAGGCGCGAACTTCAGCTTTCCATGTGGCACCCCTAAACAGGGGTTGGTTGCGACCATACACACACTTCACTGGTGAAAAGACCATAGCCAACTGCCACGTAGTAGATATGATATTAGAGAGAATCTCGAAATGCTCCAAACTCGTTCTTTGGCGTAACTGGGCATTTGGACACGTGGTATGCGCCAAAGTCACACACGCGCCTAGGAGTCACTGTCCTAGGTGGCGCACGATATGTAGGCGCGGGGGTAGAAGCACACGCTCCTAGAGGGGCTTAGGGTGACATACGCCTATTTGCATTGTTCCCGAGGGGAATGAACCTTGACTTCAGTATTTGTCTCTTTGCACGAGAATCAAAGCATCATATGGTGGTCTCCAGAGAGACATGCTCATTAAATGCAGTCTCGAAAAGGAGCAACTGATAAACAAAGGCGGAGACGTGATGGCTCAGGCGTGCCTATGGAAGTGAGGCGCAGGGAGAGAAGGTGCACCCTTAAAGAGGCGCACGTAGTCAAGGGCACGAGTTGTAGTGCGCCTATTATCTTCATCAAGACGTGA
>JANAVB010022597.1:6552176-6722511 GCA_029216955.1 Iris pallida
GCCAGTTCAACTGACAATGAGGAGTTGGGATGAACCGCAAAGGCTTGGCAGGGAGCTAGAGAATGAGGGACCTAGGAGGGGAGGGGGGTTGCCCTAACCGGGTGGTTGCCCAAGTCCAGTGGCTTGTCTGGCTTACCCCAGGGCCGGCCCTGCCAGGAGATGAGATTGGACGGAGACAGTGGAGGTGACGGCTGCAGAAATTTTGGTTAGGAAATAGTTGTGTAAAATATTGGGGGGTGCCCAATATTTATAGGGTAGAAAGGAAACCCTAAAGATAATATGTAAGTGTAATAATATAGGAAATTAGTGGAATACTAACTACTAACTGCTAACCCCATTACTAATCACTAACATTTAGTTGCTACCTACTATTTAAAACGGTTAATAGATATATTTAATTCTAAATCATATTAAATAATTATTTTCTTATACAAAATTAAATATTTATAACTTATAAAGAAAATTAGAAAAAATGACAAGAATGATATATGACAAAGATATAGTTTTTTCTTAAAACCAAAGACCAACCAATAATGTTGGCATATCACGATCGAAAATATTAAAACTCAGGATTTTTAAAGATTCAGAAAAATTCGAAAATAGAAAAGGCAAAAATTCGAAGAAAATTCAAAAATTCGGATAACGGAGGTTACACGACCGAAATTCATGGAGATTCGACGGACATTCTGGAATTTGAAAAGTCTTAAGAATAGTGACCAGATCGGTTAAAAAGGCTTATCTGCTAGTTGTAAAGAGGAACGGAAAAGCCGATAATTTTTTGCGGTAATCCGTCGAATTTTTCGTTGGATTATCCATTAGGAAGGGTTTTAAAAAAAAATCAATGAGGCCAATTTTTCGACAAATGAAGGAAACTCGATCTTCGGCAAGAGGTTTATTTAAGATGTCAGCAAGTTGATGCTCAGTGTCAATAAATTCAAGATGGATGTCTTCTTTTAGTTGATGATCATGCAAGAAGCGAATCTCAATGTGTTTCGTACGTGAGTGAGAAATCGAATTTTTAGTAAGATTAATAGAGCTAGTATTGTCACATGTGATAGAAATGTCATTTGAAGAAATACCGTAGTCTACAAGTGTAACTCCTCTTCCCGGATTTTCAAAATTTTTATTTTTTTTATATATATTGCGCCAACGACTTTGTCCAAGGTATTTTGTGATTAGTTTTATATTTCAAAACTAGTTTAGAGTTTTGGTCTGATAAAAATTATTTGGTTTTATAAATATTTATCCTTGAAATTGATTATTTGGTATTATGAAAGATGTTAATTTTTAGACTTTCTAAATATGGACTTCGAAAGTGGTTTAAGTAGTTTCTCTTAAATAAATTTTTTTAACAGTATTTGAATAGAATTATTGGATTAGGATTTTGATTAAGTGTAGTTTAAATTTATTTGACTAATTATCTTTGATTAATAAATGATTTATTTTAAAAGGTACAGATTTTAAAAGCAAGTAAAGGATATATATATATATATATATATATATATATATATATATATATATATATATATATATATATATATATACAACTGTAATATAAATTGATTAATTACTCGATCACAAAACCAGCCTAATCCTAAAGCTTTGAAAGGATGTGAACATGTATGTATACATATTTTTATTTAAAGAGTTAACCAAATCTTTTGGATTCTTATTTTGCCTATTCTAATCTCTCGCTCTTTATCTTTCCATATAAACACCATCTCTTTTCCTATATATCAGCCAACACTTCAAATACAAAATCTCTTCCATATAACCCGACCTATGGCAATATCTAATGACGCACGAGTAGCTGGAGAAACTCTCCCCTCAGCCTATGCATCACCACCATATTGCCCTCCGACTTCCCCCGTCCAGGCCATCCCTAAAACACCACCACCAGAAACACATCCCCATCATCCATCCACATGACCATCCGAGTCACCCCAACATCACCAACAGCAGCCATCGCCATGACAGCACCGACTCGCCCCGGCTGAACCGTCACAAACACCGCCACGCCAATAACAGCATCACCACCAATAGCCAATAGCAAACCCTATGTCGAAGTGTCCGTGTCTACCACCACAATTATTGTGTCCAGCCTCGGGTCCGACCCCGGGCATTCGTGTCCGTAGGTACAACCATCCTTTTCATCCAGTTCCTTACAAACACAATACATATCCATCATGTCCGACACCCAGATACGACTCCAGAATATACAAAAAATTATTCTCCTCTGTGTCCAACCCAGACACATTCATCCCCGACACAAAAAGAAAGCCCTAAACCCTAAACTAACCTCCCTGGAGCCGCCTTGCCCCTCCTTCTGGCGCCAGGCACGGGCTGACCATGCTCCGTCGAATCGCTCTCCTTGCCATGCGCCGCCCTCACAGCGCCGATTTTCCATCTCCGCAGCCGGTTGGGAGTTCCGCAGCCGTGCCGCGTCTTCTCCAGCGTTCCCAAGCAAGCACCCACCCGAGAGCCAACCAGCGAACGACCAAGCCGCGGACTCGACTCGAACCGAGGCCGCTCGCACCTCCATCCAGTCTCGGCGTCCCCATCGCCGCCAACCTTCCCGACCACTAAGAGACCGCCTGCCTCGACTAAGCTTTGTGCCTTCCTCTGTGGTCTTCCACGCGTCATCCAACGCCGCAACCTACTAGCCGTGCCTGGCCACGAGCGGCCGACGAGCCGCTCCTCCGCGGAGCCAGGCCCCACGCGTGCACCGCGGAGACCTGATCAACGTCAGGCCAAGTGGACTGCCGAGTGCGGCAGCCACCTCGATGAGTCTCCTCATCGTCTCCTTTCTCCCTCTTCCTCTTGAATTTCTTTCCCTCTTCACTCTCTGATGCAACCTCTCTCCTCTGTCTCACTTTTATTGTTGATATTGAGATTTTTGTAATAACATGTTATTTTATTATAATATATAGAACAACAGCTGGTGCTGTTGACTCTTGGGGAAACAGGGAGGAGACAGTTGTCTCTGCTAGTTATCACATTATTATTTCATAAAACGAATAAATGTGTTTTAGTCTTACTTTATTAGTAAAATAATATGGTTAATAATAATATTTATTGTTTAATTATTATTAATTTTGTTTGTCTCAATAATATTGTTATTTATTATAATATTTCTAATGTATTGTTATATAGTTTTCGAATTAAAAGGCTCGACAAAAGTATGACTTTCATACTAAGTTTCGAGTATGACATATATTTCTAAATTGATTATTAGTATTGGTTTAGCTACTATTTTCGCGTTCATTGTTATTGAGATTATTATTCAATTAGGAAATTATATATTATTAGTTTTTAAAATATATTATAAGAAATATTTTCTAAATTAGTTAGGTATATTTCTATCTATTCTCTTCGATCCCTATCTTTACCGTACGTGACTAGTTATATATTCATGTTTCTGACTACTTCGTATCGACCGTAGGCTAACTAGACTATACTGAACCCAACTGGACTATCGGTCTTACCAGCTAAGGATCTCAGGCAAGTGCACTTTCTGATTCTTTCGATTCATAGTAGTTTCCATTTCATGTTTATACATATGCTCTCTTGCTTGATGACACGTGGTCACACGGATTAGTATCATGGATTGGTTTGTACCTCTTGACTGTTATTTACATGATTACCATGCTTGCGACTTGATTCCATGAGTACTAGCTGGACGGAAAAATATCTTAGTAGAAATGTGGACTACCCAGAAATATTTCCAAAATGTTTATTCTTGTCCGATAGCAGTCGCACAATTCACGTGCGGGGTGCCGGATTTACCCCTTAGCCGTTCACATGTCGAACAAGATATTTCAAAACACATAGATAGTCGTCGTTTACTTGTTTTTGCCTTATTTTCTTTACTACTTGCCATGACATCCTAGTTACATGTTTCACCAGTTGATACATCTTGTTGTGGAGTTACCTACTTGCTTTCTAGACATGCCATGACATCAGTTATTTTCTAGTTTTATTTCACATATGTTATTTTCATGTCTTGTGAATTCTATTGTGTTTTCGTATTGCCGTCGGTTTGTGTGCTTGTTCCATTCCTGACTAGAAACCAACATTTTTTAGGTTAGCCGTGGCTTCTTTAGCATTGGGAGATTTGGGTGTACTTGCAGGCCAAACCTAGAGATTAGATAGATGTGTTGTAGTCATTTCAAATATGTAAGAACATTGTATTTTCTTTGAATATAAAACTTATATGTTTTAATCTATTAGAAATGTGAATGAGCAATAAAGTTTACTTTAAGCATTTACTTATTGCGGGCTTGACAGCGTTCTACCGCCGACTCTGCGGCGTAGGCTGGCTTGGACACGCACTCGTATCCCGAAAAGCGGGTGCGGGTCATGACAACAAGTGTTTATGTATCCAAAAAATTTGTGCACAACAACATCCAGCCACAATGTAATTAGTAGTGCCTTTGAGATACCAAATACTTTTCAAGAAATTGGCTTGTGCCGCTAGTGCATTTTCGGTCAAGCTTGCATCCGGCAAAATCTGCATCTGAGTAGCCGATAAGCTCAAAAAATGAAGATTTTGGATGTCAAAGTCTCATATTAATAGTACCTTTGAGATACCAAAAAATGCGCTTAACGACACATAGTGTCGGGATGACTAGCAGTTAAATAAAATAAGCTACCAACCATACCTTGATACTTACGAATGTCGACCGATACACCGTTCTCATCTTGATCAAGCTTAGTTATTGTGGCCATAGGAGTTCTCATTGATTTGGAGGAGTCTAGTTCAAAGCGCTTAAGAAGATCCTTGGTCTATTTGGCTTGATTGATGAATGAGACTTGAGGTCCTTGCTTGATTTGTAATCCGAGAAAGAAAGATAATTCTTCCATCATGCTTTCAAACTCATCCTACATAACTTCGGCAAACTCTATACACAGTGTCTTATTAGTGGAACCAAAAATGATGTCATCAACATAAATTTGAACTAATAGTAGTGTTTCATTGTGAGTTTTAATAAAAAGCATGGTGTCAACTTTGTCCTTGGAGAAGTTTTAAGAAATGAGAAAGGAGCTAAGACGCTCATACCAAGCACGATGAGCTTGTTTGAGGCCATAGAGGGCTTTGTGTAGTTTAAAAACATGTTCAGGAAATCAAAATCTTCAAAGTCAGGAGGTTGCTTGACATACACCTCTTCTTTAATAACACCATTCAAAAAGGCACTTTTGACATCCATTTGAAAGAGTTTAAAATTATTAAAACAAGAAAAAGCACAAAAGCTTTTGAATTGATTCAAAACGAGCAACCGGTGCATAGGTTTCTTCATAATCAATGCCTTCCTCTTGGTTATAGCCTTGAGCAACCAATCGGACTTTGTTACGAGTAACGATCCCATCCTCATTAAGCTTATTTTGAAACACTCACTTTGTCCCAATAGTAGAAGAGTTGTGGGGCTTAGGAACTAGTTTCCAAATGTTGTCTCTCTCGAATTGATTAAGCTCTTCTTGCGTTGCATTCATCCAAAATTTATCATTAAAAGCATCATTGATATTCTTAGGCTCTATTTGAGAAATAAAAGATACATTTACACAGTGATCTCGTGTAGAGGATCGAGTGTTAACTCGTGATGAAGGGTCACCAATGATAAGTTCCTTGGGATGACGTAGAACAAATCTCTATTCTTTAAGGAGACCCTCTTGAAGAGTCTCTATAGTTGAAGAATTTTCAGGTGGAGGAATCTCAACTTCATTACTAGATGAAGGAGCATTTGTGTCTCTAAGAGAGGAATTCTCCAAACCAAGAGAGATGTCATCAACATCGTTTAAGGAACTAGATGCGAAAGTATTAAGCTTATCGAAAGAGACATTGATTGACTCTTCGATTACAAGACCTCTTTTGTTAAAGATACGAAACCCCTTACTATGCATTAAATAACCAAGGAAGATACCTTCATAGGCTTTTTCTTCAAATTTGCCTAGGTTATCTTTGGTATTCAAAATAAACCATTTGCATCCAAAAACTTTGGAATATTCATTAGAAGGAATTTTGTCAAACCAAAACTCATAAGGAGTTTTCTTATAAATATGTCTAATCAAGACCATGTTTATAACATAATATGCCGTGTTACCGACTTCCACCCAAAAGTATTGAGGAAGCTTGTATTGGTTCAACATGACCCTAGCCATATCGCCGAGGGTTCTATTATTTCTTTCTACTACACCATTTTGTTGTGGAGCTCTAGGGCAAGCAAAATCATGACCAAAATCATTTTTAATACAAAAGTTTTTGAAATCGGCATTTTCAAATTCTCCTCCATGATCACTTTTAATTTTGTTGATTATAATTTCTTTCTCATTTTGAACACGTTTACAAAAAGCAACAAATTCACAAAAAATCACTTTTATTTGTAAGAAAAATAATCCAAGTAAATCTCAAAAAATAATCTACTAAAACAAAAGCATAGAGTTTACCACCAAGACTAGCTACTCTACTAAGATCGAATAAATCCATATGAATGAGTTGGAGGGGTCTACTAGTGCTCACCGAGTTAATAGATTTGAAAGAAGATTTAGTTAACTTACTTTTCTCGCATTCCTCACACATCATGTCTTGCTTAAAAAGAATATTTGGGAGTCATCTGACTAGCTTCTTGGTGGCCAGTCGGGAGATAGTGTCCATGTTGACGTGTCCAAGTCTCATGTGCCAAAGCCAACTCTTATCATTCTTTACTACTAGGTACCTGTCATTGTTAGTACTTTTAAGGAGATAAAACACATAAATGTTGTCTTCTCTAATCCCTTCATATATAGTGGAGCCATTAGTGCTATCATAAATGAAACACTTGTATTTAACAAAGTTAACTCCATAGCCATTATCCGTGAGATGACTAATGCTAAAAAGATTGTGCTTCTGATTTATAACAAGGTAAATATTTTTAATACAAGGGTAAGGAGGGGAGCCGATATTACTATGTCTGATGATGTAATCCTTTAAGTTATTGTCGAAGGATACGTGTTCTACCTTCGTCATTGATAGCGTTACAAAAAGTGAAGCATCACCGGTCATATGCCATGAGAAACTGCTCTCGAGGATCCACTTGCTTCTAGCATGCAATGGAGGGTTCACCCACAACACAAGTTGAAGATGAAGACTTTGGTACCCAAAAATGTTTGGGTCCTTGACTGTTAGTTTTAGGAACCCATTTTAGCAATTTTTATGTAGCTTTCTCATTTGACAGTAATAAGATGTGTGTCCAAGTAAGCCACAATAGTGGCACATGATGGGTGTTATAGGTCTAGGAGAAGATGAGTGACTGGTTTGAGTATGAGGAGTTCTAGCATGACGAGGAGTTCTAGCATAATTGTTATAGTGACAATAGTAGAAAGCATGATGTGACGTGTTCGTGTTTTTCTTTACAGAGGGTCCTTTTTGTGTGTGCATTTGTTGGGGATAGGGCCTATGTGGTGTGTTAATGTGAGTGTGACTCTTGTAGCTAGTACTGTGATGTGTGTTGGTGTATCTTTGATTATGACGTCGTACATTTGTATAGGCCATATCTCTATCATCTTGTTTCTTGCTTTTTACAAGAAGATCATTGTATTTGATACAAGTTGCATATTTTCTTTGGTTAGCAACAAGTGTCTTGTTCTTAGCAATGTCATATCCTTCTTTGAGGGATTGATAGTCAACGTTCTTTTTCTTTATGACGTCTAGAGCCTCTTAGAGCTTTAGTCGAAGAGACTCAATCTCATTAGTGTAGAAGCATGAGATTTCTCTTTTATATCAAAAATGATATTAGAAAGCCTTTTTATATCTTGCTTGAGAGTATCAATCTCTTTGAGAGATTTCCTGTGCTTACTTCTCAAAACTTCGTATTCATCGTGTAGTTTAAGAACGGCATTTTCTAATTCAGTATAAAAAAGAGCGTTCATAGAAAAGTTATCAAGTACCTGATTTGACTATGTTTCCATAAGACATATTTGCATTGTGTTTGCATTCTTTGTCGTTGTCCGAGTCACTAGCATCACTCGCACCAGATGCTAATGTTGGCGTACTTCCTTGAGGATGAGCATCCTTTGTTTGGTTTTTCGTACTTGTCAGATTCTCTTCTTCCCATAGAACAGTTCCTCTTGATGTGTCCGATTTTCTTGCAATTGTAGCAAGCAAGTTCTTCAGCAATGTCCCTTCTTGAACGATTTGCTTTATTGAACTTGAGGAACTTTCTGAAGTGTCTAGCGGTAAGAGCGATTTCTTCGTCATCTGAATCATCATCATCGGAGTCATCTTTTGAGGAGAGCTTGATGGCCTTGAGAGCAAGAGCTTTTTTCTTTTCCTTCATCTTTTCTTTCTCCTTCATGTGTACGGAGGCTTCCTCTTGGTCCTTCATTTCTAGCTTGTGGGTCATCAGCTTTCCCATGAGAGTCTTAAGGTTCATCGTTGTAAGGTTATTCCTTTAGATGATGGTGGTAGCTTTGGAATACCATTCTTTAGTCAGTCCTCTGAGAATCTTTTGAATCTTTTCTTGAGTGAGATATTCCTTACCAAGAGAAGAGAGAGGATTAATAATATCAAAGAATCGAGTAAACATAAAAGTAATAAACACATCTTATTTTATTTTGAAGGATTCATACTCTTGAGTGAGTCTACTAATCTTTGATTCTTTTACTTGTGAGGTCCTCTCGTGTGTGACTTCCAAAAGTTTTCATATTTCATTGAAAGTTTTGCAAGTGAAACTTCTATTGAATTCGTTGCTATCGAGAGCATAATAGAGTGCGTTCATAGCATTTGCATCCCGACTAAAGACCTTCTTGTCATTTTCGAAGATTTTCTCCTTAAGAGTTTTCGAAACTACTTTCTCAATAACTATGGAAGATTTAGGGATACCATTTATGACACAATCCCATAGATCAAAATATACGGATTTTAAATAGATGCTCATCCTAATCTTCCAGTAGTTATAGTTGGTTCCATCAAATAGAGGAGGTCTATTTATGGAGTGTCCCTCATTATGGAATGAGTTGAGACTAGGGTTAGTGGCCATTGATCACTCTAAGGAGGTTAGTCTAAATCAAGAGACTAGGCTCTGATACCAATTTTAGAACCCTGGGGGGGGGGGGGGTAAATAGGGTAATAAAATAATTACCAACAATAATAAGCAAATTAAAAGGCAATTTAAAGAAGAGAGAAGCAAACACTCGATGTATCCTTGTACCTTCCCAAGGGGCACTCCAGTCCCGGAACTCTCTTCGGATTTAATCCACTATTTGAGTAAATAGTTACAATATGAGCTTTGATCCGAAGACTCGTCAACTTCTTACACACAAGTTTTCCTCCGAAGGCTCGTCAACTTCAAACAAACGAGTTTTCCTTCGAAGGCACGTTAACTTCAAACTTGAGAGAAAATGTTTCGATCTTCTTAAACACTTGAAAGATCGAAGTTACAACTCTTGAATACTTTAACACTTTAATGGATGACAACTTAAAGCTTTATAGAGTAATAGTGGAGCTCTTTGGAAGATAAGAAATTTAAGGTTGTAGCTCCCCTTCCCGAAAATTTTTGAAATATTTTTTTATTATTTATTTGATTTAAATGGTGATTTTAGAATTTTATAAATAATTATTCAGTTAATTATTACGGTAGATGATTTTAGCCATGGTTGAGTTTTGAAGTACCAGACGACTAGAAATCATGGCACGGATAGTGCAGTAGCATGCCTTGACTATTAGCTATGCCAAGGAAGACCCAGCCATAAGTGTGTCCTAACTAGGAAAACTAGGCCAAGTTGCGACTTAACCTCTAAAGACATTTTAATTATTTATTAATTATATTATTGACTTGTAGGAGACCCGGTTGTGTCGATTTAGCTCGAACTAGACCCGAACCGAAACTAAGCCCATGTAATCTTGTAGTGAGACCAAAGGCATCCATGTAAACGTAAAATATATATATATATATATATATATATATATATATATATATATATATATATATATATATATATATATATATATATATATTATTGTTACTGAATTGATATTCTATTTTTAGAAATAGGATAAATACCTCCCTAATTACCCTTATGCATGTTGGGATATTTAGACTACATATTTTGTATGTACACTTATTATAGATTTTCCTTATTAGTTATCATTATTATTGTTATTTATATTGTTATTAGATTTATAATAATAAAAATATATCATTTAATATTCTAGATTATTTATGAAATAAATATTATTGTATGTATACATTTTAGTATAAGCCCAACACTATAAGAATATATTCCTAAGATTTATTTTTGGACTTTTGGAGTATTTATGCATATATAGGAAATATACGTATAATATGTATAGATATATAGTTTTATATGTATATATATATGGCTATATACATATAACTAAGAAAGCAGCAGCAAGCCCAACCCGATCCTAATTCCTCCCCCCCCTCCAGCCCGAGCTCTTCACAGCCGACCCCAAGTGATGGGTATACGCAGTATATATAGAACAGAGAGAGATCTCTCGAGAGTATAACCTAACCCTAACTACTCCTCCACCTTGCCTGCGGTGATCCCTGACCCTGCGCGCCCCAATCGTCGTCGGCGCCACCGCCGCGTGCGGCCAGAGCCGCCGGAGGCAGCAAAACAACACGGCGACAGCAAAGCGGATCCTGAACAGAGAATGCTCTATTTCACCCACAGTCAGGTACCCAGGTTCTTCACGATTTTTTCTCCGATTATACTATATCAAAGTTTTGTTGGCCCAATGATTACATCGTGTTTTTGAATATGGTCAATCAGTTAAGTTTAACATAATGATGTCACTAATATTCATATACTCACTATCATGTTGCTACTTAAACTTAGTATTGTCCTAATTGTCCTATATTATATTGCTATGCTTGTATCGTACTGCAACATATTTTGATGGCCTAACATGTATTTATAGACATGCAGTAAGCATGATCAAATCAGGACATAGACAATGAAGAATTAATGATGGACCAAAGACGGCGTCATACAAAGAGATTTCTCCGAACCGCCTAGCGACCTATCTGGGGTCTCGCATCGGGGGTTCTTGGTTTATCTTTGGACGACCGCTGTCAAGGAAAAAGACGTCTTCAGATCTGCTCAAATATCAGAAGAAAGGCGTCATCAAAGGGCTCTTGGTTTTTCTACTTGTTCCAAGTCTGTAATCTTTAATTTAATGAGTCTAGGAGAATGTGTACGTTGAGTCGCACTGAGTCATCTCAACCCCTAGACATATCTCTCCAAGCTCTACCATGCAAACAGACCAATTCCTGAACCAAGCCCAAGCTCCACCAAAGCCCAAAGGCCATTTGAACATTCTGCCACCAAGGAGGCAGAGTTCGGGCCGAACTCTGCCCCCACACAGAGTTCGGGCCGAACTCTGTCCCCTGATTTCCAGGAACTGATTTTTAGGGTTACCAATTGCTAGCTAGTACAACGGCCATATTTTTGAATTTTGAGGACAGAATTCTGGTCGAATTCTGCCTTCCAGACTAGTATATATAGGGCATGATTTCAACCATTTTCATTCATCTCTTCATCACCTTTCTATCTCTCACTCTCAATCATATAAGCCTTATACTACCTAAGCCTTACTCTTCCAATCTACTAGCCACAAAATTTCCTAAGCCCCAAGGTGCTCAAGTGCGATTCAGCTAGAAGTTTTTGTGCAAGAGTTGAAAAGAAAAGTCACTTGGACAATTCCAAGTTTCGCCACCTGCGAATCTGTAAGAAGTTGGCGTGCTCTTCTGAGTAAAGGCACGTGGTTGTACACTATTTCACAAATAGTGGATTTCAATCCTGAGCTAGAGTTCTCAGGCCTGGACTAGTCCTCCATGAGGGAAACTAGGTTAAAATTGCTGTGTCTGCGAATGCTCTTCTGATCTTTATTTACTTCCGCATTTCTCTCTGATTTATTTACTATCTTGATAGTTGTTTTGTGGAGGTAATATAGAGTTAATTTTTTATTTGGTGATTATCGACACAAACTGTATTCACCCCCCTCTAGAGTTGCCTACACGTTATTTCAAGTTTGATCTAGAAGACCCTACATAAAGACAATGTAACCTCCTTTACTTCCCTTTAATTGTCTTTATTTAACTATCATTAGATGTCTCAGGAAATCTCCCGAAAAACCGATGAAAAACTGTTTCGAGAACAGTTTAATAACAGTCCCAAACCCTATGTTTACAGGAAGTTTATGAACAGAGTAGTAGCAATTTCAAAAATATAATTCATGACAGTCCTAGACAACCTATAGGGCTTCACAACTCTTTTCACGGAATCCGATTTCGTCGACCGAGCATCGAGAAATCGCTTTCCCAAATTGACGAAAAAACTGTTTTTCGAAAACACGAAAACCCTCGATACGACGTGCGTTCCGCCAATCCGGGCGACGTGGTCGCGAACCGTGTAATATCTCGAAATTCGTGATACGTATTTTATTGCGTATTCGTATTTCTGACCCGTATTTTATTTTTCTTGTCTAGTTAATTGTAGTTTATTTCGTAATCTTGTGGTAGTTTAATTGTCATTTATCATTATGGGTTAATCTGGTTAATGACTTCTGGATTTTGATTGGACCTTGGCCTGCATTGTATTTTGCTCAACTTGCAGTATTCTCGGCTTTCGTATTTTGGCTCGAATTTATGTGGAGGAGCTTGGCTTGGTTTAACTTGGTTTGATTTGGAGACTTGGTTCGGTTTTATTTGGTTTGAGATTGCATTGGAACCCTTTAACCTATACTCTCCCTCACCTCCATCACACCCCACCATCATTTAATCCCCTCTCTCTCTCCCCTCTCATTTTCCCACTTCACAGCCGGCCACCCCCTCTCCCTTCCTTCTTCTTCTTCCCCAAGAGAGAATCACCCCCATTAGGCAAGTGCACCTTGCTCACACTTGAGGGCCGGATTTTATGTGCCCATTAGCTAGTTTAGCACCCTATGAGCAACATTAGATCTTGGGTTTTCTTGATTTGGAGCTTGGAATCTTGTAGATCTAGGTTTGGAGTGTTTTCGGATTTTTGGAGATTTGATCTCCCAAACTTGTTCTTTTGTTGGATTTAATGTTTCCATGTTGTAGAGCTTTCAATTTTACACAAGTTAGAGCCTTGAAAATCCGGATTTGGGTTTGTATTGATGGATTTATGATGTTCCAAAGTTTTGAGTTCCATGGGTTCTCTTTTCGGATTTTTGGAGAAGATGACTTGCTGTTCTGGCCGATGGCGCCTACTTCCTCGAACACGCCTCTTTAGGCGCTGTTCGTTCAACTGCGCCTCCTTTTCGAGCGCGCCTCTTTAGGCGTGGCTCGCTCGAACGCGCCTCCTTAGGCGCGGTTCGTCTCGATTGCGCCTCCTTGGGTGCTGTTCGCCTCCGCCCCTCGATGGCGCCTCCTTGGCGTCATTTTAGGCGCGGTTGGCAGACTGCGCCTACTTTCCCAGATTGGCAGATAGCGCCCATTTCCTCCTGTTAGGCAGATAGCGCCTACTTTCCCTTGGCTTGCCCGACTGCGCCTATATTTATCATTTTAGGCGCAGTTCACTGTTCCCTTGACCTAGGCGCCATTCGATTTCATGGATTAGGTGCGATCTGATCTACCAGATCAGGCGCGGTTGACTTCATGAAATTAGGCGCGGTTTAACCCTTGGGCCTAGGCGCCATCTGACTTGACTTGACTTAGGCGCTCTTTGACCTACGGGTTTTAGGCGCGGTTTGGCTCACTGGTCTTAGGCGCCATTTGATCCAATGGATCTAGGCGCGGTTTGCCCCATTGGCTCTAGGCGCGGATTGACCTGTCCAGACTAGGCGCACTTTAGTGTGCAGCTAGTAAGCGCACTCTAGTGTGCTGCCTCCCTGGCACACTCTAGTGTGCTGCCTCTAGGCGCACTCCAGTATGCCTGGCCTGCCCTAGTGCCCCTGTACCCCTGCACCCCTAGTGCCTGTATTGCTTTCTCTGGGCTTTGGTTTTCTTTTCATAATTTGGAGCTTCCTGAGATTTTGGTGCTCACAACACGACTTGACTAGACTCGACACGTCTTGACACGATTTCCTGTATTTATGTACTGCTTTCTTGAATCTTGACACTAATTTGGGAACACTTTACCCCTGGTTTATATCCTTACGCCTTTTGACCCGAGCTCGACCCGAACACGATGTGGGCACGATTTGATTTAATGCTAGTATGGCGTTGTCCCTGGTTTTGTTATCTCTTGTTACATCAGAAAAGTGTTTTCTTATGGTCTTATTTTATAAAGTCATGTTTTCAGCCTTATTGTACTTTTCATGTCTTTTTACATCGGTGGCCGTTTGGGTGCACTTAGGATTATGTTTCTTTTACTTGTAGAATAGTTGCATTGTGATATGCCTTATGGCCCTGACACGATAAATAAATCCTGGCTAATAACTTGTAACTTGTAACCTTAATAACTAGATAACTTGATAGTGGCTCGTGGCGGCGCACTTCCAGCTTGTAACATGACATGACTTGGCATGATAATTTGACAACTTGAGCTGCTGAGGCAGGCTCACTTGACTAGTATAGCTTGTCTTGACACCGTGGGTGTACCTTCTTGTGTTTGGTCAATTCACCAGTCTTGTCTTGCATCATGTCTAGGACATGAATTCTTGATTTCCCAGGGTCAGGAATTCATATTGGAAATGAACTAAGATTAACAACTAGCTTAATTCACTAGTCATGACGAGATGTTCCTCAGCTACAGGCGATCCCGTTACCCCGGCAACAATCGTTTGGACTTGTAGCCTGCCGACGAGTAGGGCGCATTTCCAGCTCACTGCCAAGTGGTGCATCCTCAAGCTACTTGTAATGATAACAAGAATGTAGTCCCTCTCTCTCTAATTGTCACTATACTAATAATCGCCTGGGTAACCTGGATAGCTGCAGGGCTTGTGGCGGAGATACATCTCACTGCATTGTTAGTAATTAGGCTTGGGATAACCCTAGTTAGTTAATGTAGCAAGCCGTAGGCTATGATTGGCCGTGTATTATTGGATGGTGTCCAGCCTTGTCTGGTCTGGTCTAGGACCAGCCCTGATGGGTCCAGCTCTTGATTGTTCCAGTCTCTAGAACTCGAATGCTTGACTTGCACTGGATGTGATTGCAAGATTTCTTCTCTGTCACTGTAGTGTAACTCTCTTGTATGACTGTCCTCTAAGCAATAGACTGGTTAGTGACTATGTACTGTTCAGGTTTCCTGGTAAGGTACATTTGTCCTTCCTTGTTTATTGCCCGGATAGCATTTATTTCTTATTTTTCATGCATCTTATCTGCCATGTTCTCCGGTATTATTATTATTTTCTAATCAAGTTACTTGTTTCCTTTTTCTGTGATCGGGATACGTGCATTGGTACCGCACAAATCTCGATATGCTTTTACTTATTTCGCTGCTTTTGTTTGCTAATGATTTGCTGGTTTTAGTCCTTAAGTGGAGCCTCCTTTGTGGCACTTGCTCTTTCTGGGGTCTGACCCAGCTGGTTTTGTATGGCCAGATACCGGAGCAGCAGCAAGGGATCTACCTGTCTTCCAGCCAGATGGTGACCGCCAGGCGTGACCAAGGCTTCGAGTGGGTTTCTTTTGTTCGCCCACTTTATTGTAAATTCATATTATTTTGAGGCGTTTAGCCGACGAGCACGTGTTAGCTCGATTGCAACTTGTATTTATTATCTGCCTGCGGGCTGTAACGTGATTGACATGCCCCGGGGGTTGATCATGTATGACTTAACTCTGAGCTAGTCTTTACATTTTGTTACGACTAGTTTTCATGATCATCTTATATGTAATGTTTGGGACGCCTTACAATTGTATATTTGGTGATCTGTTATCTTGTAACTTATTTTACTTGTTGAGATTGAGACAATAGGCCATTTGGACCGTAAGAGACTGTTGGTTTGTAGAATACCCTCACATGCTAGACAGCCGTGATCGTATAGCGGGATGGTTGCCGTCCCAATATACGTAGCTGGCTGTTCACGTTCTCGTTCGTCCGTATTCCGGGAGCGGGGCGTGACAGTTTTAGTGGTGGCCCATGCAGGTCTTGTCAAACAAGAAATGTGAGGGTTACCGGTAGATGTCTCAATCTGTGCTCGCCCTTGATCTCCCGATTGTATCTTTGCATCTCCTTGAATTCTCGACTGATAACATACTTGCATCCTTGAATCATCCTGGTCCTTTCCTTAATTTTCCTGATGTTCCTGCTGACCAGCCAGAGAGAGTTCAGCCAGTAGTCCAGCAGCAGTCAGAAGACGAAGCTCAGTCGTCAGCAGCAGCTTCCCAAGCCATGCCTCCTGTAGAGCCAGAATTCCCAGTCCAGCCAGATCAGCTAGCAGGGTCAGAAGATGGAGTCTTGGTAGGACTCATCCGTGAGTTGCTTGCGTCTCAGAACCGCCAAGATGATGCCTTGCAGCAGGCAGTACAAGATACTCTGAGTGGAAGTGGTCGGAATAGTGCAGTCAACAGATTCAAGCGCCTGAACCCTCCCTTCTTCAACGGTACTGAAGATGCGATGGCTGCCGATGCTTGGCTACAGGATATAGAGATTATTCTTGAAGCAGCAAAGACTCCAGAAGACGAGAAGGTAGCAGTGGAGCGCCTTCAGTTATTGGATCTAGCCCGCAATTGGTGGGCTGCGCAAGCAGTGGGATTGGCAACACCTGTTCCTTGGGCAGTGTTCAGCGAGAAGTTCCAGATCAAGTATTATGATGCAGTAGCTCGATATGACTTGCAGACCAAGTTTTGCAACCTGAAACAAGGAGGAAGGACGGTCGACGGATATGCGGCCGAGTTTTCGAGACTTAGTCGGTTTGCTCCCACTTTGGTGGCGACCGAGTTCGACAGAGCACAGAGGTTCCAGCAGGGACTTCACTTGGAGATCATATTGGCCGTGGAGCAGTTCGAACATCAGACCTATGATACTGTTTTGCGAGCGGCAAGGAGGTACGAGTACACTTCCCAGAGGATAGCAGACAGAACCGGAGGACGAAGGCGGTCCCACAGTCAGATGAACCGATCTTCAGCTCCAGCCCCAGCAGCCAGGGCCTTGACCATTGAAACTCCGAGGCGAGCAGCTTCAGTTACGTCGGATCAGTACTCAACCCCGACGTACCCTCAGCAAGAACAGAAGCAAGACCAGTCTTCCTCAGTGGGCTGTTCTTATTGTGGTAAGCCTGGGCATGTAGTAGCAGAGTGTCGCAAGGCTCTGGGATTGTGTTTGTTGTGTGGAGCACCAGACCATAGAGTGGGGTCCTGCCCATTCAGAGTCGATTCAGCTTCAACAGTGACTAGTCCCTCGGTTATGGGACCAGCACCAGTTCACCAACAACAGCAGTTCCCGTTTCCAGGACCATTGCCGACTCAGGCTCAAGCATTCCAGCAACAGAACCTGCGGCAGTTTGCCCTAGCCCAAGCTCAGATTCGGAATCGTCGGAGAGGTAGCTGTATCTTTATCTTGCTTTCCCGCCATCGTTACCAAGGGCACATGACTTATTTCATGTAACCTAATTACGACGGCATGTCCCGGACCCGAGTTGTACCCTGATCATTCGAAAAGGTTATTTGGTTATTGGTACCAACCTTTAATCTTTTCGGATGTGGAGAGGCCCGTGTTCGTATTTGATCAGGGAGTAAGACCTCAATGCGCCAGACTATCAGTTAGTCCGTGTTGCTTGAGTTCATCACTCCTTGGGGAGTCAAACGTGGGAGTGTAAGGATGGCATCCGAACACGTATCCCAATCGGTTTTGGCTCGTAAGGTGTGAAATTTTCTCATGCCTTGTACTTCGAATCCTTGCTTGCATGAAGGATTGCTTGATTGATTGCTAGCTCTAGATAGCTTGTGCTAGTGTAGCTTGTCCCGACATCTCTAGCCTCTTGAATAAATTCCGAGGACGGAATTCTTTTAAGGTGAGTAGGATGTAATATCTCGAAATTCGTGATACGTATTTTATTGCGTATTCGTATTTCTGACCCGTATTTTATTTTTCTTGTCTAGTTAATTGTAGTTTATTTCGTAATCTTGTGGTAGTTTAATTGTCATTTATCATTATGGGTTAATCTGGTTAATGACTTCTGGATTTTGATTGGACCTTGGCCTGCATTGTATTTTGCTCAACTTGCAGTATTCTCGGCTTTCGTATTTTGGCTCGAATTTATGTGGAGGAGCTTGGCTTGGTTTAACTTGGTTTGATTTGGAGACTTGGTTCGGTTTTATTTGGTTTGAGATTGCATTGGAACCCTTTAACCTATACTCTCCCTCACCTCCATCACACCCCACCATCATTTAATCCCCTCTCTCTCTCCCCTCTCATTTTCCCACTTCACAGCCGGCCACCCCCTCTCCCTTCCTTCTTCTTCTTCCCCAAGAGAGAATCACCCCCATTAGGCAAGTGCACCTTGCTCACACTTGAGGGCCGGATTTTATGTGCCCATTAGCTAGTTTAGCACCCTATGAGCAACATTAGATCTTGGGTTTTCTTGATTTGGAGCTTGGAATCTTGTAGATCTAGGTTTGGAGTGTTTTCGGATTTTTGGAGATTTGATCTCCCAAACTTGTTCTTTTGTTGGATTTAATGTTTCCATGTTGTAGAGCTTTCAATTTTACACAAGTTAGAGCCTTGAAAATCCGGATTTGGGTTTGTATTGATGGATTTATGATGTTCCAAAGTTTTGAGTTCCATGGGTTCTCTTTTCGGATTTTTGGAGAAGATGACTTGCTGTTCTGGCCGATGGCGCCTACTTCCTCGAACACGCCTCTTTAGGCGCTGTTCGTTCAACTGCGCCTCCTTTTCGAGCGTGCCTCTTTAGGCGTGGCTCGCTCGAACGCGCCTCCTTAGGCGCGGTTCGTCTCGATCGCGCCTCCTTGGGTGCTGTTCGCCTCCGCCCCTCGATGGCGCCTCCTTGGCGTCATTTTAGGCGCGGTTGGCAGACTGCGCCTACTTTCCCAGATTGGCAGATAGCGCCCATTTCCTCATGTTAGGCAGATAGCGCCTACTTTCCCTTGGCTTGCCCGACTGCGCCTATATTTATCATTTTAGGCGCAGTTCACTGTTCCCTTGACCTAGGCGCCATTCGATTTCATGGATTAGGCGCGATCTGATCTACCAGATCAGGCGCGGTTGACTTCATGAAATTAGGCGCGGTTTAACCCTTGGGCCTAGGCGCCATCTGACTTGACTTGACTTAGGCGCTCTTTGACCTACGGGTTTTAGGCGCGGTTTGGATCACTGGTCTTAGGCGCCATTTGATCCAATGGATCTAGGCGCGGTTTGCCCCATTGGCTCTAGGCGCGGATTGACCTGTCCAGACTAGGCGCACTTTAGTGTGCAGCTAGTAAGCGCACTCTAGTGTGCTGCCTCCCTGGCACACTCTAGTGTGCTGCCTCTAGGCGCACTCCAGTATGCCTGGCCTGCCCTAGTGCCCCTGTACCCCTGCACCCCTAGTGCCTGTATTGCTTTCTCTGGGCTTTGGTTTTCTTTTCATAATTTGGAGCTTCCTGAGATTTTGGTGCTCACAACACGACTTGACTAGACTCGACACGTCTTGACACGATTTCCTGTATTTATGTACTGCTTTCTTGAATCTTGACACTAATTTGGGAACACTTTACCCCTGGTTTATATCCTTACGCCTTTTGACCCGAGCTCGACCCGAACACGATGTGGGCACGATTTGATTTAATGCTAGTATGGCGTTGTCCCTGGTTTTGTTATCTCTTGTTACATCAGAAAAGTGTTTTCTTATGGTCTTATTTTATAAAGTCATGTTTTCAGCCTTATTGTACTTTTCATGTCTTTTTACATCGGTGGCCGTTTGGGTGCACTTAGGATTATGTTTCTTTTACTTGTAGAATAGTTGCATTGTGATATGCCTTATGGCCCTGACACGATAAATAAATCCTGGCTAATAACTTGTAACTTGTAACCTTAATAACTAGATAACTTGATAGTGGCTCGTGGCGGCGCACTTCCAGCTTGTAACATGACATGACTTAGCATGATAATTTGACAACTTGAGCTGCTGAGGCAGGCTCACTTGACTAGTATAGCTTGTCTTGACACCGTGGGTGTACCTTCTTGTGTTTGGTCAATTCACCAGTCTTGTCTTGCATCATGTCTAGGACATGAATTCTTGATTTCCCAGGGTCAGGAATTCATATTGGAAATGAACTAAGATTAACAACTAGCTTAATTCACTAGTCATGACGAGATGTTCCTCAGCTACAGGCGATCCCGTTACCCCGGCAACAATCGTTTGGACTTGTAGCCTGCCGACGAGTAGGGCGCATTTCCAGCTCACTGCCAAGTGGTGCATCCTCAAGCTACTTGTAATGATAACAAGAATGTAGTCCCTCTCTCTCTAATTGTCACTATACTAATAATCGCCTGGGTAACCTGGATAGCTGCAGGGCTTGTGGCGGAGATACATCTCACTGCATTGTTAGTAATTAGGCTTGGGATAACCCTAGTTAGTTAATGTAGCAAGCCGTAGGCTATGATTGGCCGTGTATTATTGGATGGTGTCCAGCCTTGTCTGGTCTGGTCTAGGACCAGCCCTGATGGGTCCAGCTCTTGATTGTTCCAGTCTCTAGAACTTGAATGCTTGACTTGCACTGGATGTGATTGCAAGATTTCTTCTCTGTCACTGTAGTGTAACTCTCTTGTATGACTGTCCTCTAAGCAATAGACTGGTTAGTGACTATGTACTGTTCAGGTTTCCTGGTAAGGTACATTTGTCCTTCCTTGTTTATTGCCCGGATAGCATTTATTTCTTATTTTTCATGCATCTTATCTGCCATGTTCTCCGGTATTATTATTATTTTCTAATCAAGTTACTTGTTTCCTTTTTCTGTGATCGGGATACGTGCATTGGTACCGCACAAATCTCGATATGCTTTTACTTATTTCGCTGCTTTTGTTTGCTAATGATTTGCTGGTTTTAGTCCTTAAGTGGAGCCTCCTTTGTGGCACTTGCTCTTTCTGGGGTCTGACCCAGCTGGTTTTGTATGGCCAGATACCGGAGCAGCAGCAAGGGATCTACCTGTCTTCCAGCCAGATGGTGACCGCCAGGCGTGACCAAGGCTTCGAGTGGGTTTCTTTTGTTCGCCCACTTTATTGTAAATTCATATTATTTTGAGACGTTTAGCCGACGAGCACGTGTTAGCTCGATTGCAACTTGTATTTATTATCTGCCTGCGGGCTGTAACGTGATTGACATGCCCCGGGGGTTGATCATGTATGACTTAACTCTGAGCTAGTCTTTACATTTTGTTACGACTAGTTTTCATGATCATCTTATATGTAATGTTTGGGACGCCTTACAATTGTATATTTGGTGATCTGTTATCTTGTAACTTATTTTACTTGTTGAGATTGAGACAATAGGCCATTTGGACCGTAAGAGACTGTTGGTTTGTAGAATACCCTCACATGCTAGACAGCCGTGATCGTATAGCGGGATGGTTGCCGTCCCAATATACGTAGCTGGCTGTTCACGTTCTCGTTCGTCCGTATTCCGGGAGCGGGGCGTGACAAACCGAAAGCATCGAAAGGTGCGTATCGGCTTCATAGACATGTGGGCTTTGATGAAATTTGAATTGGCTGCGTGTGCGCGACGAATTTGATGCGTATCCGTCAAAATTTACCGTATCGGCCTCTATGCAAATTTTTTAATTACTTTGTGCACGTTTGTCAGATCAAGACAAAACTTACGCCAACGGGACCGTATCGTTTTTCTCGTCCTATATGCCAAGTTTGGTCCAATTCTGAGACAGTTGATCGGATCGCCGTTTTGCGGGCCCCACGATCCGATTCAACGGGCGATTTCGTGCACGGCCCACCGGAATTCAAAATTGGACATATCGTCGGATTCGTGTCATCAAAATGAATCCGTAGACATATTTTTTGACGACTATAGAGACCATTGACTCTGACACACTTTTCGGTACAAAGTGGGTCCAACGGCGGATACCGTTTTGATCCGAAATTACCGTTTTGCCTCTGTGTCCAGAATTGAACTTAAGGACAGATAATCCTAGCTAATTTGACTAATCTGAACACGTTGGTAACATCTATTACAGCTTCTGGAGGCAGTTGGGAGACTTGGACTTTCTGACTTGTTGATTGGCGATATTTTGTTGGTTCTCCGTGCAACCCTCAGGCAAGTATACCATGCCGAACATATACAGTATTTACATTGTTTTTCTCTTTCTCTATTGTATTCCTTTTTATATTATCACATGATTTTCATATTGTGACTGGTTTGTCCTTGATTGTTTTACTTGTTCGAGATTACATGCACGTATAGGATATTCGACATTGCTTGATTATTGGTCTTTTCGTGTTACCTTGTCTCGTGATCGAGTTGTCAGTTTTCTATACCTTGTTCTTGACTTGACCATGCTTGACTGGGAGTATCTTGCATTGTACTACAGCTGAGACATACTATAGTTTGGGAGTATCTTACATTGTACTACGACCTATAGCAGATTCTTCGATCTTGATATTGATTGATTGACTTGCTTGAGACATACTATAGATTGGGAGTATCTTGCATTGTACTACGACCTATAGCATATATTGATTGATTGACTTGACTTGACTTGCGATACTATAAATTAGGAGTATTTTGCATTGTACTACGATTTATAGGAGTCTACTTAACCTTGTATCCTTTAGGAGAGGAGATAGATACTAGAATTGGCTAATCTTGACTGAAAGTATCCTGCTTTGTATGTCAATAGAAATACTATAGATTAGGAGTATCTTGCATTGTACTACAAGCTATAGGAGTTCTGATTGATAGTTAGCCAAGTCTAGTATTATATTTCCACACGACTCGTCGTCCTTAGATGTTCTTCTTGCAGTGTTCTTACCCTCCATACATGTTATTTACTGTCATATTAGTAGGCATGTTTTATGTATCTTGCTAGTCCCCTGAGGACCTGATGATCTCTTCAGGTAGCTGATTGCACGGAGTTAGTTAGCTGAGCATGTGGTAGTTGACTTCATCTGCATGATTCAGGTATTTTGTTAGTGTTATTGATTTACTATCTTTCTCATCCTCTTATGATATATCCTGCTTATCAGCTTAGCTTTATAGACTCATATTATTCTTGGAGCCTAATCGGACATATATGCTAGTGGGCTGCAGACCACGACCCATACTTGTTCATCCTGGTCTTATATATTCTTGTGGATTGAGATACACTGTAGATTACCATATTAGCCATGATACCATGATCTTGACAGCTTATACGTACTCGAGTCGGGCTGGAATCCGTTCGATACATAGCTGGCTTGTTCACACACTCGCGTCCCAAAAAGCGGGTGCGGGTCATGACAAAGGCTCAAGTGGATAAGCATTTATGAAGAAGGGGGAAGTCTATTTACACAAATCCAGGACATGTGAGCATTTACTACAGTCGTCCGGATGATCCGTCGGTTGTCCGCGGACGTCCGAAGGATTATCCGCCTAAATAGTAACGGCTAGAAAACTAGTCGTTGGATGCATTAAAAGCTCATGATAGTGACCGTTGGATTTAAACTTCAAATAGCCAGCTAAGCATTGGCGGATTATCCGTTGGTGATCCGCAAAAGTCCAACGAAGCACCTGGATTCCCCATAAAATACTTGTTGTTCCAAAAAGGATTATCCGACGGATATCCACGGTGATCCGGAGGATGATCCGAATGTCCCCACAAAAACTTGCTGGAACAATTCAGATTATCTGGCAAATATCCGCGATGATCCGGAGGATGATCCGAATGTCCCCACAAAAACTTGCTAGTACAATTCGGATTGTCCGGCGGATATCCGTGGTGATCCGGCAGATGATCCGAATGACCCCAGAAAAACTTGCTGAAATAATTCGGAATATCCGACGGATTCCGCGGTTATCCGACGGATGATCCGCTTCTTCATAGATTCTTATTTGTTTATTTTTGAAGTGCTTGTTTTGTCATCCATACAAAAGTGCTTACATTTGGAGGTATGAAGCTGGATCTTTGTCTTGTGAAGCTTCAGTATTCTTTGATTGTGATCCAAGATGAGTCTGAGCACTAGGTGATGGATGCAGATATCTTTCATTGATAGTGACTTTCCTTTGAACCTGAGGAGTACATGAAACTAAAACAGTAGAGGCGTTAACTGTGAGTACAATATCAAAATCAATGTGCCAACATGAACTACCTGATATACCCACACACCTGTATATGCTCAAAATTTCAATTGTCATTGGGTTTCTCACTAGGCTTCTCAAAATCAAATATCGCAAGATGCAGCGTTCTAACGGACACCAAATCTTTCATCTTGCTCCGCTAATATTGGTAATTGGAACTGTTTTGGTTTATTATGCGTATTGGCTTCACATCCATCTTTTTTTACTCGATCTGACTGTCATTCATGACAACTGGCAATCTGTGATTTGACAGCTTTAATACCATTATGTTGGGTTTAGTAAAGTTTAGCTCTGATACTACTATGTTGGAAACAAAATGAAAAACTCGTTCCCCCAAATCGATATGACCTGGCAATTACCAAAGAAAAGTCACACAAGCCAATTTGCTAAAACGACATAGAAATCACAATGCAAACACCATTTATGTGAAAGATTCTGATGGAAAAAACTACCAGATGATCAAAAAGTTTTCACAAATGAAACAGATTACACCTCTACAAACTTCTCTACCCGATCCAAACAGATCTTCACAACTACTCAAAACAATAAAAGCGGATTATAAGAAGTTACTGAAGACGAGAATCAATCATAGATGATTTTCCCGAACCGATCTCTCTTCGAAATAGTCCTTAGTTCCTTCTTTCCCTTCTTTGAAAGTTGAATCCTTTTAAGAAAAAAAAAAGTTTCCTTTTGATATCTCAATAATGGATTATCATATATTATGATTATTTGTAAGGGCACATCAAAAGTTGATCAGGGCTAGCCCAAAGCTAACTCTGATTTATTTACAAGTTTACCATTGAAAAAAATTACTCAGGACTAGCCCAAATGTAAGTATATAAGTCAACTTTTTATTTTATTTTTCTCTCTTCTCCTTCCTCACAAGAAGAAGAAGTTTCTCACAAGAAGAACAAGAAGAAAGAAGAAGATCTCTTTTTTCAAACCCTAGTTTTTTTTTTTTGCTCTCTTCTAATTTCTCATATCTCTTTCTCCAAATCCTAGTTTATTTTTTTTCTTTTTGTTTGGATATTATGGATAAAATCCTAGTTGTAGAAGAAATTGGGTTATCAAATCTATCAAATATATTAATCTATTAATCTATTAATCAATTTTTCTTCATTAATAGAAAAATTATGCATGAAATCCTAGTTGTAGAAAAAATTATGGATAAAATTCTAGTTGTAGAAGAAATGGGTTCATATCAGGACTGCTACAATTTCTTGTAGTCCTAAAAGTATTGAGGACTGCCATGAATTGTAGCAGTCCTGAAAGGGACTTGCTGTACTACAGGACTGTCACAATTGCTGGCAGTCCTAGAAGTATTGAGGACTGCCAGGAATTATGGCTGTTCTGAAAGGACTTGCTTTACAGCAGGACTGCCAAAATTTCTGGCAGTCCTAGAAGTATTGAGGAGTGCCAGAAATTGTGGCAGTCCTGAAAGGGACTTGCTTTATAGCAAGTCCATCACTACCAAAATACAGGCAAATAGCGACTGAAAATTAGCGACGGTGTAATCAGTAGCCAATTAGCGACCGACAAGCGACTTACGGGCAACAGAATTTTGTACTTAAATTTTTATAAGTTTAGCGACGGATCAACGACCATTTAGCGACGGAATATGTCAACCGACTGATTAGCGACAGATATATACGTCACTAAGCTGCTGTAAATGTCGAAACGGAAGGATTAATTTTTATTCTAAATTTTTTTCATAAAGTTAGCGACTAACGAGCGACTACTTAGTGACATTTCCATGTAGCGACGGCGTAGCGACGGAAAATTTCCGTCGCTAATTTGCTGTGAAAATTCGAAAGTTACTTAAATTTCGAAAATTTCCCAATCTTTCTCTCACTCTCAAAATCCTTCTCTCTCCTCCCCTCTCCCCCCCCCCCGACTGCGGCCCCCTCCGACGGCGCCCTCCCCCACTCCGGCCCCCTCCCTCTTCTCCTCCTCCGATCGAACCTCCTAACCACCCCCTCTTCTCCTCCTCCGTCGAGCCCCTACCTTCGGCGACCACCTCCCTCCGGCGTGCTCCCCCACTCCGTCCCTGTAACCTCATCTTCCTAATTTTTGAGAGACTTAAAATTTCTATAATAATATATTTTTATTTTAAAAATTTTGAACGATGAATTATTTTGGAGGGAATGGACTTAAGAGCAGAATTTCAAATTTGAAAGTTTGTTATAACCAACTTAGTGGTCCTCACTCATTTTTTTGAATTTTCTAACTGATTTTCTTCAACTCCTGCAATAGTGAAAAGGCAGGGGGTCTTTTCGCATAAAACCTATTGCGGGAGGGGAGGGGGGCTTCTATGCAAATAGTTTAGGGTAGAGGGGGCAAAGTGCAAAAATTGCACTTTTATTAATATAAGTTGTGAGAACGGAGTTTCATTCTATTTTCGTTACAGAATTTTCACTTTGATCCTTTCCTCTTTCCTGAGCTCGAGAGCTCGATCCCTCTCTCCGACCTCGACGGCGGTGACGACGACCTCGACGGCGGTGATAACGAGCTTCTCCGACCTCGGCCATGACTGCATCACTGGCGAAGGTAGTGCGCCGCTCTCCATTACGAGATTGCCTTGTTTCGCGGGAACTCGAGGCGACGTAGACGACCACACATAGCAGCAGTTCGCCAGTGACGAGCTCGACAGCGTCGAGCGTCGACAAGTGATCCCCTCTGGAAATCCAGGCAAGTGAATCTATGGGATTTAATTCCTTGTTTAATTTGATTTTGATTTTGATTTTGATCTTGATCGGAACGAAGACAATGAAATCTAAGCTTTCAATCAGTTGATCCAAGTAATCTCTGTTCTTAACCCAAATTGATCAATAAATTCAAATATGACTATGGAACTTCTCTGTTTCCTTATGCCCATCAGGTGTTTGATCGGTTGCCTCAAAGAGCCTTAGTATCCGAGCTGGACACATAGAGATCGTGTCCGACCGTGTGAGATTATGTCCTCATCTCTGAACGGTTCCTCTACTCAGGTACTGCCTTACTTTTCTCTTGGTTGATGAATTGATGCTAGGGATATTAAATTAGTAGCCTTGGACAGGATCATATCGTAGGGAGTACGTGTAGCTCGTGGTCAGTATAGCCGTGTCCAGAGTTGCGTGGTGTCCTGTGTGCGTGACCAGGGGTGTGGTTTGTGTCCAACTAGTTGGGGGAGGTATGCAGAGTCATCCGGATTAACAAGGGCGGGGCTTTCAAATTTGCATTATATCATCTCTGTATAAATTTTCTATTTTGAATTTATTGCTATTGGATTTGTATAAATTCCTACCAAGTCATATCCAGATTGTATATTTTTCCTACTGAAGTTTTGTGATCACTGTTGAGTTGGTTTCCGTAGAATGTGGGACTTGAGTTTTGCCTATGCATTGAGCTGGGTTAGGTCCTATGGTCCGGCTGGGTTTGTACTGGTGTAAACATTTTGCTAGAATAAGTTGTGTTAGTTTGGGTACTTGTGTTGGACTGTTTAGTAGCAACAGTAAGGCTAGATCTAATTCCAAATAATCTTGATTTTGTCACAGTTCAAAGGAACTTATGTTGGGTTGCTATGACTGAAGCTTGGGTATGGTTTGGTTCTTACTGACATTTTCTTGAGTTATTAGACTTTCGAGAATTAGCCAGGTTGAGTTGGAGATGGGGTTCAAATGAGTTATCATGTTTATGTCATTATATGGACAGTAGGAGATTTGCTCTTGTAGCTACAGTAACACAAGTGCATTCTTTCCTATTTTTTTCAATTCTGAGTAGTAGCCGTTGAACTCAAATCTAGGTAATTAGCTGGGGTTGCTATTCAGTAAACTGCATGGGTTAAATAGAAGATCAGTCGGATTTGGTTGTGCTCATTGGCTAGTGATGTTGTTTACTTCCTTCAATGTATGGTTGGATAGTTTGGTTCTGCTCTTTTACTGCATCAACTTTACTTAAGGCTGAACTATGAGCTGGGAGCTAGGATTCCATATTTGAATGCAGCTGGATGAACCTTTAGTTCAAGCAGAGAAGTAGCCGCTATGGAAACTGGACAAAGCTCATATTAGTGGGTTGGTTTTATATGATTGGTTGGACCTAGATTTATGGTTGTATTTTCAGGACTCGGGTTGTTATAATTTGGTGATAAGGAGGATGTTACAGTAAACTAACCTAAGTTTAGCTAAAACATTTATATAGTTATTTATGTAATTGCTATGTTCCAAATATTAGCCTTATCAAGAAAAATTTGTGATGTGTGTATATTTAGTTTACTAATATCATTTTGTGTAATTAATTTAGTAGTAGAACGGATAGCTGGTTAGCAATAAATTAGTGGGTTGGTTTTATATGATTGGTTGGACCTAGATTTATGGTTGTATTTTCAGGACTCGGGTTGTTATAATTTGGTGATAAGGAGGATGTTACAGTAAACTAACCTAAGTTTAGCTAAAACATTTATATACTTATTTATGTAATTGCTATGTTCCAAATATTAGCCTTATCAAGAAAAATGTGTGATGTGTGTATATTTAGTTTACTAATATCATTTTGTGTAATTAATTTAGTAGTAGAAAGGATAGCTGGTTAGCAATAAATTGGTTATTTTAGTTAGATAGCATATAAGATTGATTGTAAGAAATTAGTATATATTTTTTCTTTCTAATATTTAGATAATGCCCTAGCTAGTATAGAATAACATAATTAGCATAGTATGTAATAAATAGTTTGTAGGAGATAGTTAGTTAGCTAATTGTTGGCAAGATTTAGAACCTAACCAACTTGTATTCATTCTAGGTAGACAAAGAAATTTCAATCCCCCTTACTCTTGATCTCCCGAGCAAGGCAAGTACTTTTCTATGGTCTTGTGCATTTACATTTCTTGTACTCTTCCTGTGACACGTCATGACACGATACCCTGTACTCCTGTATTTCTTGTTCTTGTACTTGTGTCGGGTGGAGAAATACACTAGCCATGTGACCAAACCCCGGTTACTATATTCATGTAGATTGCTTAGGCCTCGCACCGTGCACGCGGGCCCTAAGCCGTACCATATTCATGTACTCCTGTACATGCTCCTATACTCACCCTAGCCGGTCACATGGGCTTGTTGTATTTCAAACATGGTGCACTTGTCATGTCTTGTACTTCAGGTTCATGGTTACATTCCTGTACTTTACATTCATGTACTTCCATGTTCATTTCCTGTATTTCATATTCATGTTCTCCTGTACTTATTTTCCATATCATGATGTTCTTGTTCATTACCTAGAACTGTACTTTGCTTCGCTCCTGACTAGGATATGTTGCTGGTGTACTTGCAGGACATTGTTCTGTACTATGGGCCAGAGCCCGGGACATTAGCTGAGCAGGATGGAGACACGACTTAGCTAGAGGTTTCAGGTTTAGACTGTTAGCTTTACTCTTAGATATTGTTTTAGAATTCATAGTACATTTCATTCCTGATGACTAGTACATTTATGATATATAGAATTGTGGATTATGGTGATCATTCTGAGATCGTGTATAGATGCTGTGATTGTGTACATTATGTTTATCTGGTTAGATTTCCCTAGTTTGGTACAGCTTACTTCGTCGTGTCTAACGACGAAGGCTGGGCGTGTCCGACT
Source organism: Iris pallida (assembly GCA_029216955.1). Lineage (NCBI taxonomy): Eukaryota > Viridiplantae > Streptophyta > Magnoliopsida > Asparagales > Iridaceae > Iris > Iris pallida. Next base: position 6,581,965 of record JANAVB010022597.1, read on the forward strand.
CGTGTCCGATTATTCGGGAGCGGTTCGTGACATATTTTTAGTGGTGGCCTATGCAGGTCTGTCCTAATAGTACCTAGGTATTAGAGTACTATTGGGGGGACTTGATTTAAACTAGGAAAACTTGATCACAGCATAGGTAATTGGGTACATCGGGTATATTGATATTCTATAAACACTTGTTGTTTTTTAGGTTTAGGACATTTTAACAGTTTTCTATTTTTTAGATAGTTCAAAACACGCAACACCGGAACAGCTGATCCACCTACACTTGAGGGTTTCGAGCTCCCACTACCTCCTATCACTCTACTATCCCCATGGGTAGTACGTAGTTGACGGGGATGTTTGAAGAATTCCTTGACAACCAGAGGGAGCATGCCATCCTTTTTCCAAGTCAGACTTGTGGATACACTCTCCAAGCCAGAAAGGACTTTTGATTTTCAGACTCTCAAACACTTGGATTTCCCGACACCGAGCGCACATCTTGTACCAAGAAGCAGATCGAGAACCTGGAGCCGACACTGAAGAACATCCAAGCCTCTGGGGATCCGACTCTTGTGATCCCGAATGCAGCACAGACAATGGAACGAGACGGAAAGTTGCAGCACATGAGATACATGAAGACTTATGATGAGGACATCAACTACTATGGATCAGCAAAGTATCGCCACATTCAGACAACGCCTCTTCATCCGCGTCATCAGATTCAGTCAATGACCAATTGTGCTTGCTGCCGCCATCCAGGACATCGCTTCGAGGAGTATCGCAGAAGACTTGGACTCTGCCTATCCTATGGATCTTTTGCCAACCAAAGATTGCCAGCAAGTTGCGGATCACAAAGGCCGAGGAGCATCATGATCTCAACAGCCAGCACGCCAGCAGCCGTATATATCTGCCAGAGCCCTACATTTCAGCCCCAACGGGAGATTCAGATTCAGCCGACGATCATTTATAATTTCTGCCGTCGCCAGGACACCACTACGACGAGTGCCACAAGAGACGTAGGCTATGCTTGCACTGCGGATCGCCTGCCCACCAAGTCAAGGACTGTCCAGAGGCCACTGATCACACTGCCTAAAGACGAGCATGAAGAATACTAAAATTATAGCAAGGGGATCCATCTCTCCAGATTCAGTAATCACATGGAGCACTACCACATGGACCAACCTACGTCAGTATAATTGAAGAAGTTGAAATGATTCCTGTTCCGAAGGAATACTGAAGACAAACTGAAGACCAAAGGCTTTTCTTGCATGATTGGAGAATATCATGGATCGTGATTTGCATTCCAATTTAGATTGTTAGAATTTTCTTTTTCCTGTTTGAGAGCTTGATAGATTTTGATATTATTCCTATTTTGGAATTTATCCATTATTAGTAATTCTATTTTTTTGGAAAATTGTTTTCTATTTGGTAAACTTGTTTTATATTCACTAATCGATATTTGTGTTATACCCTCTATTTGGTACCCTGTTTTCATATTCATTATTCGTGAGTTTGTTTTCTATTTGAAAATTTGTTCCCCATTCGAACTTTGTGCTACGAGATTCTATTCCTACTCGAAATTTTATTTTGAAACTTTGTTCTCAAGCAGAACATTGTCTGAACCTTCGTTTCTATTTAACACTTGTTTGAGATTCACATCCTCTTCGAGACATTATTCGAAGTTTTTATTTGAGACTCCGACTAGTTTCCGAGTTGAGATTCTATTTTCTATTCATGACTTTATTCGAGATTGTTCTCTACCCGTGGCTTTGTTTCGACCTTATTTGAGATTGTTTATTTCATATTCACGATTTAGAACCTTGTTTCCTATCCGTTGATTGATACCCCTCCTTTCACTCTTCATAACTTTGCTTTATATTCGAGGTTCTATTCAAAGATTTTACTTCCTATTCGCGGCTTTGTTGATGTTGAACTTTCTATCTGAAAATTGTTTCCTATTGAAATTTCTTTCAATGTATTGATCGAGATTTCATTGCCAATTGAGATTTTGTTATACTTTGATTCCTGTACAAGGTTTCTAGTCCTTAAATTCGAGACTCTGTTTGTATCTGATATCTTGCTACTATGCCACCTTTGAGACTTCGTTATCTATTCAGGATTACTTTCCATATACTAAATCTGGTTACCATCCCGCATTTCATTTGAGATTTCGATTGAACTTCGACTTCCTGTTCAAAATTTTAAAATCTCCATGCTTGTCTTTTGAACTCACTACTCTTTGATCGGATTCCATGTTGCTTCTTAGTACTTAATAAACCCTTATATTCTAACAGGCAGATAACCTCACCATTATTGTGACTTGGACTATTGAAACTCATTTTGGATCCCTTAAAACTTCTTTTGAAATTCTTATGGATAAGGTTGAGATACTATTCGATGATCTACTGGGGCGTGGCAATTGCGCGCTACAGTCATTATCTGGATCATAGATACCGAGGGTTCACTGTAGCCAGCAGCACACTGGCGAGGCATGAATTCTAAGTTGAAGTGAATTCAAACATTCATACGATTTTCAGGTATTATTGAAACCTTGTCCAAAATCTTCATGTTTTGATCTCTTGAGTTGCTTCGCTAATAATTGTTTGAAAATGGATAAGTTGATAGAAGTTCGGTAACATATCACTATTTGAGTCACGGAGCCAACAAGTTCACTGCAGCCAGGATACACTGGCGGGGCATGTATTTTAAGTGATGTGACTTCAGATATATATATGTTTTCGGATAACATATAGACTATATTCCTTTTTATATGATTATTGATTTTCAGGAATCACGAATCCTTGTATGATTCACCTTGACTCGATACTAATACCCCCTGGATATTTCATACGTTTTCTCAACCACCTTTGCAATTGCCTCTTCTTGCATTTTATCGTTGGATCATTTGATTTTTCCAATATATAAGTCTTGCTATATTTGATCAACCGTACTTGTAATATCATGTTTTGTCTAAACCTTGATCTTGATCATGCCTATCCAACCATAATTTTCTTATCTCATTCTAGTTCAATTGTGTTAAACTTTTGGAAATTAATCATGTTTAAAAGATCGTGCTTCTATGGTTCTGCTTCTCCAAGTCGAAATTAAAACTTCATTCTACTTCATGCCTACTTGATTCTTGATCATCGCTAGATCAGAATATTTCAACTCCTTGTATATAATAATCATATTTAGTCCTAACTAAATCCGGTTCCATTTTCGAGCTTGACTAAACTTTTGGTTGTTATCGATCGTAACTTGTTTCTAGTGGTGGTTATCGATCGTGCCATGACATGCAGAGTCGTTACAAATTTGTATGATCCTTGTACCTAGTCGCTGAGAGTATTTGTATTTGTGCCTAGTCGATTTTTGGAATTCGTGATATTTCTGCATCCTGTCATGCTCTTTGAATTTTGTGGACTCTTTGAATTTCGAGGACGAAATTTTCTAAGGGGAGTAGATTTGTAACCTCATCTTCCCAATTTTTGAGAGACTTAAAATTTATATAATAATATATTTTTATTTTAACAATTTTGAGTGATGAATTATTTTGGAGGGAATGGACTTAAGAGCAAGATTTCAAATTTGAAAGTTTGTTATAACCAACTCAGTGCTCCCCACTCATTTTTTTGAATTTTCTAACTGATTTTCTTCAACTCCTGCAATAGTGAAAAGACGGGGGTCTTTTCGCATAAAACCTATTGCGGGGGGGGGGGGGGGGGGGGTTCTATGCAAATAGTTTAGGGCGGAGGGGGCAAAGTGCAAAAATTGCACTTTTATTAATATAAGTTGTGAGAACAGAGTTTTATTCTATTTTCATTACAGAATTTTCACTTTTATCCTTTCCTCTTTCCTGAGCTCGAGAGCTCGATCCCTCTCTCTGACCTCGACGGCGGTGACGAGACTCGACGGCGGTGACGAGACTCGACGGCGGTGACGACGACCTCGACGGCGGTGACGACGACCAATGACGAGCTTCTCCGACCTCGGCCATGACTGCATCACTGGCGAAGGTACTGCGCCGCTCTCCATTACGAGATTGCCTTGCTTCGTGGGAACTCGAGGCGACGTGGACGACCACACACAGCAGCAGTTCGCCGGTGACGAGCTTGACAGCGTCGAGCGTCGACAAGTGATCCCCTCTGGAAATCGAGACAAGTGAATCTATGGGATTTAATTCCTTGTTTAATTTGATTTTGATTTTGATCTTGATCGGAACGAAGACAATGAAATCTAAGCTTTCAATCAGTTGATCCAAGTAATCTCTGTTCTTAACCCAAATTGATCAATAAATTCAAACATGACTCTGGAACTTCTCTGTTTCCTTCTGCCCATCAGGTGTTTGATCGGTTGCCTCAAAGAGCCTTAGTATCCGAGCTGGACACATAGAGATCGTGTCCGACCGTGTGAGATTGTGTCCTCATCTCTGAACGGTTCCTCTACTCAGGTACTGTCTTACTTTTCTTTTGGTTGATGAATTGATGCTAGGGATATTGAATTAGTAGGCTTGGACAGGATCAGATCGTAGGGAGTACGTGTAGCTCGTGGTCAGTATAGCCGTGTCCAGAGTTGTGTGGTGTCCTGTGTGCGTGACGAGGGGTGTGGTTTGTGTCCAACTAGTTGGGGGAGGTATGCAGAGTCGGCCAGATTAACAAGGGCAGGGCTTTCAAATTTGCATTATATCATCTCTGTATAAATTTTCTATTTTGAATTTATTGCTATTGGATTTGTATAAATTCCTACCAAGTCATATCCAGATTGTATATTTTTCCTACTGAAGTTTTGTGATTACTGTTGAGTTGGTTTCCGTAGAATGTGGGACTTGAGTTTTGCCTATGCATTGAGCTGGGTTAGGTCCTATGGTCCGGCTGGGTTTGTACTGGTGTATACATTTTGCTAGAATAAGTTGTGTTAGTTTGGGTAATTGTGTTGGACTGTTTAGTAGCAACAGTAAGGCTAGATCTAATTCCAAATAATCTTGATTTTGTCACAGTTCAAAGGAACTTATGTTGGGTTGCTATGACTGAATCTTGGGTATGGTTTGGTTCTTACTGACATTTTCTTGAGTTATTAGACTTTCGAGAATTAGGCAGGTTGAGTTGGAGATGGGGTTCAAATGAGTTATCATGTTTATGTCATTATATGGACAGTAGGAGATTTGCTCTTATAGCTACAGTAACACAAGTGCATTCTTTCCTATTTTTTTCAATTCTGAGTAGTAGCCGTTGAACTCAAATCTAGGTAATTAGCTGGGGTTGCTATTCAGTAAACTGCATGGGTTAAATAGAAGATCAGTCGGATTTGGTTGTGCTCATTGGCTAGTGATGTTGTTTACTTCCTTCAATGTATGGTTGGATAGTTTGGTTCTGCTCTTTTACTGCATCTACTTTACTTAAGGCTGAACTATGAGCTGGGAGCTAGGATTCCATATTTGAATCATGCTGGATGAACCTTTAGTTCAAGCAGAGAAGTAGCCGCTATGGAAACTGGACAAAGCTCATATTAGTGGGTTGGTTTTATATGATTGGTTGGACCTAGATTTATGGTTGTATTTTCAGGACTCGGGTTGTTATAATTTGGTAATAAGGAGGATGTTGCAGTAAACTAACCTAAGTTTAGCTAAAACATTTATATAGTTATTTATGTAATTGCTATGTTCCAAATATTAGCCTTATCAAGAAAAATTTGTGATGTGTGTATATTTAGTTTACTAATATCATTTTGTGTAATTAATTTAGTAGTAGAAAGGATAGCTGGTTAGCAATAAATTGGTTATTTTAGTTAGATAGCATATAAGATTGATTGTAAGAAAATAATATATATTTTGTTCTTTCTAATATTTAGATAATGCCCTAGCTAGTATAGAATAACATAATTAGCAGAGTATGTAATAAATAGTTAGTAGGAGATAGTTAGTTAGCTAATTGTTGGCAAGATTTAGAACCTAACCAACTTGTATTCATTCTAGGTGGACAAAGAGATTTCAATACCCCTTACTCTTGATCTCCCGAGCAAGGCAAGTACTTTTCTATGGTCTTGTGCATTTACATTTCTTGTACTCTTCCTGTGACACGTCATGACACGATACCCTGTACTCCTGTATTTCTTGTTCTTGTACTTGTGTCGGGTGGGAAAATACACTAGCCATGTGACCAAATCCCGGTTACTATATTCATGTAGATAGCTTAGGCCTTGCACCGTGCACGAGGGCCCTAAGCCATACCATATTCATGTACTCTTGTACATGCTCCTGTACTCACCCTAGCCGGTCACATGGGCTAGTTGTATTTCAAACATGGTACACTTGTCATGTCTTGTACTTCAGGTTCATGGTTACATTCATGTACTTTATATTCCTGTACTTCCATGTTCATTTCCTGTATTTTATATTCATGTTCTCCTGTACTTATTTTCCATATCATGATGTTCTTGTTCATTACCTAGAACTGTACTTTGCTCCGCTCTTGACTAGGATATATTACAGGTGTACTTGCAGGACATTGTTCTACACTATGGGCCAGAGCCCGGGACATTAGCTGAACAGGATGGAGACACGACTTAGCTAGAGGTTTCAGGTTTAGGCTGTTAGCTTTACTCTTAGATATTGTTTTAGAATTCATAGTACATTTCATTCCTGATTACTAGTACATTTATGATATATAGAATTGTGGATTATGGTGATCATTCTTGGATCGTGTATAGATGCTGTGATTGTGTACATTATGTTTATCTAGTTAGATTTTCCTAATTTGGTACAGCTTACTTCGTCGTGTCTAACGACGAAGGCTGGACGTGTCCGACCCGTGTCCGATTATTCGGGAGCGGGTCGTGACAGTCCCCTCTCTTCTCCTCCTTTGAAACCCCGTACACCTTCCCTCTTCTCCTCCTCCGTCGTGCCCCCCTCCGACGACCCCCCCTCCGACGACCCCCCTCTGACGACCACCCCCTTCGGCGCCCCCCCTCCGACGTCCCCCCTTCTTCGAGATCCTCTCCGTGACCAACCTCTTCAAGGTCCGAAACCCTAAACCCTAATTTGCATTTATTTTTATTTATGCTTTGTTTGTGTTTTCTCAACATGTTCTAAGGTTTCAATTTCAATTTTGTGTTTGAAATTTATCGGTATAGTAGTGGGTATAGTAAATAAATAGAAATTTATCGGTATAATAGTTTTAGAAATTTGACTGGACACGGACAAGAAATAAATAGGTGTAGTAGTTTTAGATTACTAAGGTAATTGATTGATCAATGCGATATATACTTGAGTATCATCGTGATACCTAATTATACTAGGTTTATTTTATGAGTGAATGTACGTGAGGGGTACGTCATACCAAGTTACACTAGGTTTGTTTTATGATACCAAGTGATATATAGCATCTTAATTCTTGGTGCAGAATCATTCACGTGGATTAGAACAATGAGTCGATACTTACTTGACCGTTCGTGGATGTACAATCGGCAACATGAGAGTATGATTGGCTTGACGGACGATTTCAAGGCGGGCGTCGAACAATTAATCATATATGCAAGTAGCCATGCCAATTTCATGGACGGAAGGCACATAAAGTGCCCTTGTGTCAAATGTAAGAATATATCATTTAGAGAGGTGTCACTCGTGAGAGAGCACCTTTACAAGAAGGGTTTCATGCCGAACTACAACGTGTGGATTAATCAAGGAGAATCTCTGGCTTCACAATCTCAGTCCTTCTTCAATACTGAGGTGAGAGATTCTACTCTCGGAGATCATTTTGAATATCGGCGACCAACAAACTTGGCACGTGAGATGGTATTAGATTTTGTTGTGGCACGTGAGGATTTGAATCCTGATGCAAAGGAGTTCTACGATATGTTCAATCATGCTGATACTCCGTTATATCCGGGTTGTGATTCTCATTCGGTATTGTCGGTGGTGATGCGGCTGTTGAACCTTAAATCTGATTTTAACTTACCGCAAGAATGCTATGACCGGATAATTCAGCTTGTAAGAGAGTTGTTGCCAAAAGGATCAAATAATTTGCCTGAAAGCTTCTACAAGTCGAAGATGATGATGCGAAAACTCAGATTGGGCTACCAGAAGATAGACTGCTGTCAAAATGGTTGCATGCTATACTACAAGGAGAACAGTGATAAAGACAAATGCATTTTCTGTGACGAGGACCGGTACAAACCAATCTGGGGCAAAAGAAAATCAATTGTCCGGACGCGGATGCGCCCGTATGAGTACATGCAGTTATTGCCAATCACAAAGAGGCTGCAGAGGATGTATATGTCTGCAAATACTGCACAACACATGACATGGCATAACAAAGAACGAAATATGGATGAAGGAGAATTATCTCATCCTGCCGATGGAGAAGCATGGAAGCATTTTGATCGATGTCATCCTAATTTTGCTGCAGAGCCTAGGAATGTTCGATTGGCTTTATGTTCTGATGGATTCACTCCATTCGGACAGTCGGAGACGCAATACTCTTGTTGGTCGGTGATTTTGACCCCGTACAATCTACCACCGTTGATGTGCCTGAAAACTCCTTACATGTTCCTCACACTTATCATACCCGGTCCAAGAAATCCAAAGAAGAACATCGATATCTACTTGCAACCGTTGGTGGACGAGTTGAAACAATTATGGTAGTTTGGCGTCCAGATGTTTGATATATCGATGGAGCAGAACTTTCAGATGAGGGCGATGCTCATGTGGACCATCAACTATTTTCTAACTTACGGGATGTTATCGGGGTGGAGTACTCATGGTATTATGTCATGTCTGATATGCATGGGGAAGAGTAAGGCATTCCGCCTTCAGAATGGAGGAAAGGCGTGTTTTTTTTATTGCCACCGCCAGTTTCTTCCTTCGTCACATTCATGGAGAAGAAACATAGATGACTTCAGGGCTGGTAAACGGGAAGTATCTCTTCCCCCGTTGAGATTAACGGAAGATGTAGTTTGGGAAGAGGTTCGAGATTTATCGACTGTCATAGAAAATCTGGGATCGGGCCATCACATTGAAGGCTTCAGACAACATCACAATTGGACGAAACAGAGTATCTTTTGGGATTTGCCTTATTGGCCAGACAATCTCAGAAGAAACAATCTTGATGTCATGCATATTAAAAAAAAATTTGACAACATATTTAATACTGTGATGGATATTAAGGAAAAAACGTAAGACAATATTAAAGCAATGAAGGACTTAGAAATTATTTGCAAGCGTCCAGAGTTGTATCTGTCGCAAAGGTCCAATGGTAACTGGGTGAAGCCTCCAGCACCATTTACATTGAGTAGAGATGATAAATTGATAATATGTAAATGGATTTCAAAGTTGAGATTTTTTGACGGTTACGTATCGAATCTCGCGAGATGTGTCGATCTCAACGAACGCAGGTTGATAGGGATGAAGAGTCATGATTGTCACGTTTTCATGGAGCGATTACTTCCTATCGCTTTTAGAGAGATGCTACCTTCTCATGTGTGGACTCCGCTGGCCTAGTTATCTATCTTCTTTAGAGATTTGTGTTCAAGTAAGTTGATGGTGCAACATATGCTAGAACTTGAGGAGAAAGTTGTAGTGACGTTGTGCAAGTTAGAAAGGGTGTTACCTCCCGGCTTCTTTGATAGTATGGAACATTTGTCGATTTATCTTGCATACGAAGCACGTGTCGGTGCTCCCGTCCATTATCGATGGATGTACCCATTTGAGAGGTATAAAACAATCTTCTAATTTGTAATTTTTTTATTTAAATAATTCTAATATTCAATATATTTCTTATAGATATCTAGGTCACCTGAAGAAGAAAGTGGGTAATAAGGCTCATGTAGAAGCTTCAATATGCAAACCGTACATCTTTGAGGAGGTTTCTAACTTCTGTTCGATCTACTTCGATACTCATGTCCGAACAAATCGGAATAGAGCGCCGAGGAATGATGAAGGTGATATCAATGCACCGAACGAAGGGATCCATACAATCTTCAATGTGGGGGGCAAGCCGACAAGTGCGAATAAATTATGGTGGTTGGATGATGATGAGTTTGAAGCCGCACATCGGTATATATGCCTCAATAGCGGTATCCAAGAGATGGAAGATATTGAAAAGTAAGCGACACCATTTAGTCATTCTAAATTCGATATTTAGAAGTGTGCTAACGTTTCTCCCTATTATTACAGTACTTTTAGAGCTGAGATTAGAATGGAAAGACCTGATATTGATGATGATGATCTTGCTAGAGAGGTCGATATGAAGTTTTCGTCGTGGTTCCGAAATTATATAAGGATTATAATCATTAGCCATTCTAAATTCGATATGTTACTACCCACACTTTGTCTAATGACTTTTCTGATACTACCCACACTAGGTCTTCCGTCCTGGTACACAGTTGCAGAACAAAGGGCTAAGAGAAATTGCTATTGGACCGAGCAAGAAGGCGAAGTATTGGAGCAGATATACAATCAATGGCTTTAACTTTAGAACTACTGATAAGCCTATCAATCATTCATTTGTCTATGAGGAGGCTAATTATACCAAAAATTTGGGAGTTTGTGTGAGAGCCTCAGTCTACGATGCCGATCCCGAATTCGACTACTACGGTGTTCTAAGAGATATCGTAGAGATTGAATATTCTGTTGATACGAAGATTGTGCTTTTTAAATGTCGTTGGTTCGACACAACACCCAAGCAAGGATGGAAGATTGACAAACAATTTGGCTTTGTTGATATAAAACATGGAAAAAGTGTCACTCTCACTTTTCCCAGTTAGGGGTAAAATGGTAATTTTCCATTTTATATATTTTTGGGAATTTTATTTCATGAATATTATTATTTAATTATTATAGGAGTCGGGTTCGAATTTCATCGCATTCCGAGTTAATTCGGGACCCCGGTGAATTTCGACTTGAGCTGTAATTAGCATGTTAGCTAACCATGGCCCACCACACTAAACTTTAGGGTTTAAGAGTTTGGACTAGTCCCCCATGAGTAATTTAGTTTAATTATGATTTTTATTTATTTTTAGTAACTTCCTAAACCTATTTTTGGATTTAATTTGTATTAGGCTTAGGGAGGGGCAAACTTGTAAATACAAGTGCCCCTACCCCTTGGCACCCCTTGGCCGGCCACCTATAGGGCTACCCCCTCCACCTCTTTTACTTCCTCACTAAGTTTCTTCTTCTTCTCCATTACTTTCTTCCAACTCATTCTTCTTCCTTTTCAAATCCACTTTTAGGTATGATTTTTAAACCCTTTTAAATTCCTCCTTTTGCATTATTCCTTCACATAAATGATAGAGGGGATCATTCTCTACAAGTTGACCATAGCCTTTGTAGGTTCCCTTAAAATATAGGTTAAGGATTTATTATGGTTTAATCTTTTTTGAGAGTGGTATATATATATATATATATATATATATATATATATATATATATATATATATATATATATATATATATATTGTATATGTATGTATCAATACTTAGAGTTGTGCTTTAGAACTTATAGTTGTGCATTAGAGCCTTAGAGTTGTGCACGAGAGCCTTATAGTTGTGCAGGAATGCCTTAGAAGTGTGCAGAATGCTATTCAGGAAAAACTATGCAGTAGAGCCTTAAAGGTGAGCAGAAGTGCCTTAAAGGTGAGCAGAAATGCCTTAAAGTTGTGCAGGTTGTCCCAGTGTGCTAAAATCTGAGAAATTGAGTATTTTGTGTGTTTGTGCTTTATGTGCGTGTGTAAGGTAAATTGGAGAGTGTGTGTGTGTGTTTATATATAGATAGATACATAGTTTAAGAATTAGAAGAAGTTAGAAGAATAGGAAGAAAAGTGAGAAATAGGAAATAGAGGGAATCGAGTTAGAAGGGAAAACGGAGCTCGGAGTATCGGAATGAGTTGAAACTTGGCGTGGGACAAGAATACGTGATTTACATTTTGCGGGTAGGCTCCCGAGTGGAAATCGGGGTTGTAGGGCGCCGGTATCGCGCCGTACCATTGCGTATCTTGAAATATTCAAGATATCGGCAATTGGCCGTATCGTGGACTAGATGTCCACTTTACTTAGGTATCTTGGTAGGTAATATATGTATAGGCTAGTACCTTACTACCCTAGGGAGCTCGGGTCAAAATACCAAGCGTAGGTAGGCTAAATTGATAGTTGCCTAAGCTAGAATTTTACCCTTTTTAAGGGCAAAATAGGATATTGGCCTACGGCCAAGATATGAGTTTCTAAGTCCAAGATGGACTTGGATATGGGTTGTAGAGGTTGGTAATAGTTAGAAATAGTCGCCTAGACCTAGTCTTGACCCCGGTTGACTACGGTTGACTTTTTAGACCAAAAGTCAACTATGGGTCAACGCTTTACCCAATTTAGTCCCAAATTCCTTTAGACTAGTGTAGTTGACCAAAAGTCAACTATTAGTCACCATTGACCTAGGGTTGATCAGAGTTGACCAGGGTTGACCAGTTGACCAAAAGTCAACTATAGGCCAACTCTTGACCCCGTTTGACTTTCTTCGACTTGTTTTGACCTGTGATGACTGGTATGACCTAGGATTGACTTGATTTGACCTAGATTGACTTGACAGGACTTAGTGTGACTCAGTGAGACCTAGTTTGACCTAGATTGCATATCATTCATTGTAAATCATTCCTAAACTTGTTTAAACCTAAATTAACTTACAGTATTTCATATTTAGGTCTTCTGATCTCCACTCTGAGCATTGATATATCCTACAGCTCAGGACAACAGGCGAGTACATTCACTGATAGTTTTCATTGTCTTGATATTTGCTATATCCGATTCAGTCGTAGTGTCTTACTCGATTCTCAGACACGATAGTTCACGGACTAGTATTGTCGGATTCCTGTCATGAGATGTCATTCCTGGATTTCTTGGGATACTTGTACTTGCTTGGTCTTGATTCTTGTACTTGTATTGACGCCGATTCCTGAAGAGGACTTGCTCCCCTCTTAGGAAATCCCGCGTCATGACGTGCTATGTCCGGATCCGTATACTACTCGGGGAAATGGGGAATATTATAGATAGTGTGATCAATGCCCCCCTTGCGTTACTCCTTGCACCATAGCCATACCCTCACCTCACGATGGGTATAGCCTGACCTGTGTTACTTCTCGCTCCATAGCTTACCATTCCGGCCGGGCCGAGTCCACGTACTTGTAGCCGGTCGGCTGGAAGCCTGATTCTTGACCCATACCGATCACATTAGGCTATAATATTCGAGGCACATTTTATATTTACTTTTCTTGTCATATATCCTGTTCTGTTCTATATTCAGTACTTTTTCACCATGCATGATATACAGTTACTCACATGCTCTACATGCCTTTACATTGTACCTTGATTTGAGACTAAGTCCTGTTTGAAAGAGGGGTTACAACTCCGGTCCTTGTTTGGTTTAAGGGTTGTAACTCGGCTTTCGAATGGTTCCCAAGTTGCCTATATCTTTGTCTTGTATTTCATTATACTGTCTCTTATAGAACTTGTCAATTCACATGGAACTGCTGTTAGTGTTTGTACTTGCTCATTTTCCTGACAGGATACCGTTATGATATATTACAGATGACTCTGAGTCGGACTGCCCGACCTATTACGGGCTCGAGTCAGATGGAGTAGCCTTGGATCGTGGCCTTATAGTAGAGCCACTAGATTTTGTACTTCCAGAGTAGTGTAGATTAGCTAGGTTTGACTGGACTGCGATCCAGCTAGCTTTATCAGACTGTAGTTTCTATATTCTATTTTGATACCCTGTGATATTGTATATATCTTGGCTTGTATTAGACTGTGGACTTATTACTCTTTCATCTATCATATGTCTTTCCTTCTGAGCTATCTACCTTAGTTTTATTCTGTGATTGAGACTGTATTGTTATGTCACCTCCATTCGGAGAGTATATACTGTACAGGTACATTTAAACTGTTAGTCATAGTATTTACAGACGTTATATACAGCGTTCTACCGCCGATACTGCGGCGTAGGCTGGACGTACCCACTTCTCGTGCCCCTAATCAGGGTGCGGGTCGTGACAAAAAGATATGAAGGTTTTGAACCATTTGTGTTGGCTAGTCAAACCGTTCAAATGTACTATACGAGTTATCTTAGCCGACGGCACAGTACCCTGGATTGGTGGGCTGTATGAAAAACCAAAGTAAGAAATACATATAATGTTGGGGATGTAGCCTACCAAGAGAAAGAGATGGTCAAGCCTCAACCAACATATATAAGTTTGGTTGGTGTTGAGGAAGAGGATTTAGAAGATATGGAGGTTGCGGTAGATGACGTTATGGAGGTTAACGTTGATGAAGAATTGGAAGATGTTGAGGAAGAAGTATTGGAAGATGAAGATGAAGATCATAGTGATAGTGATAGTGAAAATGAAGAAGCAGAAGAAGACACTTTCGGAATCAAGCGATGATTCAGAAGACTCTTAGGAAGATGAATCAGACTAGTACGTACGTTTTAATTTAATATACGAGTTCCATTAGTATAATGACATGACAGTAGTTTTTATTTTTAACACATCATCACTTATTATTTCTTTCAGATTTTTATATGGCGCCGAGAGGTCGACGTTCACGTTTGCAGCTTGGATCTTCATTAAGTCCGTCGAGAGGTCTTCATCATGCCTGTCGAGAGGTTTCCATCATGCCCGACAACCTAGATTTACTGTACCAGTACTTTCTTGTATTAAAATATTTTGGATATATATATTAATATTTCTTATATTAAAACATTATTCGTATGTATGTATGAAGCTAATTTTGGATATGTGTGTATGTGTTGTATTAAAACATTTGGGATACGTGTGCATGAAACTGAGAATTTGCAGGAAACACAAATACTGATACGTGTGCCTACTGTAAAACTGTCGACAAGGATAAGGACTGCTGGAAACACGAATACTGATATTGTATTTGAAAACTGTTTACGTGTCACGACCCGCACCCACTGTGAGGGTACGAGAACGTAACAACGCCCAGCCTACGCCGTACTGTCGGCGGTAGAACGCTGTCCTAGGTCAATCATCTAACAATATAAAGGTACCTGTACAGTATATACACTCCGAATGGAGGTGACATAACAATATACAGTCTCAATCACATCTAAGGCAGAATGATGAAAATAAAAGATAGATAGATACTGGAATAAAAAGATCCACAGGATACAATTAGAGAGAAAGAGTCTAAGTGTCTACTGCCATACAAAACAGAACATCCAACTCAAAACAAGTCTCTAATACTGAAAATGAAAGAATATATACAATCAGATCTCAGAAGACAGAAATAGTAAAACCTAGACTAGGGAGCCTCAGTCTCTAAGCTAGTGGATAAGGCTGGAAATCTGGGTCACACATGTCATCTACAGCTGTCCCATAGTAGGTGTCTACGCAGGCCTCCTTCTCATCCTCTGTAATATTTTCAACAGGTCCAATCAGGACGGGAGCGAGCACAAAACATCTCACGCAGTTCATATCGAGTTAGAAAATATAAAGCATGTAATAGAGTAAAGTACATGAAACACTGAAAGAAGAAGATATATGAAAAACAGTAGAGATTTGATAACAGGAAATATCTAAATATGATAAGTAAGAACTGTAAGGAACATGTGATTTTAGAGTACAATCTGGTTATGTAAACGGGCTAGGAAAATACAATGGTAACTCTATTGTACGTGGGTGTACAATAGACATATACAATAGTTATACAATATTGTACAATAGAATTTGAGTACATAACCAATTCTACTCCCCCTCCCCAATCAATACACAAGGATCTACTCCAGTTACGTTATCTTGCACAATAGTGTACAATGTTATACAATGGGTGTACAATATTATACAATAGATGTACAATGTTATACAATAGTTGTACAATGTTATACAATAGAGTACAATGGTCTATCCCTGGGACTCATGTGATACTGAGAGTACAATATGTACAAGGAGTATACAAGGATATAGGTATTCAATAAATACAATATGGAAGTAAAACGCACATCACAATATGTATCTAGTGAATACAAGGGGATAACATCCCAAAAGGAGATCCATATAGTACCAATCCGTGATAACAGTCGTGTCAGCATCAAGTACAGTAATATAGAGCAAGAATGTAAATCCAGACAAGTATGAAACGGTCAGAGAATGTACTCGCCTGATAGCCTGAGTGTCTGAAGAGAATATACTGTCCGAGGAGTGGTGTCTGTCTCCTATAGAACAGTACAAGTCACTATGAGTCCAAAAATGATAACAAGATGCATTGCAATGCATTCTAAATGAATCTAGGTCAATCTAGGTCAAATCTAAGTCACACCAAGCTAAACTAGGTCGTACTAGGTCATACTGAGCCAAACTGGGTCATACTAGGACAACCAAGGTCAAACAAGGTCACAGGAAATCAATCCAAGTCAAACTAGGTCAATCGGGGTCAAAGGTTGACTTACAGTTGACTTTTGGTCAAAAAGTCATCTCTGGTCAACTCTGGTCAACACTGAGTCAGCCCTAGGAGTCAACTAGGTCAACTAAGTCTAATTGAGTCTAAACTAAGCTATTCTAATCTACACTAGCTAGCACCATTCCTAACAAGGCTAAGCAAGCCTATATTAGTTATATCACAAAGTAGCTTAGCTAATTTCTAGAACCCTTAGCAAGTCACAACCTCACTATTACACCCATATATTAACATCACACAATATAGTACACAATCTAGGCTAAATGTAAACCTACAACACTAGCTACAAGGAAATATATATATAGATATATATACACTCACACAATTTATACACATAGACATTGTATATGCCTAAACAACATGGCCTACATGTAAAGCTTAGAAATTAGAGAAAGAGAGAGAGCTAGTGTGTGACACATGAAATGTGTGTGGACAGGAAGTAACAGGGAGGGGGTGTGCTTGTGTGTATAATGTGTCAAAGTGCAGGAATGATAGTGAACAAGTGAGCAGTGTCACATGTATATGCAGTAATTTCCCAAACAGTGAAGAGAGGAAGAGAATGTGTGTGAACAGTGTGCTCTGTTGCAGGAAATACATCAATGAAGAGTGTGTGTACAGCAGGTAATAATGCAGGAAATATCAGTGAGTGTGTGATGTGTTCTGTGTAAATATGTGTGTGTGTGGTAGTGTGAAAAAACTGGAATTAACCAACAGTGAAGGAAAAGGAAGGGAACCCAATTCATTGTTCTCTAAATCTCAGTTTCCAATAGCTTAACAGTCCTCACAAAATCCAGATTTAATAGTAGCATTGTAATCAAATATTGGCAATATGGGGAAGACATTGCAATGAGTTAACTAGTGCAATAGTGGCATGGTGTGACAAAGTAACACATCCTCATTCACATTAAACTGGTGTATCCAATCCCAGATTTCTAATTTCAGAGAACTAGTTAGAATCAACCCAGATTTAGTTAGGAACACTGAATTTGAATGATGGCAGTAAAGAGGAAATGAAGAATTAAACATGGCAATTAACTCACTGAGCATCAATATAATTCAATCAAATCTCAGATTTGCAATTTGGATAACTTAGTTAGAGTCAAAAATCAAGTTGAAGAACATTAAACAGTAAACTAGTAAAATCAGTTCATGATACAAATTAACACCAACATTTCCATCATGGCAAGACAATGTATATAGGAAACATGATTAGAGTCTAATCTCAGCAATTAACATCAATACTAGGATTAAAATCATAGAACATGATCAATTTAGAACTGGAATTTGACAGGTAATGTGTAACAGTATCAGAATACTGGTTTTAAAAGAGAAATCGAATGGCAAATTAATTAATCATGAGCTAATGATTGGAAAAATGAATACAACCCTCGTGCACAACCCCACACAACTCAATCGTGTCTCCCAAAGCCTGACACGGCATGTCCACAACAAGAATCACAAAGTGATACACATACAGTGCACTGCCAGTGCACTGTCTCGTACACACGTGCACTTGTGTCGTGTGTACGACACAGGACACGAATGGATCTCGTGGTGACATACATGGGTAGCCCACCTATAGGGCTACCTCATGGGCCCACTGGCCTGTGTCCACGAAGTGTCAGGGTCGGACACGAAACCCGTGTCAGTGGCCCAAAACTAGTGTGCACAGACACAGCCAAAATACGTGCACAGCTGATATCTACCCAGACACGACACAGGGACACATGGGGCTTGACACACGGGGTGTCAGTCATGGCCCCATGCCACGTGTCAAGTCTCGTGTCCAAACGACGCGTGTCGTGTCCGCTACAGGGCCCGATAGGCAGGGGATCCCTGTAGCACGCGCGCGAGCGTGTGCACGCGCGTGTCCACACCACATAACCGACACACCACGACACGAAAACCCAGACACAAAGACAGGAAACAGTAAGCAAGAACAAAACCCGATTTCCTATTCAAAAATAATGGGTAAACTCGATCGACATGCCCTTTGAGGCATTATGTCGAACACCTAGTCCTAGCTCTGATACGTGTCCAGAACGGACACGAATCATCCGACACTGGACACGAAACCTATCCAGATCTTAGGGGGACTCTTAGGGCTCCCTATACATGAAGACTAAAAGAAATTTCATTGGGATTTGATGAAGATACCTCTTGTTGAACTTTCAATAGAAACTCCCTATTCAATGCTCTCCACTTGATGACCCAATCAATCCAAAACAACTTCACACTGAAATGAGAGCTCAACAACTGCAATAATAGTCCTATTAGAACTTATTAGAACAATTTAGAAAGAAAAAGGAATAGGAAAGGAGCTCTAGAAATTAAATGACATACAAAACTCACCTCCTTGAAATTAGGGCTCTTCCTAAGAAAGAGGCAACCCTAGATTTGGGAGGGGTTTTATATGGTGGGAATCCCTAGGTAGAGGGGTGTGGCTGGCCACTAAGGCTTAGGGTTAGGGTTTTGTCAAACTATTGGGCCTTGGGCCAAGTTATAAAGCTAATGAGGATTAGACTAATTAAAGGCTCTAAACCATAAGCCATGACTTATGACTTTCCTAATCCTTTTGCTAAAATGACTAAACCAAGTCCTAGGCTAGGTTAGACTAGAGTCACTTGACCTAACCATGACCCACTAACTAGGATTAGCTTCTAGGTAGGTCTACAAAGTCGACACTAGTCAAAAGTCAACCTAGTCAAACTATCTCAAATAATTCCTAAAAATTCTCATAAATTCAATAAATTCTAATAAATTTAAATAATAATTAATAATCCCAAATAATTCTTAAAATTACAAAAATGACTAAAATGTACCCCTCAGTCTGGAAATGAACACTAGCAAGACACCAAATCATAAGTCATGAATTTAAATAGTTTAAAAATAATTAAATATCACAAAAAATCATAACATGAACTAAATACCATTAAATAATAATTATAATTACAAATTTTAAAATTACCCTCTTCTGGAAAACTGGGTGTTACATTATATGACTGTATATTGTGTGTGTAACTGTCGACAGGGATGTGGAGTGCAGGAAACACAAATACTAACATGCAATATTGTATTTAGCGACGGAATGGCGACGGAACAGTGACAGAAAACCTGGAACATTGCAGGCTAGCGACGGAACAGCGACGATTTTTCCGTCGCTACATGCCTGAAAAATTTACTTTGCAGGCTACCGACGGCATAGCGACTGTAGTTTCCGTCGCTAAGGTTCTGAAAAATATTATATTCTAGTATAGCGACTGAATATCGACGTAAATTTTACTTACTATTCCGTCGCTATGTTCCTGTCCGACACCAAAAGCGTATCGGAAACATCTTAGCGACGTAATTTTTTATCGCTATAGCACGTCGCTACTCTCATGCTGAATTACGCCGCTGCGACGTCGGTAGTTCATCGGTAAATATAGCGACATAGTTTTCGTCGCTATTACGTCGCATTTTTCAATAAATAGCGTGTCGCTAAATGCGTCACTAATCAGTCGCTATTTCCGACAAACTAGCGACTGATTTAAATTAGCGACACGTGATTTTCCGACAAACCATTTCCGTCGCTGATATGTCACTATTTGGCTTTAGCGACAGAAAAACGACTTTTAGCGACGGATCCCACCGTCGCTAAAAGCCTTTTTTGTAGTACATTTCAGGACTGCCACAATTCCTGGCAATCTTAAAGTCGAAATTGTCGAATGAAAAAAAACATATGTTAGAGTTTATTTCCATCTTGATAATAGAGTAAAATATACATTTTATGGTTTATTTTCATATATTCTTTGTGAGGAAAGAAGTATTAGGGTTTGTACTTTGTTTGTGAGGAGCCTTTGGGTGCCATCGAAATTGGGAATGAGAAGGAAAGTAGAGTTTTGATGGAGATGATGAGGATGGAAATGGTGGAGAAGAAGAAGATGATGAGAAGAAAACTAGGATTTTGATGGAGATGGTGAAGATGAAAATGGTGGAGAAGAAGAAGAAGAAGCTGATGATGATGATGATGATGATGAGAGGTAATAGGATTTTGGAAGAGAGAGAGTGAAATGTGGAAACGAAACTCAAAATTGGAGTTTGGGGGGAGGTGTTGGGTTGAGACAGCCCAATGAGTAAAAGAATGGGATGTCCTAAGTAATTTTCTCTCAAACCTAGGCTAATCCCAATCTAGGCTAGCCCTGATTAACTTTTGATGTACCCTTATAATTAATCTATATTATGGTTAGGAAAGACCTGTTTAAGGTTCTCTAATCTGGAACGGAAATCAAACCGTCTTTGACGTCTTCGACTTTTCGAACTTTTTCGATACACAAAAACGTTTGTCGTACTCCGAAATATTCTTCATAGAAGTTGAAAATCTCATCCAACACCGATAAAATACACAAAACATTGCCAAAGTCTAGATTTGTGTCCATTTTAAGTGTTTGTGTCAATATGGTACCCTATTAATGGCATTGATGTCGACCAGCCAAAGGAAAAAGAAGCCAACGACTAAAACTGCTGTTACCTTCAGAATCCAATAAACTTTGAACTTTGATTTTTCTTTTCCAGCACATAAATTCTTGAGAGAGAGACACACATTCAAGCATTAACACATAACTACAGGAATATTCAGCAAAACAAAAAATTGTTCGAAAGAAGCATCTATTATCTATTCTATTATACAATAGAAAAACTTGGTGGTAAAATTTTTGAATTTCTAAAATATTCTTTAGTATTTTATAAACAAGATGTTATTATGTCACCTTGAATGTCATTTATATTTAAGAGTCAAAATAATTTAGTTTGCATGTAAATTTTTTTTTTTTATACAACTTTTTATATTCCAATGATAAAAAAATTATGTCTTTACCATTTTTCAAAGATTATTATTATCAATAGAAAATTAAAAAACAAAATTTATACTTTGAATTTTTTTGGCATTGTAAAAAAAAATACACATATGAATAATCATCTCGAAAAGACGAAACGACGATAACTGATCTTATGATATATTAATTAAAACACGTACAAAATACGTACATGTAGACTAGTATTATTAGACTCCTAATTTGTAATTACACAGCATTCGACGACTTCATGATGCCGTCATTATCTATGGTCTCTAACAAGAATATCACCCTCCCGGGGGTGTAAATACAACCTAGTAATCAAATAATTTACAAATACCGCAGGTAATGAATAAAGGAATGGAGGATCAAGGCAACGGAATCCTATGTTAGAGACCGATGCAGCGATCGGTCACTCGTTGCACACCGCATTGAGCAGCACATGGACCAGCATGAGGTCCACGAAGTACTGATGCCCAACCTCCCCGTCCCTCCACCTGGCCTTGGCCGGGGCCCGGCCGTAGTGCACGCCGTCGTTGCAGCGGTTGTCGTAGTGCCAAGGGAACGTCATGTCGAACTCGTCCACCACCCCTCCCGTGACCAACAGCCCCTTCTCCTTCAGCTTCTCCAGGAGCACCCCGTTGAACGCCTCCATCTTGCTTGGGTTGAACGCGAGGTCCCTCGCGTACCCGCCCGTGGCGATCGTCGTCCGGTAGAACATCCTCGGCACCGCCGCGGCCCCCCTCCTCCTCCTCACGTGAGCCACGACCTCCTCCCAGAACCCCGCGGCGTACTCCGCCCCCCGCGCGAACGCGCGGACGCTCCTCCAGTGGACGCCGTCGTGCAGCCCCGAGTTCAGGATCACGACGTCCGGCACGCGCTCCTCCTTGTCGTCGGCGAAGTACTTCCACAGCAGCCCCCGGAAGTAGCCGCTGCGCAGCGACTCCAGGCCCAGGTAGTTCTGTGTGTCGTTCCAGTGCCCGTTGTAGACGCTGGTGATCCTCACCGACTGCGACCCGTTCCTCGGGTTCGCGAACACCCTGTCGAACCGGCGCGGGACCGACGCGACGCCGGTCAGCCCGAGCGCGAAGTTGAGCATGTTCCGGATGGTGTCGACGTGGTTGGAATCGCCCCAGAAGAAGAGCCACTTGCCGGCGAGGCACTCCCAGGCCGAGCACGGGGCGAGGATCCGGAAGCTGCAGTGCGCCGAGTAGACCCAGCCGTTGCTCTCGAGGGAGCCCAGAGGCCCGGAGCACCACGGCCGCCGGCACGGGAAATCGGGAGGCAGGCACCGGTACCGGCCGTCGTCGTCGACCGCGCAGCCGGGGTTGCTTCCGTGCCGGGTCCAGCGGCCGGACCAGGAGTCGTGGCTGCGGAAACTCGAGTTGCCGCAGGTGTCGAGCGGGGGCAGCGGGCCCACATTGTCGTCCCTGTGGAAACTGACGGTCAGTCTGGCGAGCTCTTTTCTGAACCTGAACCTCTCCGGGGAGAACTTGAGGCCTTGGAAGTGGCGGAAGAGGAGGACGAGAGTGAGGGTGTAGGCGCCGGAGAAGTCGGGGTGGACTTGGAGCTTGAAGGAGTAGGAGCCGTTCCCGTGGTCGACCAGAGGCGGGCGCGACTTCCAGGAGTCGCCGGACAGGTCGGCCTCGAAGTAGTCCCCGCCACGGCAGCGGGAGCCGCCGAGCTCGTCTACCGCTTGGAAGGAAAACTCGTGGGCGGCGCCGGCGGAGAGGCGCAAAATGCCGCTGCTGCGGGCGGCGAGGGGGGGCGCGAAGGAGATGGCCGAGGTGAGAGAGTCGCGGCAGGGCTCCCCGCCGGGGGCGAGCCAGCGGGAGAGCAGAGTGGAGGTGAAGTTGGAGGTCGGCGGAGCGGAGATCCAGTTGGTGGTAGTTTCGGCCGGTGGCGGTTCGTAGATGGACATTCGATTTTGTTGAGGTGGTGGAGCTGAGGAGGAGGAGGAGGAGGAGGAGGAGATGAGGAGAAGATCGAGAGGAGGCGGGGGGCTCGGCTTGACCGATGTGCTAACGATTAGAGTGAGGGCGACAGCGGCGATGAGCGCGGCGGCGAGGAGGTTAGGGATGACCCACCTCGCGGTGGGCACGGCGGCGGCGACCATTTTGGATGTCTATCTATCAATCACAACAACAATGCTAGTAGCATAACATGGGGGGTGGCGATTGATTTGATTTTTATATTTTTATGTTTTTCTTTTGGAATGCGTGAATGCTTGATGTGTGGAGGGTTTGGATTGGACGGGGAGGACAAAGTGTGGGAGAGTGGTGGGAGGAGAGAGAGAGAGAGAGAGAGAGAGAAAATGATGATAAGAAGAATAGGTAGGTAGGTGTCGGCAAGGCTTTGATCGGCCATTAGTCTATAGTTAGGCAGTGGGTGATCTGGATCATGGATGGAAGCCGTGTGAAGTTTGTCGGTGCGTAGGCAGTGATGAGGACAGGTTACGGTGTTGGTGCAGTTAGCAAATTCTTGTTACTAGGTTGTTACTGTATTTGGACAGTCGAGGAAAATGATCCGCAAAGGCCAGCAAGAGGTTTGTTAGATTCTGAAAAAAAAAAAAAAAACACCCTAGTTAGGACTTAGGGAGGAATGAATATATCTGATAGTATGAAGCAAAGTAAACAATGCCATGTGACAACATATGGATGGACTCGGGTTCAAACTTCAAACCATTCATTGTACAGTACTGGCAAATAAAAAAATCGGAAAATTTCAACAGTAGCATTAAAGTTTATTTAAATTGCAGAAAAGGAACAAACTTTGAGAAAATTCCAAACTCAGCATCGTCGCGCCCCATTTTTGGGCGTGAAAAATTAACCACCCCCCTAATCCAGCTTAGTCAGTGAAAAAAAAAAATTAATAAAAAATAAAATGGTGCCCAAAAATGGGGCGCCAAATTTGCATATATTATTAGAAAAAAAGAAAAAAATAGCGCTCAAGAGTAGGGCGCCAATTTAAAAAAAAAAAAAAAATCCATTTACCAAAAAAAAAAAAAAAACATTTAATTTTGGCAAGCGGGAAAGAAAAAGTGCACAATAGGAAAAGCTAATCTGTGCACTAGCTGTGCAAAAGTGCACAATAGGAAAAGTGCACAAACGTTGGGAAATTCGGCGCCCCTTTTTTGAGCGCTATTTTTTTTTAAATAATAAAACAAAATTTGGCGCCCCTTTTTTGGGCGCCCATTTTTTTTTTTAATTTTTTTTTTTTCGGAGGGTAAACAAATTTGGCGCCCCTTATTTGGGCGCCCTTTTTTTTATTAATTTTTTTTTTTTTCACGGACGATGCCAGGTGGACGGGTGGTTAATTTTTTACGCCCAAAAATGGGGCGCGACGATGCTGAGTTTGGAATTTTTTCAAAGTTTGTTCCTTTTTTTAATGCTACTGTTGAAATTTTCCGTAAAAAAATTGGTGCATGTTACAGACCTTATGGGTTAATGTAATTCCTAAGTTTCACATGGTTCGGAAACAACTGCAACGACAAAATTGTAGCCTAGGACAACTATAGCAACATTAAATTTCTACTTCTTTTCGTCAGTCTAACGTCTGTGCTAACCGGTTTTGTGAGTCTACTACTATTTAAACGGCAGATCGGCGTCTTTAACCTACCGTTTTTTTGTAGATCCAACACAAAATCTATGTTTGCAGTAGTACATGGGAAAAGAGTCTTGAGGACATGGGAATGAAAATGAAGATGATCATTTATGTTTTCATTGCTCGCATGGAAAATGCAACTAAACTTGTAAAGTTCGGATGGTAGATTGTTCGGTTTAGGCTCAAATTTTGAGTTACTATAAAATAACGCTTACTTAGAGATGCAGGAATTGTCGTGTCTAACGATACAACAGGTTTTTTTAGTGCTGTCTGCATTTTCATGGCGTGCCATGTCGTAGCTAATTTTCTCCCCATGCACCAGTAGGCATCAGCGGACTCCCGTGCCACCATTGGAACGTGTGTCGTGTCCATTCCGTGTCTATCGACTATCGTTATGGTTTTCATGTTCGTAAGAATTTGTTGATCATTTTTTAACCAAAGTAATCTTACCAAAGATTATAAACGATCAAAATGAAAGGTATTTTAGTTAAATAATGTTTCCTAACGGATAAATGGATGAACATTTTGATAAAAAATAATAATAAACCGAATTCAAATATCGTTTCATGCTAGTATGGTTGACTATTCGTGCCGGCACAGGTAAAACACATCAAACACCTCTACTCAATTCTATAATTTTCTTATAGTGGTTAAAAGTTAAATATATAGTGATAGAAATTTAATATGGTATCATATTAATCTAAATTTGAATACTCTTACAAATATTTTAAATAAATTAAATGAAAAATTATGAAATATTTTAAACGAATTAAATGAAAAAGTTATATCATCACCTAAATCTGAAGTTAGGCATGCGGGCATGTTTGGTTGGAAGTAAGTGAGCTACAAGTGGACTGTTTTGATTCAAGTGCAGTCCACTTTCTTACCTCAAGGCCTCGTTTGGTTGGCGGAATCTCCCGGTTGGGAAAGGAAAGTGATTACTTTCCTATGTTTGGGCGTCCAAGGAATTGAGGAGGAAAGGAAAGTGATTCCCAATGGAAGGGAAATTAGGGGAGAAAGTGATTCCATCCATCCAAGGAAGGAATCACTTTCCCACATTGAAGTATTCACTTTCCTTTCCAAATTCCTTGGCATTGCCAAACATCGGAAAGGAAAATCAATAGGGATTAAAATTTTCCAAAGGAAAGGAAATAACAAGGAATTGATTTCCTTTCCCTTCCATTCCGCGAACCAAACGAGGCCCAAGTGTTTGGTTAGAGGAAAGTGCATGGAAAGTAAATGAAAAATTCCACTTTCAATGCATCTGCACTTGCATTAAAACAGTTTTAGTGTTTGGTTAGGCATTGAAAGTGCATTGAAAGTGAAATTTTTTGATGCAAATGGAGAGCTTTTGAGTTACATCATAAAATGAGCCGAACTCGTTGAAAGTGGAAAGTTTTATTACTTTTTATTTCTTTAGTAATAGTTTAGTTTTTGTTCACGTTAATTTTTATAATTATTGTTAATATTGTTAACGTTAATTATCATTAATTAAATATTCAATGTTAATTACATATTAATATTAATTGTAGCTATTAATTATTGTTAACGTTATTTACTGTTAATTAGTCGTTGTTAATTCAATTTTGGTTAAATTTTCCTAATCAAATTTGTATTAAATAAATTTAGTTATTTATGTTGTTAATTATAGTTATTGTTAATTTTTTAATTAAAATTTGTTAATTATGTTGTCCCAATTATTTGTTATTTAATTTTTTTTCTTAATTAACTTTTCTTAATTATATTTTTTATTAAATTATTGTTAATTATTTTATTTGTTAACTACGTTTTTTAAATAATTTCTTGTTAATTATATTTTGGATATATTTTCTTAATTTAATTTTGTTAACTAATTTTGTTAATTAAATTTTGTTGATTAACTTTTGGTTAATTAGTTTTTTTAGTTAACATTTTGTCTAATTGGTTTTCTAATTAAATTTTAACTAATGGATTTTTGTTAATTAAACTTTAATTTATTTTCGGTTAATTGGGTTTTATTAACGAAATTTTCTTTTGTTTTTTGCTAATTAAATTTTTTGTTACTTACTGCTAATTAATTTTTTGATTAGCAATAAATTATTTTTTCCTTAATTTTCCTTAATTGATTTTTCTTATTTTAAAATAATTTATTTTCTTATTTTTATTTTTAGGTAAAATTACAACTTGATACCCTCAACTATTCAAATTTTTCAACTTGATACCCTCAACTTTGATAGGTACTAACTTAATACCCGATCTTAACTAATATTTTAAAGTTGATACCCAAAATTTTTTTTATTCCTAAACTACCCTCTCCCCACCCACCGGCTACTACCCCCCCCCCCCCCGGCGGCCATCCCAAACCCCCCCCTCAACCCTCCCCTCCACTATCAGAATAAGTCATATTAGCGACGCCAAAACACGTCGCTAATATGAGAAAAAGCGTCGCTAATCGTATTTACCGACGTTTTTAGCGACATTATCCTGTGGTCGCGGAAAGCCATGTTACTGACAGGCAAAACGTCGATAATCGTCGCCATTATCGACGCTTACCGACGCTAAATAAATGTCAATAATGACCGACGTTCACCGACACCACGTCGAAATAATGGCGACGTCTCGGATGTCGGTCAACGTCGGTGAATTTAGCGACGTATGCTACTTTTTACCGACGTTTACCGACTCTGTAGAAGAGGAAAACTGGGTCAATAAACGTCGCTATACCTGGTGATTTAGCGACGTTTACCGACGTTTAGCGACGCAACTAAACGTCGGTAAACGTCGCTAAACGTCGCTAAAATGCAAAAAAACAAAAAAAAAATTACAGAATGTCCACAGAATCACATTTTCTTCCTGCAGTTTAATAAATAACAATAATACACAGAGTCACATTTTCTTCCTGAGTTCGCCGACCCCTTCGGTGAAACACTCATCACTGGTACATCACAATATACATATGTATCAACACAAACAAGAGTAAAAGTCTACAAGAGTAAAATATCCAAAGTCGGTAAACGAATATCCAAAGTATACAACCAATATCCACATGAATCCACAACCAGTAGTGAAAGTCTACACAAACAAATAATCCACAACCAATACTGAAACAACATAAACAAACACTAAAAAATACTACAATCTCGTAAAACAGTCCTAACTCGGACTACTGCGGATCTGGAGGAGGGGCACCGCCGCGCCTCAAGGATAGGAACATCTCATACTCCTTCCGTGAAATCGTCACCGATGAAAAAGGTAGTGACGTTGGTGGAGTCGGAGGTAGTGACGCCGGCGGAGTCGACGACGATGAAGGCGCACCCGGAGGACAATAACGCTCCAATGCGGCTAGTCACTCGTGGTAGGAATGCATGGTAGATAACAGCCTCGTACTGCTATCAACCATCGAATCCTGCATCAACGTGAGCCTCTCGCCCATGGACAGCTGTGATGCCTGCATATCCGTCACGCTGCGCTCTATCGATGCTCTAAGATCAGTGACGCCCCGCTCTGTCCTCTCAGTCACATCCCTGAGCTCCATAATGCTGCGATCGAGCGTATCCAATCGTGCTATGAGCGCAGCATTGTCCGTCTGGTGCTGCTCCTGGATTCGTCGTAGCAGCTCGTCACTGACAGACTCCACCATCTGCTGGACTCGGGCAGACTCCTGGGAGGGCTGTGGGCCATGCACACTAGCATGGGAGGCCCTAGAGGACTGTGTCGCAACTAGGGCGCCATAGAATCCCGTACCGTAGTACGTACCCCTGTGGAGACCACCAGTGGCGGTCACCCACAGCTCGTCCTCCGACGGAGCTGGAGCGGGCTGCGAGGAAGTACCGGCCTCTCCCACAGCATGTGCACTAGCAGCCGCCCGCTCCTTAAGCCGTTGAAACTCGACCTAGAAAACATGGATACTCTGTAACTTCTAATGTCTAATGTACTTATTATTACTAACTACATGAATATCTATTTGCATGCATATTTACTAAGTTATATCAAAACTAACACGAAGTATTAAAATTAATAAATAGAATTGTAATACTTACATAGGCCTGCTCCGCCCTCTCGTCAATAAGCTTTCCGCCCTTCGATGTGTGGCCAGGAAGACAGTCACCATATTGGCG
Source organism: Iris pallida (assembly GCA_029216955.1). Lineage (NCBI taxonomy): Eukaryota > Viridiplantae > Streptophyta > Magnoliopsida > Asparagales > Iridaceae > Iris > Iris pallida. The sequence goes on from JANAVB010022597.1 coordinate 6,610,929, forward strand.
TCATCACCCCTCCTTACCTGTAATTAAATATATCACCTTTTACTAATTTATCAGACTTGCATTAAAATAATATTTTTGAAATAAAAAGACATACCAAACGATGGAAATGTTCCGTCATCGAAATCGACCCACCGCACCACTTTGACCCCTGCTTCCTAGCCGCCTTGGCCTTCTCAGACTTTTTCTTGTACCTTGGCTCGTCAAATCGAGCCTTCATCGCAGTCCACTGCTTAGGGGTGGTCCAACCATGGACCGGCTTTCCGGCACGATCACAAGTCTTCTGATCATTAATCGTCGCGGATCAGCTTAGCAGCGACGGCAGAAAACATCCCCTCGATCATCCCGGCCCGGTGTGATGGATAGAAAAATATATCCTAGAAGAGTGCAAACCAAATATTTATCAGTTATATATAATATACAAAAATTATATGATTCATGTTAAAAGCAAATATATTTTAACCTTAAAGCGCGCAAACCAGTAGGCCTTCCTCTCGTCCGGGGCATCAGAGTAGTTTATCCAAGGACCACCATAATTAGTCCTCAAGAAGTGGCCTGGGCGTCTCTGTAGCGACGGAGGACGATATCTATACAGACATATTATATTCATGAGAAAAGTTCATTTATGATAAACACAGGAAAAAAATGATAAACCAAAACACTTACTTTGTACCGTCGGCCCAGATCTCCGTCCTCGTCTCCCCCGGAGGTGCGCATGCATCATCTTTCTGATACTGGTCGCTTGTCGGCTCAGCCTCCTCCATCTGCTCATATGTCTCCATCGTCGTATCAGCAGGAGGAACGCTAGACGACGGAGCAGTCTCAGGCCTGGAACTACTCGTCCCAGGAGATATGCCACATAGCGTCGGGACAGGCGGAGGTACTGTCCGATACACAGGAGTACTGGGCGACGAGGATCCAGAGTCGGTACCAGTAGGAGGTACCGCAGGAGTACCCTGTCCTCTGCCAGTACCAGTATCCCGTACCCCATGTCGGGACATGCGAAACGATCCGCGACGACCTGTCATACCTGATAACAATATATGATGAGATACAATAAATAATAGTACATTAGAAATATAAAAGTACAACAACGACAAGATAATAACCAAGACAATATATGATGATACATTTTACAAGAAACATCTAAGTCCAGATAGTATATTCTACAAGAAAAATCTAAGTTCAGATAGTACATTCTACAAGAAACATCTAAGTCCAGATAGTATATTCTAAAAGAAACATCTAAAAAATAAAAGTACATCTCTCTCAATCATCTTCAGAATATTCATCTTGTTCGTCTTCCTCGACCTCATTTTCCTCTTCCCCCTCCTCCTCATCTTCAGTTTCATCTTCGCCTTCGTCGGCTTCGCCTTCCTCTTCGGATAATTCTACATCTTCTACATTAGTCGTGTAGTACGTAACTTCCATGGAGTCAACATCAACAATATTGGTTACAAGAGGTAGCTCTTCCTCTTGATAAGCTTTTTCGTCAACATTAAAAGTATCTCTAGCTTTAGTCTTGCATACTGCCCACCAGTCAGACTTCGTTGCTCCCCGTCTCGGATAAGCTGTGAAGTACACAAGATGAACTTGAGTTGATAGAATAATGGTTCGTAGCCTTGATATCTACGCTTGTAGCTTATATCCACAAGACCATGCTTGTCAATTTTTCAACCTTGATTTTCAATCGGATCGAACCATTCACACTTGAACAGCACGATCTTTGCTGGTTCTCTGCCATAATTATATGTCAACTCCACAATCTCTCGCAAGATGCCAAAGAAATCATTTCCTGGATCGACGTCTTTGTAGTTCAAAGATTTGATACACAAACAACTATTTTTCGTGAAATAAAGATCCAGGAAGCTGTCTCTGATCGGAGTATTTGTCGACTTGAACCTAAAGCCATTGACACAGTAACTTGGCCATATTTTAACAAAAGTAATTGGTCCCTTGGCAAGAGTTCTAATTAATTCAATCTCTGGTAAAATTAGACGATCGACCTGAATACCAAAGAAGAGATAGTAAGTTTTTTATTGCGCAGTTGTATTAAAAGAGGCCAGTAATTACCGAGTTGCTTACATATTCGCTCAACCAAGAAGGAAAATGACGTCTCATTTCTTGTTCTAATGTTTCGTCTGTTAGGTAGGGTCTAACCGACCTCAACTCATCATTATATGTGCTGAAAAATAACGAAGCAATCGCCGATTAGTACAATAATATTAGCTTATACTATTACATTGAGATGACGTAAACTCATCATTAATTACTTACCCCTCTAGCTTCTCCACTTCATCCTCATCGCAATTGAGTAATATATACAACTGAGCAGTCCTTAGCTCTTCGTCATTCAAATATCTCTTCTTTATTTTCTCCGAAGGCTTTCCGGACACATTGAATACTTTTAGTATTCCATCATTAGATTCTTGATATAATCCATCGTCGTTTCTCGGAGCCCTCGTTATATTTGTAGCAACAAGAGGTTTGAAATACGTCGAGCAGAAGTTTGTAATCTCCTCGAGAATATAGGCTTCACAAATAGAACCCTCGACCCAAGCCTTATTTTTCACCTTCCTCTTTAGGTGGTTCAAATGCCGCTCAATTGGGTACATCCACCGATAACTGACGGGCCCACCAACACGTGCCTCATAGGAAAGATGAATTGGCAAATGCTCCATGGAGTCAAAAAATCCAGGAGGAAATACCTTCTCGAGCTTGCACAGTGTTACCGCAATATCGTTCTCCTACTTTTCTAGACGATCGACAAGCAACTTAGTAGAACAAAGATCTCTGAAGAATATGCTAAGCTCGGTCAATGGATCCCAAACAACCTGGGCTAAGAATTCCCGAAATGCAATCAGAATTAACCTCTCCATGAATACGTGACAATCATGGCTCTTCATACCTGTCAGTTTGTTCTCCTTGAGGTCGACGCATCTTCTCAAGTTCGAAACATACCCGTCTGAAAATTTCAGACCTTGAATCCACCTACAAAGTCTGACTTTATCCTCCTTCTCCAGTGAGAAAATTGCCTTAGACTGCTTCAACTTTCCATTCCCCTCCTCTATCAAATGCAATACAGGACGTCTACATATTTCTTCCAAGTCTAATCTAGCCTTTGGATTATCTTTCGTCTTCCCCTTTACGTACATTACAGTATTAATTATGTTGTCAAACACATTCTTCTCGATATGCATGACATCAAGGTTATGTCTAATCAGATTGGTGCTCCAATATGGCGGATCCCAGAATATACTCCTCTTCGTCCAGTTATGAGTGCGACCAAATCCGTCACACTTGTAGCCCATAGCAGGCTCTTTAATAGCCCTTGGTAAATCTTTTACCTCTTCTCATATCGTGTATTCGGGCCACCTTGGCGGAGGATTAGCCTTCTCCATAATGCCAGCACGAAAAGCATTCCTGTTCCTCCGGTACGGATGATCCTTCAGCAGGAATTGTCGATGACAATCGAAGAAGCACGGTTTGCCTCCGTATTTCAAACGGAAAGCCTTAGTGTGATCCATACAATACGAACATGAAAGACGACCATGCGTGCTCCATCCAGATAACATACCATAGGCCAAAAAGTCGTTGATGGTCCACATAAGTGTTGCCCGCATCTGAAAATTTTGTTTTCTAGATACATCGTACGTGTTGGAACCTACTTCCTACAGCTGATTCAACTCATCAATCAATGGCTGTAAATATACATCGATGTTCCTTTTCGGATTGTTCGGACCTGGGATAATAACGGTGAGGAACATATACGGAGTCTTCATGCACATCCAAGGCGGTAGATTGTACGGAGTGACGATCATAGGCCAACACGAATACTGGGATCCCGAAAGTTCGAATGGGGTAAAATCGTCGGAGAAGAGACCCAATCTGACATTACGCGGATCAGAAGCAAAATATGGATACTCTCGATCAAAGTGCTTCCATGCTTCTCCATCAGATGGGTGATCTAACACTCCTTCGGTCTATTTTCGCTTATGCCAACTCATGTTTTCTGCAGTTTCCTTCACCATAAACAACCGCTACAACTGCGGCATCAACGACAAGTAGTGCATCAAATCGGTAGGCTTTCTTTTACCGACAGACTTTCCTTTACCACTGCCCTTGTAGCGATCAACACCACAAAATCTATAGGCATCTTCATCTTTGTCGTCTTCGTAGTACAACATGCACCCGTTGCGACATGCATCGATTTTCTTATATCCCATCCAGAGCGATCTCACCATCCTCTTAGACCGGTAAAAGTCTTTAGGCAACTTAGCACCCTCAGACAATATTGCTATAATCAACTCCATAAGTCGGTTGTAGCAATCTTGCGACATATTAAAATCAGACTTGATGCTCAACAATCTTGTAACCACCTCCAATGGTGAATGATCCTTACAACCAGGATATAATGGAGTCCTTGAATTCTCCAGCAACTCCATGAACTTTACAGCATCGGCGTTCGGTGCCTCTTCAGGTGCTTCATGATTGTCCGGATCGAAACTAGGACCGGCCGCGTCAAAAACCATGTTCACCAACCCATCGTCATAAGCAGCATGGTTGTGGACATCCACATAAGGCTCATACTTCGATGCTAAAGACACAAGTTCTCCATGCGCGCTCCACTGATAGTAATTCGGCGTGATATCCTTCGAGTATAAATGATATATGACTTCCACTTCTGGATGATATTTCAAGTTGCGACATCTCACACACGGACACTTAATTTTGGTACCATCCATGTACTGAGGGAACGCCTTGGCAAACTACAAAAACTGCTGTACACCCTCTATGAATTCATCCCGCACACCATACATGTCATCAAGATGACGGTTGTATATCCAAGAACGATTTTGCAGATAGTAATTCAGCTCCATATCCATTTAAGAATAATTCTGTAAGATAGATACATGCACATCATTGAAAGACTTATAAAAGTACTATGCGTATTAATCATGACATATCCTAAATATTGAAATAGATACTAAAAAGACAGTAGGTAGACAAGTATGTACATCATGGTTCCCCCTCTATATATCCTTCTCTCAACTGCTCTGTACTCTAACTGTTACTCCTTGCTCTTAGACACATCCATAAACCCTTTGACACCTACTTAAATATACACAATGGTTCACCCTCTCCCATCTCAAGCCTAACCCTGTCCCTGGTGTACTGCTATATACTAGTCTAAACTCTCCCTCCTCTCCAAATACCTGGTACTAGTTTAGCCTCTCCTTTCTCCCACTAGCACACACAAACATATACATGATGTATACAACCACACCATAGTTCCCAGGTTCTTTTAACCTCACTTTCTAGTTGGTACTAACCGCAATAGAACAAACACTCTCACAGCTCAATAGAACAAACACCCTCAGCTCAATAGAACAAACTTGATGATATCAAAAGAAGACACCAACTTTGCAAATTGACCCATTAATCTAACAGCTTTGGTTTGTTACTTTTGTCAACTCAAGTCTCAAAAATTGCGTTCCTATGTATGAAAATTTCATAGCACACCGATCAAATTCCTATCTTAAAGACGCTTAGGCGATGTATCAAATGGCACTAATGAATGGTTTCATTATATTAATTTCCATACGATGTTCCTACTCGGTCCATATTTCAGTTACATTCCCACAAAAATGACAATATAAACAGATTTCTCACAAATAGTCAACAAGCAATAAGACACTTATACTGTGTCGTATCTGTAAGCCCCTCATTTTGGATCTTATTTTTAATTATTTTATATATATATTTTAATTTATTAAAGTCAATAATGACTATGTTAGTAGTTTACTGTAGCTTTGATTTTTGGAAGCACAACAAATATTGTTTTCTCAAATCCAGTTCCATATTTGAATTCTAGCCTCGTCCACCTTGAGTTTGATATATCATGTCCCATCCAATTTTACTTTTCAACATTCCTTTGACTTTGCACAATTTCGGGCCAACTTAGGCCAATTTGAGCCATTGACGTAATTTTAAGCCAACTTCCAATTTAATTGTTGGACTTGACATAGATCGAAACCATATGACCCAATATATGGTTTTAATCCATTTTGAGTCAACAATGCACATGCCTAGGGTGTACTATCTAATCGAGTTCTCATGGGCTACTTATTTGCAAATGGCATATGAGACTCATTAAATTGATTTTTGGGTCCAATTTGACTAGTAATACTACTCGGACCCTAACCTAGTCAACCCTACTAGTTAGAGCCTAACTGGGAGTACCAAAACCAAGTATACATATATTTAAGAGAATATTAGAGATTTAGTTGCAGCCATATGTAATATTCCCATATATATTTGGCTTGGTCAAACATCTAACCAAAATAGGAAACCTATTAATAATAGTATGATTTGGAGAACCAAATCATGTCCAAATTAGATCAAACCAAATCCCATGACCTAATAATATAAATACAAACTAACCCTAATCTTTTCCTCTCTCTTCATAACCACCCACTACTCCACAAATCCCTCCAAACCTAGCGGCCACCACTCCAAACCCGAAACCCTAGCCGATCCCCTTTCTTCACAAAATATAATTTCTCCTCGATTTCTCCGTCAACCACCACCACTTGGATGTCCCTCTCAACATCCCCTTCCACCTTAGCAACCGTAGGAACAACCTTGCGGCCGTTAGAGGGGTACACGACGCGCTACTTGGGCCGAAACTCCGTCGAATCGAAGTCTAAAACGTCATAGCAGGTTAGTCGACTTGTAGATGATGTTTCATCCACTTTTTCTCATTTGTTTCTCCTCAAACCAAATCTGAAAGTTACCTTTGTATGTCTACTCCAACCTCTGATCGCTGGATCTCCTAGTTCCAAGCGGTTTGCCCGTGGCGTTGATTCTACGACAGGGTATCCAGAACTGACGAATTCTGTTACGGGCCACTTTTTGCCTATCTAAGTTCAGTTTTTAACATTTTAATATTTTTATTCAGAATCTAGACGTCGATACCTTTCCAACGCATATCTGAAAGTTAGGTTTCGCATCCGTTTGCTATTTTTAAAAATTCATGACATTTGTCGTATCACCGAACTCCGAAAAATTCTGTTTTCCTTGTGTCCAAAAGTCTCAAAACTCCATGAATCTATATTAAAATTCAAGTTGTGCAAAGTCTAACATTATAAGCACTATTTTAACTAATTTCTAGAATTTTTATAGAATTTATTAATTTTATTTAATCGTTATTTCGGGGCTAAATTAATGGGTCGATTTGAGGAAGTCATGTGTGACATTGACATAAGACCTCTTGTGAAAGGGTTTTACTATTAAAAATAGTATTATAGCAATATATAAGTATTTATAGATAAATTCTAGAATTTAAATATATTATTTACGAGAGGTTTTGTTACCTATATGTACTTATATAATAGATGTAGTGTCGTAACAATGCTATAGCAACTAGGAGGCGTAGATACTCATATGATTTATATATGGTGTGTTTATATAGAATATTAAATATAGTGTATTATTAAAGGTGAGCTTGGGAGGATCGATAAGGACACCGGAGTTGGACAGGCTTACCCGAAGACAGCAGTTACAGCATTTGGAGACTGTTGTGCGAGTTGGCCGTTCGTGGCTCATTGAGTGGTTTGTAGTTCGATTTTCTCGGCTCAGGACAGCAGGCGAGTACATTCTCTGATAGTTTTCATTGTCTTGATATCTACTATATCCGATTCAGTTGTAGTGTTATACTTGATTCTCGACACGAGGAAACACGGACTAGTATACGTGAATCTCGTCATGAGATGTCATTCTTGGTTTACCTGGTATATGAGTACATTGTTCGATATTGTTTCCTGTAATTTTATAGACACCGATTTGGGAGTGGACTGCCCCCCCTGCTCTTCGAATCCCGTGTCATGACCTGTTATGTCTGGATTCATTATACTACTTGGAGATGGGGGAGTTATTAGAGGTTATGTGATCATTACCCTTACTTGTTTATTACTTGCGCATAGCTCCACTCTCACCACACGTAGGGTGTAGCCTGACCTTATACTACTTGTGCATAGCTTTTCATTTTGGCTGGCCTGATCCCTACATTATTATACTACTTGTGCATAGCCGATCAAATGGAACAGCCTGATCTTGACCCAAGCCGATCACATAACGCTCTAATATCTCATGGCACTTTATTTTTATGTTTACATCATACCGCAGATTACTTTCCATTTATTTATATTCCAGTTATATTTTATATCTCACACATGACATGATATCCAGTTCTCTTATACCGTTTTACTTTCAGTCTTGATATTCCATCTTGTATTTTATTATGATTGTCTCTTATAGTATTTGTCAATTCACATGGAACTGCTGTTGGCGTTTGTACTTGCTCATATCCTGACAGGATAACCCCCGTTGTTTTTCAGAGGATTTAGATGCAGATTGTCCAACCTACTACGGGTTTGGCTTAAATGGAGCCTACGACCAGGACCAGCCTATGGACCCGGTGCTCGTAGAGGACGCACCGCCAGTAGTGACCTAGTTACCTAGATTTGTTTTGATTATATTCCGGTTTGATACTTTGAGACTTGTAGTATTTATTTTGGGATATTATTTTATTTCTTAGTTTCTGAACTTGTGATTGTGGCTCGGCACTATTTCAGACTATTTATCTCATCTTTATCTTTATCATTATCATCGTGTTTTTCCTCCTTAGAATTATGTGATTGAGTTATGGTTATATTCCTCTGTGCGGAGATGACAGATTATATTATTGTGTCTTAGATTCTATATATTCTAGATGACCTTTACAGCGTTCTACCGCCGATACTGCGGTGTAGGCTGGACGTACCCACGTGCTCGTGCCCCTAAATATGGTGCGGGTCGTGACACGTTTTTATGGTAGCCCATGCAGGTCAGAGTAGCAACTAGTACGATTTCGTAATGGTATTCGACTTAGAGTACTAATTACGAGCCTGTTGTTAGGATATAGGTTCTAGGTTATGATAGAAGTTACTCAATCACATATTAGGAAAAATTTCGATCTTTGATTATCAAGACAACCCTCCTTGCATTTCGAAATAAATTGTCCATCCTTGACGACATCTTATCATGTGCCATATTGATCTCCTTGCTTAGGAATTTTGAGAGATTCTTGTAACGACCCTTGGAAATCTTGTTTTGAACGTTAATTTGAAATCATTTCTCTTATTTTGTTCATCCTTGCTCCTTGTTATTGAAGTTGATTTTGATGGATTCATTGTCGAATTTTGAATCTAGATGTTAGTTGTTGATTTTGGTTTTGTATTTTCTTTTAGAATTAAGGTATAATCTGCTAACATACTTGATAAGGACAGTGAGAAAGGTAAATGTCTATCTTATTTATGGAGTTTAGAATATATCACAGTCATTGGCTAGCACGTTAAGGACATAGAGCCTGATTTTAGATATACTATCCTAAGTTATGGAATTTAGACTTTCTTGCAGCCATACCGGGTGGCGTGGTAAGAATTCTAGATGACATAATTATAGGGTGTATACCTTAATCACGGACTCTATCGTTTGTTGCAGCTATGCTTACTGGCGTGACAAAATTCTGACGACATGATTTCAGGAAGACGTGTATGTTTGCCATTAAAATTCTTTTATTGCAAATTTCAATACAAACAGAACAATGTTACAATATAGGACTTAGATGTAGTCCTAGGAGTACACTTTTGTTTATCTTGGTCCCTTGTGCCGATGGAGTGAGTGGTAATACGTTGACTCCGTTGACGATCTGACGACGGTTATCGGTTCTCTGAAGGTCTGGATTGTCCTGGGTGCTGGAGCTTGCTGAGAGGAGGAAGATGTTGAGTGTCTGTATCTGCCTCTCTGGTTGTGCGATGTCTCTGTCTGTCTACGAATGTTCGTCTGTTCATATATGTGTGTAGGTAGGTCTGAAAGAAGGAAATGATCCCTCTATTTATAGCTTTACAGGCTGGCTGCTCATGCGCGCATATGTAGGATGCGCCTGTACGCGGGGACGCCACGTGGTGATTGCTGATGGAGGTGCATGGACGCTGCGCCATGATCGAGGGGTTGAATTTTTCATACTGCTGTTGTGGGCCGGCACGTAGTAGAGGAGAAGATCTTTCTGTTGCTGAGATCTTGGATGAGTTGAGTCAAAGGACACGTGTCATCGACCCATGGCTCAGAGATCTCGGATTTGATGGGGAATGATCTGGTAGAATGCGCCTGGGATTGGGCGCATGAGAAGACTTTGGCTCGTAATCTTTGGGAGTCACGAACCATTCGGGGCGCATGGCTTTTAAGGCGCATGCAAGGCTTCAGTAGTGACTTAACTCCTGTCTTTCGGGATCAGAGAGATGTCTGGGGCGCATGGCTTTTGAGGTGCATACAGAGCTTCGGGCGCATGGCCGTGGAGAAGCATGCAAGTGGTTGGGCGGCCACGTGGCTTGTAACCGTCGGAGGAAAGTAATGATGATGCTGACGTCGGCGATGCTTCGTCTTCTGAAAAAGCTGTCAAGTGTTCAGACTTCGGGAAGCGTGCTGCCAACTCTGTCAGTTCAGCATTTAATATTTTTGACATTCGATGGACAGCTGAGTGGGCGCATCGGTTGGCATTCTACTAGGCGTATGGGGACGCATGGGGGCGCATCCCCCGTGATGTGCTTGGTGCCGAAGGGCGCGTCTGTGTGATGCGCTTGATGTTGAGGGGCGCGTCTGTGTGATACACGGTCTGGCCGGCGCATCCGCTTCGTGACACGTCTTTAATGGTGCGACTGTTATGATCTTCGAGTGCTTTAAATAGCTGTTTTGACTTAGCTGAATTCGAAGCGTCAGGTTCATCCATTTAATACAAATTCGTTGCACGGAATTCGGAGAGCCATCCACTTGGCGCATGGGTTTGATTTGCCCGGCCTATAAATAGTGGCATGGAGAGAGTTTGCTTCTCGTTCTCTCACGTTCTTCCGACATGAATTTGTTTACCCGGATGCATTCTGTTGATGAGATGCTCCCGAGGGTGAAGATGCGACGCAATGTCTTCATTGATGCACTTGAAGGTGACTGTTACATCCAAAAGTCGGAGTCGAGGGCTTCCGAGGCAGGCGGAAGGTGCCTGTTGCATCCAAAGATCGGGATGCTCGAGCCTCATCTTCGTTGTACAGGAAGAGCCGCAGATCGGAATTGTGGTGCTGCGGCTTTGGGGGCTCTTTCTTCCTTCAAAATGGGTGTCGCCTATTCTAGTTGTGTTGAAAGCTACTCCTTTAGCCGCGGTTTCGATTACGGTCTTCCTTCGCCTTTGGAGACTCTTTCGAAACCTTCCCTGGCCACAGGTTGGCTTGTGGTGCTTTTCTCTTCCTCGGTTTGGGGAGCTCTTCCTCCAGCTAGAGGGTTGATTGCCACCCTCGTTCTGTTCAATAAATGCTTTATTAGTCGAAGCATTTAGACGGCGGTGAGCCTGGCTGGAAGAGCGGCACATAACTGGGCTGCTGAAGGGATGCACATAACTGAGCTGCCGACGGGATGCACATAACTGAGGATGCACATAACTGAGCTACTGAAAGGATACGCCTTGCTGAGGGCGTATGGTGGGATACACCTGACTGAGGGCACATGGTGATCGCTGCGCCTATTTGAGGGCGTATGGTGGCTGTTGGCTGTTGGCTGTAGACTTAGGATCTTTTCTTTTATAGAAATTCTCCTTTGTACAATCTTTTCTAGACATGTAATAGACTTTTATATGTAATAAAAAGTCCTCTTTCGATGTCCATATTTGTTGTTTTTGCTGTGTGAAGTACTTTTGTCCGAGCTTTGGCACATGTAGTGTCTGGCGCATAGGACTTCTGGTTCTGAAATTCCATGCTTCTACAGTGTATGGTATCAGATTATATTTTAAGTCGGTTTATTTCTTTAAACAAATGAGCAAGAACGTATTCTTATTATCATTCTCCCCGTCTTGGTTAACTCTGCCTACCTACAGCCACAAGTAGGATTTCCTCGACATGATTGTTTGTGTTCCATCATCCCTATAATTTGGCTAAACTCTTCTTCGCTAACCTCTTGAGTAAGTCTTCTCGTCTTTCTCGGTATTGTTTAAAGTGTCTCATGGATTGATTCAGGAAAAGTTCGAAAGTGTATTTATCCTTTTACGGAATCGGGAGTTTGCATCCAGAGAAATACTGGCGGGGCATGACTTCAGATAACGGTATTATGATTAAATATATTTCTTGAATTCTACCTGGACCACTTCTTAAGCATTTCGACTGACATCCTCTCCTTTATTTTGCAAAAACTAATTGGAAATGTTTTACGGATTTAGCCAAGATAAGTTCATGAACCTATATTATCTGGCGTGGCAGATGTGCACTGCAGCCATCCGTCATATTATGGAACAAGGAAGTTAATCGCAGCCAGATGCACACTAGCGCGATAGTAGCTTCATGTGACATAATTACGAAGGTATATGGTTCTTGAGTTTTATTTCGACTACGTTCTATGCATCTCGTTTGACCTTGTACCGTTCTTGGAGATATTTCGACAATCTTTCCTGTCTTGCTTGACTCTTACCTTGTCTGAATACTGGTATGGATTGTTTAACCCAGCCTTAGGCTTCCATTACCTTCTATTTATTAAATAACTAAAATAGTTAAACCTTATAATTATATTATAGAATATAATTAAGCTAGATTATTGGTGTAATTATGAGGATTGGTAGCTAGAAATGGATAAGTTTCTTAGAGATAGATCCTAGTAAAATTATGAGTCGAGTATGAGTGTCTGGATATCGGATGCATAGAGCCTATTAGGAGAAATTGCTAGAAGTGAACTGACAAGTATCATTGAATAGGTTATAATACTATACCTATGATAGAGTGAGTTATATTGGGAGTATTGAGGAAGTAGAAGTGATAGCCCAAGCTTAGTAAGTGTAAATTCTGCTTTGATAGAGTTCCATTCCTTGGACACGTTATCTTGGGAGAAGGACTTTTAATGGATCCGGAGAAGATAGCTACCGTAGAGTCTTGGCCGACACCAACACCAGTTGCAGAAGTTAGGAGTTTTCTTGGACTTGCCGGGCATTACCGCAGGTTCATAGAAAATTTCTCACGGATTGCAGAGCCAATGACGCGATTGACGCACAAGGATCAAGAGTTTCGATGGACAGAAGATTGTCAGAAGACTTTTGAAGAATTGAAAAAGAGAATGACCTCACCACCTATTTTGACGCTCCCTTCTGGATCGAGAGGATTCGTGGTTTATAGTGATGCGTTATGTAGTGGACTTGGATGTTTTTTGATGCAACATAGAAAGGTCATAGCCTACGCATCGAGGCAGATGAGGGTATATGAGAAGAATTACCATACTCATAATCTGGAGTTAGCAGCGGTGATCTTTGCATTGAAGCTATGGAGGCATTATTTGTACGGAGAACGTGTGAAGATATTTACGAATCATAAGAGCTTGAAGTATGTCTTCACGCAAAAGGAGTTAAATATGAGACAGAGACGATGGTTGGAGCTCATTACAGACTATGGCATAGATTTGTAGTACCATCCCGGCCAGACGAACGTAGTAGCGGCCACTTTAAGTAGGAAGCCTACTGCATATTTCTTGACAGCTCAGCCACAGTTATTAGAGGATCTTCAGGAGCTTGGAATAGAAGTCATTATGCCGGATAGCAATGAGTATTTGCCAATCTTGAAGTATAGTCGCCACTTGTGGATAAATCATGGCAGCATTACCTACAGATATAAGATTTTGAAGCCTTCGCGAGAGGACAGAGGTGAGAGCGACATATACTTAGACCAGAGCTTGTGAAGCAGACAATCGAGAAAGTGAAGCAAATTCAGAGTCATCTTCAGGCAGCTCCAGACTGACAGAAGCATTAGGCCGATATGCATCGTCGACCACTGGAATTCAATGAGGGAGAGCATGTATTTCTGAGGATCTTACCGACGCGGGACACTATTAGATTTGGGAGTAGAAGGAAGTTGACTCCAAAGTATATAGGACCGCTCGATATCATTGGGCATGTAGGAGAGGTGGCATACCGTCTTGTATTACCCCCATCACTAGAGGGAGTGCATGATGTATTCCATGTCTCACAGCTGAGGAGGTATGTGACTGATCCCAGTCATGTGGTCAATCACTCTGAGATCACGGTAGGATCCAATTTTTTTTTTATACGAGGAGCAGTTGGTAGGTATCTTGGATACAAGTATGAAGACGCTCAGAGGGTAGACGATTAGACTGGTTCGTGTTGCTTGGAGGCACCATTCTCCGGGAGAATCAACTTGGGAGCGTGAAGATTCTATGTGTGAGCGTTATCCCCACTTATTCGTAGATACCGGTAAGACTTAGCTTAATTATTCTTATGATAAGTTTTCTTTTTATAATGGTGTTATTTTTAATTTCGAGGACAAAATTTTCTAAGGTGGGTAGGTTGTAAGCCCCTTATTTTGGATCTTATTTTTAATTATTTTATATAGATATTTTAATTTATTAAAGTCAATAATGACTATGTTAGTAGTTTACTGTAGCTTTGATTTTTGGAAGCACAATAAATATTGTTTTCTCAAATCCAGTTCTATATTTGAATTCTAGACTCGTCCACCTTGAGTTTGATATATCATGTTCCATCCAATTTTACTTTTCAACATTCCTTTGACTTTGCACAATTTCGGGCCAACTTAGGCCAATTTGAGCCATTGACGTAATTTTAAGCCAACTTCCAATTTAATTGTTGGACTTGACATAGATCGAAACCATATGACCGAATATATAGTTTTAATCCATTTTGAGTCAACAATGCACATGCCTAGGGTGTACTATCTAATCGAGTTCTCATGGGCTACTTATTTGCAAATGGCATATGAGACTCATTAAATTGATTTTTGGGTCCAATTTGACTAGTAATGCTACTCGGACCCTAACCTAGTCAACCCTACTAGTTAGAGCCTAACTGGGAGTACCAAAACCAAGTATACATATATTTAAGAGAATATTAGAGGTTTAATTGCGGCCATATGTAATATTCCCTTATATATTTGGCTTGGTCAAACATCTAACCAAAATAGGAAATCTATTAATAATAGTATGATTTGGAGAACCAAATCATGTCCAAATTAGATCAAACCAAATCCCATGACCTAATAATGTAAATACAAACTAACCCTAATCTTTTCCTCTCTCTTCATAACCACCCACTACTCCACAAATCTCCCCAAACCTAGCGGCTACAACTCTAAATCCGAAACCCTAGCCGACCCCCTTTCTTCACAAAATATAATTTCTCCTCGATTTCTCCGTCAACCACCACCACTTGGATGTCCCTCTCAACATTCCCTTCCACCTTAGCAACCGTAGGAACAACCTTGCGGCCGTTAGAGGGGTACACGACGCGCTACTTGGGCCGAAACTCCGTCGAATCGAAGTCTAAAACGTCACAGCAGGTTAGTCGACTTGTAGATGATGTTTCATCCACTTTTTCTCATTTTTTCTCCTCAAACAAAATCTTAGAGTTACCTTTGTATGTCTAATCCAACCTCTGATCGCTGGATCTCCTAGTTCCAAGCGGTTTGCCCGTGGCGTTGATTCTACGACAGGGTATCCAGAACTGACGAATTCTGTTACGGGCCACTTTTCGCCTATCTAAGGTCAGTTTTTAACCTTTTAATATTTTTATTCAGAATCTAGACGTCGATACCTTTCCAACGCATATCTGAAAGTTAGGTTTCGCATCCGTTTGCTATTTTTAAAAATTCATGACATTTGTCGTATCACTGAACTCCGAAAAATTCTGTTTTCCTTGTGTCCAAAAGTCTCAAAACTCCATGAATCTATATTAAACTTCAAGTTGTGCAAAGTCTAACATTATAAGTACTATTTTAACTAATTTCTAGAATTTTTATAGAATTTATTAATTTTATTTAATCGTTATTTTGGGGCTAAAATAATGGGTCGATTTGAGGAAGTCATGTGTGGCATTGACATAAGACCTCTTGTGAAAGGGTTTTACTATTAAAAATAGTATTATAGCAATATATAAGTATTTATAGATAAATTCCAGAATTTAAATATATTATTTATGAGAGGTTTTGTTACCTATATGTACTTATATAATAGATGCAGTGTCGTAACAACGCTATCGCAACTAGGAGGCGTAGATACTCATATGATTTATATATTGTGTATTTATATAGAATATTAAATATAGTGTATTATTAAAGGTGAGCTTGGGAGGATGGATAAGGACACCGTAGTTGGACAGGCTTACCCGAAGACAGCAATTACAGCATTTGGAGACTGTTGTGCGAGTTGGCCGTTCGTGGCTCATTGAGTGGTTTGTAGTTTGATTTTCTCGGCTCAGGACAGCAGGCGAGTACATTCTCTGATAGTTTTTATTATCTTGATATCTACTATATCCGATTCA
Organism: Iris pallida; assembly: GCA_029216955.1. NCBI lineage: Eukaryota > Viridiplantae > Streptophyta > Magnoliopsida > Asparagales > Iridaceae > Iris > Iris pallida. The sequence goes on from JANAVB010022597.1 coordinate 6,627,337, forward strand.
GTTGTAGTGTTATACTTGATTCTCGACACGAGGATACACGGACTAGTATACGTGAATCTCGTCATGAGATGTCATTCCTGGTTTACCTGGTATATGAGTACATTGTTCGATATTGTTTCCTGTACTTGTATAGACACCGATTTGGGAGTGGGCTGACCCCCTGCTCTTCGAATCCCATGTCATGATCTGTCATGTCTGGATTCATTATACTACTCGGGGATGGGAGAGTTATTAGAGGTTATGTGATCATTACCCTTACTTGTTTATTACTTGCGCATAGCTCCACCCTCACCACACGTAGGGTGTAGCCTGACCTTATACTACTTATGCATAGCTTTCCATTTTGGCCGGCCTGATCCCTACATTATTATACTACTTGTGCATAGCCGGTCAAATGGAACAGCCTGATCTTGACCCAAGCCGATCACATAACGCTCTAATATCTCATGGCACTTTATTTTTATGTTTACATCATACCGCAGATTACTTTCTATTTATTTATATTCTAGTTATATCTTATATCTCACACATGACATGATATCCAGTTCTCTTATACCGTTTTACTTTCAGTCTTGATATTCCATCTTGTATTTCATTATGATTGTCTCTTATAGTATTTGTCAATTCACATGGAACTGCTGTTGGCGTTTGTACTTGCTCATATCCTGACAGGATAACCCCTGTTGTTTTTCAGAGAATTTAGATACAGATTATCCAACCTACTACGGGTTTGGCTTAAATGGAGCCTACGACCAGGACCAGCCTATGGACCTGGTGCTCGTAGAGGACGCACCGCCAGTAGTGACCTAGTTACCTAGATTTGTCTTGATTATATTCTGGTTTGATACTTTGAGACTTGTAGTATTTATTTTGGGATATTATTTTATTTCTTAGATTCCGAACTTGTGATTGTGGCTCGGTACTATTTCAGACTATTTATCTCATCTTTATCTTTATCATTATCATCGTGTTTATCCTTCTTAGAATTATGTGATTGAGTTATGGTTATATTCCTCTGTGCGGAGATGACAGATTATATTATTGTGTCTTAGATTCTATATATTCTAGATGGCCTTTACAGTGTTCTACCGTCGATACTACGACGTAGGCTGGACGTACCCACGTGCTCGTGCCCCTAAACATGGTGTGGGTTGTGACAGTGTCGTATGTTTGTGTCGTGTCCGAATTTGTGTGTGTCTGTGTCGTGTCCGTGCATGCGTGTGTGTGTGTGTCCGATTAGGGTTAGGGGTTACCTGGTGAGGAGGAGGGGCGTGGCCGGAGAGGAGGGTGTAGCCGGAGACGAGGGGAGCAGCGGCTGGTGGCCGAAAAGGGGAGCGACGATGAGGGGGGTCGGCGGTGGAGGAGCGACGATGAGGACACCAGCGGGCAAGGGGGTCGCCGGGACAGGGTACGAGGGAGAGGGGGTCGCCGGTGGGAGGTGGTCGTCGGAGACGAGAGGGGGAAAGGGAGAAAGATTTGGGGCTCGAACGGGAGAATAAAATTTTGGGTAAAAAAAATGAAATCGATCGGGCCAGCAGAACCCTATATGAAATATTCTAGCGACGTTATTCGGAGACATCGGTAAACGTCGCTAATATCAGTGATATTATCGACGTATACCAACGTATCCGCGAAGTACGTTTGCTATAATACAAAACGTAGTCGTAATACGTCGCTGAACGTTGCTTATAGTGACGTATTCCGACGTTATATATTTATGTCGCTAAATTGCTAAAATATAGCGACGTCTTTCTTAAACGTCGCTAATTACGTCGCTAATATGACTTATTTTGGTAGTGCCCCCAACCCTCCCCCCGCCCCGGCTGCTACTCCCCCCCGGCATCGAACACCCCCTACCCACCCCCCGGCCCCAACGACCCCCCTATCCTGCCCTGACAACCCCCCTACCCACCTCCGAGCCCGCTCTCCCGCTCGGGTGCACACCGCACGCTGCCCCCCGACACCACCCCCCCTCCCGCTGCCCCGCACGCCCTTGCACGTCCCTGTGCCTACTGCCCGATCGCGCGTGCCCGCCAGCCACCTGCAGCCGGAGTGAGGGGGGTTGGGGGGAGAAGAGAAGGGGCAATTTGGTCCCAAGAAATTTTAGAGTATCAATTTAGCCTTATTTTTATTTATTTGTTCGTTTATATTTGTTAATTAATAGATATTCAATTCTCACTTCCACTTTCATGTTGTCATCAAAATATTAGAACTCCAAACTTTCAATTTTTACTTCCACTTTATTCACTTTCAGCTTGTCATCCAAACAAGAATCATATAAAACTAAGACAAAAGTATATCTATCCAAACACATTTTGGAAAGTGACACCACTTGCGTTATATTGTGTTGAAAGTTCAACTTTCACACTTTTAAATAGTTACATTTATTCAAACAGCCCCCAAAAGAAGTATAACTAATAGGATATCAAAGATGGGAACATCTATATTTGAGTGGTGAAAATTTTATAAATTTTGTTATAGGAGATCAAATTGGCAAGAACTAAATTTGAATACTTTTTGGATGCTTCTTCTATTGACTAGATATTGAATGGGTCCACCATCTTTGATTGACACTTCGATAGGTTATTTGACTACTATCTTCTTATTTTTATCTTCTTCCATATGGTACCGACGTCTTTTTCTTTCATTTCTATGTCTGCCTTGCAATTTGTCCCACCAAGCTCATGATGCCCCTGACTTCAATTGATAGGCAACCAATTTTACCTCCGTCGAAATTTCTATGTAGTCGAAGAATCAGTTCACCAATGACAACCAATACATGAATTCTTCAACGACGATATCGATATGGAAGATTGAGATATCGACCTTCAACTTGAAGTCATCTTCTTGTCTATAATGTTCTCTTCCACGACCACCACGTTGATAAACATAGTTGTCGTCCAATCCATCTCTGATGCCGTAAAAATTGTTCATCCATAGTTGGGCCATATTTCCTATATTAATCGTGTCCGTATATACCCGTGCAAACCCCTAGCCTCGTCAGTCATGCATCATGTCACTGCCACGATCGTTATCATGGTCCCATCTGGTGAAATAATCGAACTTGTCCTTGTTCGAGTTAGACGAATCTAAACGAACCCTCCTTGGATGATGTTCTCGCATCGATCATTTTTCATCTTTAGGAGGTTGCGAGTGTTTTCACCTATGATGCCATTTTTGGATCGTGACTAACTAGTTGCCTCCAGTGCATGATTTCCTTCTACCTGTTCGTTCACGTGGCGAAGAGGGTTAGATATCAAAAAAAAGACTTTCCTTCAACAAACCGCCACAAAGAGGCTTGCAACTAGACCTACCAATTGGGCCAGGCAGGTCCAGCCCGGCACAAGCTTGGCTCGAAAAATTAGCTAATGTGTCGGCCCAGCCCGATTAATCGTGGGCCCGGGCCAGCCCAGTCCCACATATTGGGTCGTGCCGGACCACGTATATCGACCTATAATATAGGTTCGGCCCAGTCCGACCCACCTAAATAAATAATAATAAAGTAGTTTCTATATAAAAAATGGTTGTAATTAATATTTAGATAACTTAATCATGTTATTATGTTATGTTAATCTACGTAAATGCATATGATTGTTGAAAAGCATATATGGAAACATGTTGGATGTTCAATCTTCTGTGTTTAAAAATGATTGTAATTAATATACAAATTTTTTGAGGAGAAGGACAAAAATGATGCCCAAATTTGTCACGTGCCAATTAAGACCCGGTCCGACCCAACCCGGATCGAAGCCCACCATGTCGTGGCACACGTACCTGGTTGGGCTGAGATTTTCTACCCATGGACCAGCCCGACCTGCTACACGATCAAAGGCCCAACAGGCCATGCCCACCCAAATTTCGTGCCCCATAGTCTTCATCAAGGAGTTATTGTTCACCTTCGTCGTCATTAGTTCCCATCTTTCCCTCTTGAGACGTTAATGCTCTAGTACCACCTGACACGGCGTGAAAACACCGATCGCTGAAGTTAATGATCTAAAATAACCAGGACTTGCACCTCGATTTTCAATAACGAGAATAATTATATATAAACTCCCATGAAGCAATGCAAAACTCAAATCTTATTAATCAAAATATTTGTTCCTCTTATTAGAAACTCCTAATTTATACTTGAGGCCTAAGAAAACAATTCCCAAAAATTTAATTAAATAAGAAAAAATTATAAAAAAATATATCAGAATTTGGCCATAATTAGTCTTAAACCTTTATTTTGGCATTTATTTTTGTTTTTCTGACCTTGGACTTGCACGAACCAGAATTATGGGCTGATTTGGTCCGTTTGCACTAGGGGTGAGCATTTGTCGATACAAAAAATCGATTCGAACCGAACCAAAATAATGACTCGGTTCAGTTTTCTACAATACGGTTCAATTTTCGGTTTTAATTTTTGAAGTTTTGCTTTTTTTTTTTAAAATTTCAGAGATCAGTTTTAAATTTTTTGGAACCGAACGGAAAATAGAATTGTAGATATCTGAAATTAATATCCATAATTTTTTGTAAGTTTTACTGTTTTATGATCTCTTATATCCCTATTTTTGTAAATTTATGACCTGTCCTCCATCAACTCTAACTTATTTTCAATTGTTTTTCAGGTAGCTTTGTTTCAAAACCCTTGAAGGTAGTTTTTTTTTTTTAATTTCGATCCAATTTTAACTAAATCATTTACAGTTATTTCTATAATATATTTTCATATTTTGAGCTTTTAGGTTTTCATTTTGCTAAATTAGGAATTAAGATAGTTATTTTTTAATATATTTTTTTTTTGTTGGTTTTGATAAAAGTTAAAGCCATTAAGAAAATCCTACTCCAATCGAAATAACTGAACTGAAATGTGTTCGGTTTGTGTGAAAAGTTAGCACGATTCGATCGATTGCAAACTATATTCGGTTCTATTCGATTTTTTTCAATATTAATTCAATCGAACCGAACCGTCAGAACGCTCACCTCTAGTTTGGACTAAGGATGTGTTGGTGGTTGTTTTGGTCCGGTTTGTACTACCGATTATTCGTTTGAAATTCTGATTGGATTGGAAGCTTCTCATGTCCCCATAATGTTTTTTTTTTTTCTTTTTTTAAAACCGAACAAGTCAATATAAAAGCGCAAAACGAGCCGAGGCTGAAGTTAGTGCCGGGAGATAGCCCAAATCACCTACAGAAGTATGAATACTATCACAAAACGAGACCAAAGAACATGGAGCCCCGACTATCACCCCTAGCCGTCTGGCCCCTACCGTCAGTCATGAGCACGTGCCCAACCGAAATCGGAAGATCTATGTTGTGGGAGAAGCTCTCCTCTCCTTTAGAGGCAAGCGCCAAAGAAGCGAAAGCTTTTGCCACCCCATTAGTCCCTTTCTTGATTTTGAACAGCGTACAATTCGTGGAGATTACGAATTTTGTTAAGTATGTTTCCACGGGATCGCAGATTTGCCGGATAGGATGCTGCCGATGTAGGCGGATGTAGTTTCGATATACAGTATGTTGATGTTGTGAAACCTGGCTAGGAGTAAGCCCAATAAAAGCGCATCAATCACCAATAAGGAGCTGGATCCGTTTTGGACAAATCTGTAGCACGCCAACACCATGTCGCCGCCTCTCCCCTGATAATACCACCGGTCGCCGTCGCCTGTCCCTCCCCGTTGATGGCCGCAAGGTTCATTTTTCGTTCAAGGGTCCCCATCATGTTGCATCCATATCGGTTAAGAAAACCCCTCATGAATTTAACCATCATTAATTTGCTTTGATAAATTCTTGTAAAATTAGGCACATACATTTTTCGTTCAAGGGTCAAAAGGAGTTCGACTGTTTTAAAGTTCAGCATGCAGAAAGACTTAAAAAAAGAGGAAATGAGTATACCGAAGGGTCCAGTAGAGATGGACACAGAACGTTGTTTGCCGGTTCAAAGAAAAGAACACCTAAAATAATAATAATAAAATAATTATTGATGGATTTAGTCAATCATTTAGCCAATGATCTCTAGTCTAGTGGTAGTGGTAAGACATACGGTTCAAATGGTCAAGAGTTTATATCCCACTGAAAGCGATTCTGAAAATTAATTATCCGTTCTTCAAGATTTAGTCAATTATTTATGTAAGAATCCAATTCCAACCCAATAATGGAGCACACTATATTGGTCAAAAGTAAAAACAAAAAAGGACTTCCACACCGAAGCTTTCTTTTGCTGCAGGGAACTATCATTATTTCTTTGGGACAGTCGACAGATTGGGGTACATTGTCCCTTGTGAAACGAGTAGAAGTAGAGCTATACTATCAATACTTTAGTTCTCACCTTTTATTTGCAGGGATCGGATTACTTTGTTGTTGATGTTCAATAATCCATGTACTTGTCTCCTAAGAATTATTTCTCTTCCTTCTACTTTTCTTCCTATACATGAGTTGTTAAAGTGGATTAGATTTTCAACCTATGTGAAAAATGTTTTAGAGCGCGACAAAGTATCATCCGTATATCGGAGAAGTTCGGAGAGTGCATCGATCGCCATATATTGCGATATATATGGTAAGCAAATAAATGATTATATTTTTATATTTGACTTTGATCATATATTTATGATTGAATCTTTCATATATTGACTTTCCATATAACTGGACTTCCAATTTATATCAAGCCAACTATGATTGAATTTGTATTAAATATATGATTGATATATATTGGACTTTCTATATATATTGGGATTCTACATGTAGATTTTCAATACATGGTAATTCTAATTCATTCAAGGGTTTATAAAAGGTTAATGCATGCAAGTTATTGAATAACAACAATATCAAAGTTACAACTTTTGAGAGGGAGAAACAGAATTGGAGGCTATTGTGAATGAGAGATCGTTTTGGATAATTCTTCTTGTCATCTCTTGTTCTTCGGAGTCTGTGATCGGATTTTCTTCTTTCAAGTAGTTGTGGTGTTCCTTTTTGGACCAGTGATAATATTTTATGGAATTAGTATATTTCTTATTTTAATAGTGAAGATTTTTTAGGATTGGACTCCGATCATCCCATATTTTTTTCATCTAGGTTTTCCATGTAAAAAATTCCTTGTGTCTGTGTTTGGTTTTTCTGTATGATTTTGGCATTTGGTTTTTCTGCATGATTTTGCTCGGTTCTCTCACAGCTTCTGGGTACGAGGGAACAATTTCTAGGTTTCGTTCCCAAAATGTGACACTTTTGTTTGATACCAGCACATAATATCAAAGCTTTGTTTTTTGGAGGGCGTCAGGATTGACGATCAAACCAAGGAGAAGATATGGATGCGAAGCCGGTGCACATGGTAAACCTAAACGGTATCAACTACTACTATTGGAGAAGTAAGATGAAAGGCTTGCTTTTGTTAAAAACTGCATCTGCCAGTATTTGCTTCTGAGAGACCAGTTGATAAATCCAAAAAGGTTCAAAATTTTGAGCACATACAGGTGTGTTGGTATATCAGGCAGTTCGTTGATGAGAACATACACAATCGAGTTGCCAGTATAGGGCACGTGAGGACAATGTGGGATAAGTTAGAATCTTTGTATGCGAAGAAGATCGGGATGAACAAGTTGTTTCTGATCCGACAAATGATTGGTCTATGGTATAGAGATAGTACGTCTATCATACACAACACTTGAGTGAGTTCCAGGTTATTGTTGACCATCTATCTTCAATGGGAGTTAAGTTCGACGACGAGCTAGAGAGACTATGACTGTTGTGTACATTACCAAATTCATAAAAAATCGTACGCGTGTCTATGATCGCTTCTACTCCAGAAGGCATGGCCAGTCTGGTGTTCTCTAAGAGCAGGGTACTGAATGAAGAGATACGGAGAAGTTTTCAGGGCACTTCATCCACATCCCACTTAGAGGCACTTGTTTCAGAAAGTTGCGAAAAGAGTAAAAGCAGGAGACCGGGCAGTGGCAGAAATATGAGGAAAGAAAAGTTACAGGGTTAGTAAAAGGACTTCAAGTGCTATCATTGTGGCAATAAGGGCCACATCAAGCGAAATTATTTCACTTGGAAGAGAGAGAAGAAGGTCAACAACAGAAAGCAAAGCGAGAACACAACAATGACTGCCTCGACACATGGAGGTAATGTCATTGTAGGTGACAAGGTAGTCATGATAAACCTCGTCTGTAATAATAATTCTTCGTTGGTGGACTAAGGTGCTTTCGTGCACATATCTCACAATAAGCGCACTATTTTCCACTTACACAACATGAGACTGTGGAGTGTTGAAGATGGACAATGAAAATGTGTCAAAGTTATTTCTATTGGAGATGCATATATGAGAACAATGATGGGTGCAGTTCTTGGTTCTCAAAGATGTCTGCCATCTCTAAGATATCCGTTTCAACCTGGTATCAGTTGAAAGGTTGGATGAGGAGAAATTCTTCAATCTTTTCAGGAACAGTCAGTTGAATCTTTCCAAGATTTCTATGGTGGTTGCCAGAGGAAGCAAGAAGTCAAGTCTCTACTATATGGAGGGGAGCACACATGGGGCAAAGAAGGTGAGCACAGTCTGTCACTACCACATTTCTAGTTTGAGGGTAAATTTGTCATTTTTGGGGTAATTTAAATTTATTATAATTAATTAGAATTTATGGGAATTTTTAGGAATTATTTTGGGATTGTTTGGACTAGGTTGACTTTTGACTAGTGTTGACCATTGTAGACCAACCTAGGAGCTAACCCTAGTTAGTTGGCCTTGGTTAGGATTTGTGACTCTAGTCTAACCTAGCCTAATCTATGGTTAAGTCATTAGAACCTATTTAGCTATAGAAATTAGAAAGCCATAAGCCATGACTTATGACTTAGAGTCTTTATTAATTAAATCTACCTTAGCCTTTGTAACTTGGCCCAAGGCCCAATGTTTTGACAAAACCCTAACCCTAAGGATGTATGGCCGGCCACCTATCCACCTAGGGATCCCTCCACTATAAAACCCCTCCTAGAATCTAGGGTTGCCTCTTTCTTAGGAAGAGCCCTAATTTCAAGGAGGTTAGTTTTATATCATTTTAATTTCTAGAACTCCTTTCCTCTTTATTTTTCTTTCTAAATTGTTCCAATAGGTCCTAATATGACTGTTATTGTTGTTGTTAAGGTCTCATCTCAGTTTGAAGTTGTTGTGTATTGATTTGGGTCATCAAGTGGAGAGTATTGAATAGGGGGTTTTTCCATTGGAAGTTCATCAAGAGGTAACTCACCCAAATCTCTATAGATTTTTAATTAGTCTTCATGTATAGGAAGCCCTAGGGGTCCCCCTAAGGTCTGGATAGTTTTCGTGTCTAGTATCGGAGGTTTCGTGTCCATTCTGGACACGTATCAGGGGCTAGGGCATGGTGTTCGACGAAATGCCTCAAAGGGCATTTCGATCATATTTATTCAATGTTTTTAAATAGGAATATTAGTTTAGATCTTGTCTATTGATTTTTGTTCTTGTGTGTTAGTATCAGTGTCTTTTCGTGTCGGATTCACAGCTTGGACACGCGTGCACACGCTCGTGCGCGTGCTACAGTGCTCCCCTGCCTATCGGGGTCTGTAGCGGACACGACACGACACGTTTTGGGCTGAAACTTTGGTGGCACTTGGGACTCGTGACTGACATGTCACAGACCAATTTTCAGCTCATCTTATCGAGCGGTTTGAGAGAAATCTCAACCGCATCGATTTTCCAGTGCACTGCACAGTGTTGTTTTTGGCCACTGATATGGGTCTCGTGTCCGACCCTGACACGTCGTGGACACAGGCCAGTGGGCCCATGAGGTAGCCCTATAGGTGGGCTACCCATGTGTATGACCACAAGATCCTCTCGTGTCTTGTGTCGTGCACACGACACAAGTGCACGTGTGCACGAGACAGTGCACTGTGTGTGTCTTTTTGATGTTCTTGATGTGGATACGCCGTGTCTGGCCTTGGGTGACACGAAATGAATGTGTGGGGTTGTACACGAGGGCTGTTTTCAATTACCAAGCATTAGATTCATGATTAGTTGATTTCCTATTTGATTTCTCATTAACCATGTTTTGATACTTAGTTCATGTTAAATTTCCAGTTCTAAATTAATGTTGATTAATGATTTTAACCCTGATTAATGTAGGTTTTATAACTCTAATCTACACTCCTGAATGTTGTTCACTATTTGGTGTTAAGTTTTGAGGTTCAAATGTGATTTTGAGTTTGGAATGGGATTCGAATTGGGAGGAATCACTGTTTCACTGATACTCATGTTCAGTGAGTTCCCAGTTTTGAAAACCCATTTGTTTTCCAAATTGTTCTGTGTATTCATCTGATGTGGTTTTCCACATGTTACATTTTCATGTTAAATTAGTTTCTAGAATCGAATATAGGTTTGTATGTTAACTTTGATGTAAACTGAGAATTGGTTTTGGTTAAATTTACAAAACCTGAGTTTAAGTGTGAGCAATTCCAGTTTTGACTGGATGTTGAATTGCCTCATTTCCTTCTATTCATTCACTGTTTTCTTTCAATAAATATGTATACACTGTTGAACTGTTTGAGTTCAAATATGAAATCTGAAGATTAGGAGGGGGGCAATGAATTGACTTCCTTTCCTTCTTCTACTTAACCTGAGAATAGGCCATGTCTTCCTGACTTCATGATACATTGACTATTTTTGAAATGTTTTACTGATTTCCTTTTCTCTTCACTGTTTGATTTTTTCTGCATATATATGTAATTCCTGTACAACTTGTTAGTTAACACAGCTTTCCTCTTATTCCTGCACACCCCCTTTCACTCACTGTTCCTGTATAACCTCACACCACAACACACACACTCTTCTCTTTGACACACACTGTTCTGTGCTCTTCCCTTTACTGTACACTGGTTTTGATTTCCTGCACACTGTTTACATAACACACACACACACACATGATATATATATTACCTTCCTATACACCCACAAATTCACTTAACACATATCCTTTTACACCACCCTATTTTCCTGTCACTTGACACACCATATCATGTCACACAAGCACCCTCTCTCTCTTTCTTGATATTTCTAAGTCCTTACATGTATAGGCTATGGTTGTATATAGGCATATACAATAATATATGTGTAAATTGTATGAGTATATATCTATACTTCTATGTTAGCTAATGTTGTAGGATTTATATCTAGCCTAGATATATGTGATATATATTATATGGTGTTTAAATCAATGGGTGTAATGGTAAGGTTGTAGACTTGCTAAGGTATTCTAGAATTAGCTACTAGCTATATTGTGATATAGCTAGTATAGGCTTGCCTAGCCTTGTTAGGATTGTGTTAGCTAGTGTAGATTAGAATAGCCTAGTTTAGACTTGATTAGACTAAGTTGACCTAGTTTGACTTCTAGGATTGACCAAAGTTGACCAAGAGTTGACTTTGGCCTAGATTGATCTAGAATCATGTAGAATGCATAGTAGGACTGCATTTCACTATTCTGGACTTGTTGTGACTTGTGCTGTTCTGATTAGGAGCCAGACACCACTCCTTGGACAGTACGTTTCATATTGGACACTCAGATACAGGCGAGTACATTCTCTGATCATTTTATATCTTGCTTAGAATTATTTCCTGCAGTAGATTACTTTACTTGTACTGTCACGACGGTCACACAGATTGGTACTATATGGATCCTTTCTTGAGATGTTATCCTTAGGGAGCATCGGGTACTATGTGTTCTGTGCGTTTCATTTACATGGCGTATCACTATGCTTCTTGGTTCACTTGATTACTTGTGATATGTACCCTCATGATCACAGAGTCTCTTGAATCTTACACAGTTGGGTAACCCCCGGACTCCCCATTTATGGGACATCCATGTATCACCCTTCGGGGGCCGTGCATGGAATCATATAACATAACCTGGCTGGATCCTTGTGTATTGATTGGGGGTACGGGGTAGTAGAAGTGGAGATGTGAATAATACACCAGTAGTATCTTTATTGAATCATTCCGTAGTGTCTTCATTGAATCATCCCAAGCCATTTACATGTTCATGTTGTACTCTGAATCACTAGTCACTGCTAGTTCTCTATGTATAGTAGACATTTTTATTACAGTTCTCTCTCTGTTTTTATACTGCACTTCTTTCAGTACTTGTATCTTACTTTACTGTATGTTTATATTTTTTAACCTGCTATGATCTGTTGAGATGTACTGTACTCGCTCCTGTTCTGACTGGACCTGTTGAAAATATTACAGAGGACAAGGAGGAGGCTTGCCTGGACACTTACAACGGGGCAGCCTTAGATGACACCTGCGAGCTGGACCCTCAGGAGGACCCAGCTCTAGCTGAGGAGATCACCCCGATTGCCTAGACTAGACTAGTTAGGCTTATCTTACTTTATGCAGTCTTGAGACATGTCTTAGTTAGACTTTATTTGGAGTTATGAGTTGTATATATTCTTTCATCTGAGACCTTGTACTGTTGGATATTGCTGGGATTATCTTAGACTACTGTTATTTCATCTATTTACTTCTTTGAGTTCTATTCCATTTCGTGTTATCTCTTCCTTAGTTGTGATTGAGTTTTACTTTTATGTCACCCCCATTCGGGGAGTATAAACTGCTTAGAGATATATTGTTAGATGTTTGTGACCTAGGACAGTGTTCTATCGCCGACACTGCGGCGTAGGCTGGGCGTTGTTACGTTTTCGTACCCTCACAGTGGGTGCGGGTCGTGACACGTTTTTAGTGGTGGCCCATGCAGGTCTAGACTAGAAGTGTGGTGGTACTCGAACTAGAGTATCACTACAGCCTGCTATAGGATATAGGATATAATTTTTTTTTAAGGTACTCAATCACATTAGAAAAATTTCTTTATTGCCATCTAAATTCTTATTGTCAGCTGATCCTTTGAATTATAATTGTCCGCCTTTGTTATATCGCTTTTTTCTCAGAAATTGATACTCTTGTTTGTCTATCTTCAGGATGGTAGAGACTAGATCGCAGCGTACCATCCATGGGGATGCTATGGAGGGGACTGCTACCTCCCAGCCAGCACGGCGAGGCCAGGGGACTGCAGCTCCTACCACCTCAGCTCGTGTTGAGACCTCGGCAGCCGCAGCAGGGGACATGCATCCACCGGCTCGGAGGCAGGACCCGGTTTTCCCAGAGGATCCTTACCAGCAGCCACCTGCAGGGACAGTTGACGCCGTTCAGCTGTTGGCCTTCTTCAGGCAGTACACGGAGGGTCAGCAGACTCAACAGCAGAGGCAGACGACAGAGCTCACTCGAGGCATTGAGCTCGCAGTGACAGCCATGGAGAGAGTAGTGGCTCAGCCAGCAGCAGTCCAGCAGCCGCACCAACCACGGAAGAAAGACATCCAGGACTTCCAGAAGATGTACTCGAGAGACTTCCGAGGGATAGAGGGGATCCTGTATGTCGATGAGTGGATCGAGCATATGAAGGAGATCTTCAGGCTGGCGGAGATTCCGACGAGGCTCCAGATAGAGGCAGCGGCCAGTATGATACAGGATCTGGCCCGTACATGGTACCAGATCGACCCGAGGGTCGACACAGCAGGACAGACTTAGGCAGCATTCAAGAAGTTGTTCAAGGAGAAGTTTTTCCCGGAGGCAGCGCTGGGAGCCCTCGAGACTCAGTTCGAGGCCCTAGTCCAGGGGAGTCAGTCTGTGGAGGAGTATGCAGGAGAGTTCTGCCACCTGGGTAGATTTGTAGAGGACTTGTCAGAGACGACGAAGGCCCGGAGGTTCCGGAAGGGCTTGGTAAAGGAGGTCAAGTCCTACACCAAGAACGCCCGTAGTACTACATTTGAGAAGATACTGGTGGACGCACTAGCTGCAGAGGATGATCTTGAGCTTAGGCTCAAGAGGGGGCGAGACTCCCAGGGGAGCAGCAGCAGCGGAGGACCGGCCAAGAGGCCGCACTTTCAGCATCAGCAGCTGAGGCAGTTTCAGCCGCAGCCGATTCAGCAGAGGCCAGCCCCTCAGCAGCAGCAGCCGAGGCAGTACCAGCAGGGACAGAGGCAGAGTGTTACTTGTGCCTATTGCAAGAAGCCCGAGCATGTCGCCAATGAGTGTCGGAGGAGGCTGGGCCAGTGCCTGAAGTATGGTTCAGCAGACCACCAGATGAGGGAGTACCGCGTAGTACGGGCAGGCCCAGGAGGAGGAGCCAGGGCTCCAGCAGGTCAGCAGCGGGGACCAGCCCTGCCGACGCAGCAGCAGAGATTTGTTCAGCACCAGCAGCAGGCCAGGGAAGGCCAACAGGGGCGAGGATTCGCCATGGCAGTAGAGGATGCAGAGGTCATCGGGGAGCTGATTGCAGGTTCGATTCTTCTTGACTCCAGTCCAGCATTTGCCTTATTCGATTCCGGTGCTTCGCATAGCTTCATATCAGTATCTTTTACGATTAGACACGATATCGTAGCTGAATCGTTGCCTAGGACTTACAAGATCATGATCGGGGGTGGTATTATCCTCGTGAGTGATATTTGTAAGGGTCGGAGAGTAGTTTTGGGAGGCTGTGAGTTGGAGGTGAGCCTACTCGTAATGCCATTGCCAAACTACGATATAGTACTAGACATGGATTGGTTGAGCATGCACCATGCCAGCATTGATTGCAGAGGGGGCAGAGTTCTCTTTAGAGCGCCAGGGGAGCCAGAGTTCGAGTACTCTAGACGTCAGGCAGAGCAGAGCAGCGGAGTCTTCTGTGGAGTCTCGGTAGAGGAGCAGACGATTCTACACCCCTTGATAGCAGATTTTATGGATGTTTTCCCAGAGGAGTTGCCGGGACTGCCACCAGACAGAGACATAGAGTTCTCGATAGACTTGGTTCCAGAAGCGGAACCCATCTCTCAGCATGTCTATCGGGTGAACAACAGCGAGCTAGTGGAGCTGAAGAAGCAGGTGGATGAGCTACAGGACAAGGGCTTCATCCGCTCGAGTTCGTCGCCATGGGGTGCACCAGTGTTGTTCGTGCCGAAGAAGGATGGGTCAGTACGCATGTGTATTGACTATAGGGCACTCAACAACCTCACGATCAAGAACAAATACCCATTGCCGTGGATCGATGATCTATTTGACCAGTTGAGCGGAGCTCGGGTATTTTCCAAGATTGATCTGAGGTCGGGATATCACCAGGTGAAGGTGAAGGGGGAGGATATTCCCAAGACCGCTTTCAGGACGCGGTACGGACAGTTCGAGTTTTTGGTTATGCCGTTTGGGCAAACCAATGCACCAGCTGTGTTTATGAACCTTATGAACAAGGTGTTCCATCAGTATCTGGATTAGTTTGTAGTGGTGTTTATTGATGATATCTTGATATATTCTAAGACTGAGGAGGAGCACGAGGAACATTTGAGGATAGTTCTGGAGATTCTCAGGAAGGAGTAGCTTTATGGGAAGCTCTCCAAGTGTGAGTTCTTCTTGGACCGGGTGGACTTCTTGGGGCATGTGGTGACTGGAGATGGTATCTCAGTTGACCCCAAGAAGATTGTAGCAGTTGAGGCATGGGCAGCGCCGACTTCAGTTGCAGAGATCAGGAGTTTCCTAGGGCTGGCAGGATATTACCGGAGATTTGTGCAGGATTTCTCCCGGGTTGCAGAGCCGTTGACACGGTTGACCCGGAAGGATGCTGAGTATGTATGGTCAGAGGAGTGTCAGGCAGCTTTTGATGAGTTGAAGAAGCGGCTGACGACAGCTCCGATTCTGACGTTGCCTTCAGGATCGGGTGGATTTACTATTTATAGTGATGCTTCAGGGAAGGGGCTGGGCTGTGTGTTGCAGCAGCACGGGAAGGTGATTGCCTATGCTTCCAGGCAGTTACGTCCCCATGAGAAGAACTACCCTACCCACGACCTGGAGCTGGCAGCAGTGATTTTTGCTTTGAAGCTGTGGAAGCATTATCTGTATGGTGAGAGGGTGGAGATCTTCACAGATCACAAGAGCTTAAAGTATGTGTTCACTCAGAAGGAGTTGAACATGAGACAGCACAGATGGCTAGAGTTGATGAAAGATTTTGACATCCTACTTCAGTATCACCCAGGGAAGGCCAATGTGGTTGCAGATGCCTTGAATAGGTATCCGACAGCCATATATTTGACCATGGATCGGCATCTGCTTGCCGACTTGGAGAGCCTTGGGATTGAGGTGATCGTGTCCGGAGTGCAGATGTAGCTATGGGGGATGCAGATTCAGTCGGACTTGATAGACAGGATCAAGGCAGCCCAGCTCGAGGATGTGGCTCTGCAGTATATCAGAGAGCAGATCAGTATAGGAGTGGGGGATGCTAAGTTTTCACTTGCAGAGGATGGTGCCCTGAGGCACGGTGCCAGGTTATGTGTGCCTAGCGGGGAGCTCAGAGAGCAGGTTATGCAGGAGGCCCACAGATCTCAGTACTCTATACACCCGGGTGCCAACAAGATGTACCGAGATCTGCGGGAGCATGTTTGGTGGTCAGGAATGAAGCGGAAAGTGTCCCACTTTGTGGCTAGGTGCTTGGTTTGTCAGCAGGTCAAGGCGGAGAGGCAGAGGCCCGGTAGATTGTTGCAGCCGCTGCCCATTCCCGAGTGGAAGTGGGAGCATATCACGATGGACTTCGTTTCAGGATTGTCGCGTACTTCAGGAGGGAAAGACGCAATTTGGGTCATCGTTGACAGGTTGACCAAATCGGCCCACTTCTTGCCATTCAAGGTGGGTACGTCTACAGAGAGGCTGGCGGAGATGTATATGCGGCAGATAGTCAGTATCCACGGAGTTCCGGTCAGCATCGTCTCAGATCAGGATAGCCGTTTTACTTCCCATTTATGGAGGAGTCTGCAGACCAGCTTGGGCACTCAGCTCAAGTTCAGTACTGCATACCACCCCCAGACGGACGGACAGTCAGAGTGGACTATTCAGACTCTTGAGGATATGCTGCGGACGTGCGTCCTGGACTTTGGAGGTTCTTGGGAGGATCATCTTCATTTGGTGGAGTTTGCCTACAACAATAGTTTCCAGGCCAGCATTGAGATGTCACCTTTTGAGGCTCTGTACGGGCGTAGGTGTCGTACACCCTTATCCTGGGATGATGTTGGTGAGCGAGCTTTACTGGGGCCAGAGATGGTTGTTGATGCGGCCGAGAAGGTGAAGCTCATCAGGGACAGACTTCGCGTGGCGCAGGACAGACATCGGCACTGGGTCGATAACCACCGGAGGCCCTTGGAGTTTGAGGTACAGATTGGAGTAGGATTAGATTTAGGTTGTTGTTTGTGATTTTGATCATGTTTGTTTATTATAATTAATTAAGACCTTGCTTGTGATTAGGTCGGAGACCAAGTTTTCTTGAGGATATCTCCGACTCGTGGTACGATATGTTTTGGTGGAGGCGGAAAGCTTAGCCCGCGCTTCATCGGCCCTTTCGTTATCAGCGGAAGAGTCGGTGACGTGGCTTACAGGCTAGACTTGCCGCCTGCACTTGTGGGGGTCCATAACATATTTCATGTATCACAGTTGAGACGGTATGTGGCTGACCCTAGCCATGTGCTCGACCATTCAGAGATAGAGGTTGGGCCTTCTCTCAGCTATCCAGTGCAGCCCGTAGAGATTCTGGATCGACGGGAGAAGGTTCTGAGGAACCAGGTGATACCCTTGGTACGCGTCGCATGGAGGCATCATTCTCCGGGAGAGTCTACCTGGGAGCGGGAGGATGAGATGCGCGAGCGGTACCCTTATCTTTTTGGACCGTGAGGTATGTTTCTATCCTTCTCATCAGTTGTATTTCGCCTTTCAATTTCGAGGACGAAATTCTTTTAAGGAGGGTAGATTTGTCACTACCACATTTCTAGTTTGAGGGTAAATTTGTCATTTTTGGGGTAATTTAAATTTATTAGAATTAATTAGAATTTATGGGAATTTTTAGGAATTATTTTGGGATTGTTTGGACTAGGTTGACTTTTGACTAGTGTTGACCATTGTAGACCAACCTATGTCACGCCCCAGAACCAGAATACTGGAGAGCGGGGGCAGACATAGCCAGCTACGTATAATGAAATGGAATCCACGTCACTATACGGTCACGGTTGTCTAGATATATGAGGGTTTAACTACAATCCATCAGTCTCCTATGGTCAAGATCGAACCTATTGTCTCAATCACAAGCAAGTAGTAGCAGTCACAAGATATTAGAGCATCAATATACAATAGTAAGGCGTCCCATACATTATATATTGGATGATCATGAAGCTAATCGTACAAAATGTCAGGACTAGCAAGAGTTTTAGTCAATACATGATCAACCCTAGGATTTGTCAATCATGTTACAGCCCGTAGGCAGACAGTAAATAAAGGTGCAATACGAGCTAACACGTGCTCGCCGGCTAAACGCCTCAAAAGAATAATTTTACAAATAGAGTGGAAGGACAAAAGAAACCCACTCGTTGCCCTGGTTACGCCTGGTGGTCACCATCGGGCTGGAAGACAGGTGCATCCTCTTGTGCTGCTCCGATATCTGGCCACACAAAACCAGCTGGGTCAGACCCCAGAAAGAGCAAGTGCCACAAAGGAGGCTTCACTTAGGACCTAAAACCAGCATATCATAAATAAATAGTAAAGTTAATTAAAAGATAGTGATAATAGCTGAGATAACAATAATATATTGAACACGGAGAAACCATTCAAGTAGCCAGACTGCAACCCTTAAACCAAACAAGGACCGGGGTTGCAATCCTTCGCCTGAATAGAAACCCGCCTCAATTACTATTGATAAGGTAACAAGACAATAAACGAAGAGAGGACACAGAACTGCTCCGGAAGCCAGGTTACAACCCTTAAACCAAACAAGGACCGGGGTTGTAACCCTTCGCCTGAACAGAACTGGACCCCTGATCTTTATTGTTAAGGCCAGTATAAATAATCATGGTATTGAAGTAAAGGTAAAACATGACGAACATGACAGGGGGTTACAATAAGACAATAAACGAAGAGAGGACACAGAACTGCTCCGGAAGCCAGGTTACAACCCTTAAACCAAACAAGGACCGGGGTTGTAACCCTTCGCCTGAACAGAACTGGACCCCTGATCTTTATTGTTAAGGCGGGCACAATAAGCAGGACGATATATGATAAGATAACCATGGAACTATTCAGATAGCCAAGTTACAACCCTTAAACCAAACAAGGATCGGGATTGTAACCCTTCATCTGAACAGAACTTGGTATCCCATCATTTATCGATACAAGAAATCATGTCCTGATACAATCTTGTACAGGATCAGGATAAGACTAAGATGGAATAAACTACATCCAATCAATCACGGCCAATCAAGAGTACGGCTTGATACTTTTAACTAACTAGGGTTATCACAGGCCTAGTTACTAGCAAGATGCAATGAGATTATCCCAACAGCCACAAGCCCTGCAGACCATCCAGGTTATCCGGGTCGAATGTCCGTTATGAAGAATGCAACACGTAACTGTGTGCAGGAAATGTGCCCTACTCGTCGGTAGGCTACAATTCCGTTAGTGCGCCCAGATAACGGGATTGCCTGTAGCTGGAAATCTCTTCATGACTACTGAATCATTCTAGTTAATTAGCCTTAGTCAATTTCAGTAGGTACCCCTGACCGTGGTACTCAGGGATCCCCATCCTAGACATGATGCAAGACAGTACCAGTTTATTACAAACACAATCGCCCACGGTGTCCAGGTATTTCATACTTGTCATGTCAGGCTAGCTGTCGTAACAGCATGCCGAGATATATCATGTCAGTTTACTTGTCAAGAGTGCGCCACAGCGGGCCACTATCGTGTTCTATTCTTATATTATCATGAATGAGAAAGATTGTATAAAATAACGAATAACATATTCTTGAAGCCAAGGAAAAGACCTACAACTTCCACGTTGGGAGTTGGGAGAAATTCGAGCAATAATTCAGTCAATTAGGACATATAACAGTTAGTAATAGTCAAAATATGCATTATGCGGCCTATTCTGCGACATGCATGCAACTGCGATACCATATGCGCCTACTGCGACATGCGCCTTAATGCGGCTCATGTGCGACATGATATGCGTCTATCGCGACATGCGCCTCATGTGGATCAACTGCGACATGATATGCGCCTACCGCGACATGCGCCTCATTGCAACATGCGCCTACTGCGACATGCGCCTTCTGCGACATGATATGCGGCTACTGCGACATGCGCCTCATTGCAACATGCGCCTACTGCGACATGCGCCTTCTGCGACATAATATGCGGCTACTGTGACATGCGCCTCATTGCAACATGCGCCTACTGCGACATGCGCCTTCTGCGACATGATATGCGGCTACTGCGACATGCGCTTCATTGTAACATGCGCCTACTGCGACATGCGCCTTCTGCGACATGATATGCGGCTACTGCGACATGCGCTTCATTGCAACATGCGCCTACTGTGACATGCGCCTTTTGCGACATGCTGTTCATGCTGCAGATGAACATAGAAATGACCAGAAATTGTTTTGGCCATAACTTCCTCATCCGAAGTCGAAATCAAGCGAAACAAAAGCCAAAACTGCATGAAATTGAATTATCTACAACATAGAAACACTAGTTTTCGAAAATAACCAAGTTTTAGAGATCAAAACCAAGAAAAACCAAAAAGTTTACAAACTTAGATCTACAAGAATCCCTCCATCAAATCCAAAAATGTCAAGTTCTAAAGAGGCTTAGAATCAAGTAAGGAAGAGAATGGAACAATAAAACTTGAGATCAATCATGAAGCAAGTTTATACTTGCCTAGCTCTTTTTCCTGGTAGGTGGAAGAGTAAATGGTGGAGAAGAAGAAGTGAAGGAGAAGAATAAATGAAGAGAGAGAGTTAGATGGAAATATAAAGGAGGGTGGTGGTGGTAGGTGGGGGTTTTCTTTTGGTTCATGATGAACCCAAAAGCAAACCAAACCAAGCTAAGCCGAACCAAGCTATGCCATATCCAATGATATGCCAAAATAACCATGCAGGAAAATACGCAATACAAGTCAAGAATACGTACACGTATACCAAGATACGTAATACGAACTATAGGCATTACAACTCTATCCACCTTAAAAGAATTCCGTCCTCGGAATTTAATCAAGAGGCTAAAATTGCAAGGACAAGCTATACTAATCGTAAGCTATAACAAGCAGTCTATCATACGGTCATTTATTCAAGCAAAGAATTGAAAACATAAGGCATAAGGAAGACATTATACCTTACGAGTCAAACAGGTCGGGATATCGCGATCGGATATCATCCTCATGCTCCCACGTCGACTCACCCAAAGAGTGATGACCCCAAGCAACTCGGACTAACTTGATAGTCTTGTTCTTGAGTGTCTTCTCTCTTCGGTCCAATATAGACACGGGCCTCTCCTCATACGAAAGGTTGGTACCAACAACCAATTTTGAATGATCTAGGATGTGGCTCGGGTCCGGGATATACCGTCGCAGTTGGGATACATGGAATACGTCATGCACCTCACGTAGCGACGGTGGAAGAGCGAGACGATATGATACATCTCCTACTCGCTCCAGAATGTCGAACGGCCCTATATACCTAGGACTAAGCTTTCCTCGCATGCCGAAATGAATGACGCCACGGTTAGGCGAAATCCTCAGGAATACATGGTCGCCGACAGAAAACTCAAGAGGGCACCGATGAGAATCGGCCCAATGACGCTGGCGATCTTGGGCAACTCGAAGATGATCTCTGACTTTTCTGACCACTTCAACCGTCTGAGCAATCATTTCCGGACCAAGCATCTGCCTCTCTCCAACATCATCCCAGGCAAGCGGGGATCGACACTTCCTACCATACAGTGCCTCGAACGGTGCCATCCGGATACTGGCCTGGAAACTGTTGTTGTACGAGAACTCCACCAGGTGCACATGATCTTTCTACGAACCACCGAAGTCGAGTGTACATGATCGCAATATATCTTCAAGAGTCTGGATCGTACGCTCCGACTGGCCATCTGTCTGCGGGTGATAAGCTGAACTGAACTGGAGGTGAGTTCCCAAACTTTCTTGCAAGCTACGCCAAAAGTGCGACGTAAATCTTGAATCTCTATCTGAAGTGATACTGACTGGTACACCGTGCAACCTGACAACCTGTCGGAGATACATCTCTGCTAGTTGAGCCGTCGACTGACCAACTCTGAACGGAAGAAAGTGAGCCACCTTCGTGAGCCTGTCTATGACAACCCAAATAGCGTCTCTGCCAGCCGGGGATCTAGGCAATCCAGTCACAAAATCCATGGTTATATGCTCCCATTTCCACTCGGGAATCGACAATGGTTGAAGTAGTCCAGCTGGTCTCTGATGTTCAGCCTTAACTTGTTGGCAGACTAAACAACGAGAGACAAACCGGGCTATCTCCCTCTTCATGCCATTCCACCAAAAGTGCTGACGGATATCACGGTACATCTTCGTGCCACCAGGATGAATGGAATACTGCGAACTGTGGGACTCTGCCATGATCTTCTGTCTGATATCTCCACTGGGTACACAAAGACGCTTACCATGTCGAAGTGTACCGTCTTCATGGATACATAACTCTAGTCTTCGTCCTGCCTCACACTCTGCTCTAAATCGCTGAAGCTTGGAATCTGCTGACTGCGCCATCCGGATCCTTTCGACTATAGTGGACTGAACTTGCATGCTGGCCATCAATGCCACACTGGAAGGGAGGACAACTTCTATACCCATCTTCTGAAGATCGGCTAACAGTTCTGGTTGTGCTGTCAGAAAATAAACTCCTACCCTCCTGCTCAATACATCTGCAACAACGTTGGCCTTCCCTGGGTGATACTGCAGGTTGACATCATAATCCACAAGCAGCTCTAGCTATCTCCTCTGACGCATGTTGAGATCCTTCTGGGTGAAAACATACTTCAGGCTCTTGTGGTCGGTGAAAATTTCCACCCTATCTCCGTATAGGTAGTGCCTCCACAACTTAAGTGCAAACACTACTGCTGCCAGCTCCAAGTCATGGGTTGGGTAATTTCTCTCATGATCACGAAGTTGTCGTGACGCATAAGCTATTACCTTCCCATGCTGCATCAGAACACATCCTAAACCTTTGCCCGAAGCATCACAATACACTGAGAATCCTCCAGTTCCATCTGGAAGCGTGAGAATAGGAGCCGTCATCAAGCCTCGCTTCAACCTCTCAAAAGAATCCTAGCATTCTGCTGTCCAAGCAAACTGCACATCCTTGCGGGTCAACTGGGTCAATGGCGCAGAAATTCGAGCAAAGTCTGAAACAAATCGCCGGTAGTAGCCGGCCAATCCAAAAAAACTACGGACTTCTGCCACTGTGCTAGGTACTGGCCATGTTTCAATGGCCACGATCTTCTGGGGATCCACTTCAACTCCTCCTCGGGTGATGATATGACCCAAGTACGAAATGCGATCGAGCCAGAACTCGCATTTACTAAACTTGGCATATAACTGGTGCTCTCTGAGAATCTGGAGGACAACTCGGAGATGCTGCTCATGCTCCGCTTCACTCTTGCTGTAGACCAGGATGTCATCTAGGAACACAATCACGAACTGATCCAAATAAGGTATGAAGATGCGATTCATGAGGTCCATGAACACAGCCGGCGCATTGGTTGCTCCAAATGGCATCACAAGGAACTCCCAATGCCCATACCTAGATCTGAAAGCTGTCTTCGGGATGTCCTGCTCTCTGACTCTGATCTGATGGTATCCTGACCGTAAGTCAATCTTCGAGAATACTGCTGCCCCCTTGAGTTGATCAAACAAGTCATCTATCCTCGGGAGAGGGTATCTGTTCTTGATTGTCACTGAGTTCAAGGTACGATAATCAACACACAATCTGGACGTACCATCCTTCTTTTTCACAAGAAGCATCGGGGCTCCCCAAGGTGATCCACTAGCACGAATGAATCCCTTGGTTCTGAGTTCTTCAATCATCTTGTACAATATCTCTAGCTCTGACGACGCCATCCTGTAGACTCTCTCTGACACTGGGGCTGTTCCGAGAATCAAGTCGATGGTGAACTCGATCTCCCGCTCTGGCGGCATCCCTGGAAGCTCTTCGGGGAAAACATCTGAAAACTCTTCGACTATCCGAGGTAACTGCACTGCTGCTACTGCCATCCGCAATAATGGAGGAGAAGGTTCAACTTCGCCTCGGGAGAAAGAAAACTCTGGCTCGCCTGGAATGCTAAAAATAACCTTGCCAATGTGGCAGTCTATCCTAGCATACTGGTCCCTCAACCAATCTATCCCTAAGACCACATCATAATCGGCCATCGGGAACTCTATCAATCTAGCGGGGAATTCTCTACCGCTAACAACGACTCGACACGAGGAAAACACTCTATCTACTCCCACAAGTCCGTTACCAGTAAGTATATTGAGCCTTACTGATAATGACTCGGGCTCCAGTCCTACCCGTGTCGCAAATCGTGCAGACATAAATGAATACGAGGCACCAGAATCAAATAATACTGAAGCTGGAAAGGTGTTGACGAGAATAGTACCTGCCACCACCTCACCTGGTGCTATTCCTTCTTCTCCCATGGTCAAAGCCAGCACTTGACCATGTCCTCTGGGTGCGGGTCCCCTCTGCTAAAAATTCCTCTGCCTGCTCTGGATCAGGGCTTGGGCTTGGACATACTGTTGCGGTCTCTGCTGCTGGAATGCCTGGGCCTGCGTCGGCAATAGCCTCGGGAACGGGTACTGCAGCTGCTGCTGCTGGACTGGTGCTGGTCCTCTAACTGAAGGACTAGAGAAAGCGGATGAACTCCCCCTGTTCGGGCAATTCCCAACCCTGTGGTCCGGGGCACCACAAACCAAGCATAAACCCTGTGCTCTGCGATATTCTGATACCACATGTCCTGGCTTCCCGCAGTATGAACATCCCACTGCGGAGGACTGCTTCTGCTTCTGCTGCTGAGGGTGCGTCGGGGTGGAATGCTGAACCGACGTCACTGAGGCTGCCCGCCTCGGAGCTCCAATGGTCAAAGCCCTGGCTGCCGGGGCTGGTGCTGAAGACTGATTCATCTGGCCGTGAGATTGCTTCCGACCTCCGGTCCTGTTCACGATCCTCTGGAAGGTATATTCATGCCTCCTGGCTGCTCTCAACACTGCATCAAAAGTCTGATGCTCAAACTGCTTCACTGCCAATAAAATCTCCAGATGAAGCCCCTACTGGAACCGCTGGGCTCTATCGAACTCGGTCGCCACCAAGGTGGGAGCAAACCGACTAAGCCTGGAGAACTCGGCCGTATATCCATCGACCGTCCTGCCCATCTGCTTCAGATTGGTGAACCTCGTCTGTAGATCATACCGAGCTACAGCATCAAAATACTTGGTCTGGAATCTCTCCCTGAATACTGCCCATAAAATAGGGGCCACTAATCCATCGGCCTGCGCTGCCCACCAGCTGCGGGCAAGATCTAGTAACTGCAGGCGCACTACGGCCACCTTCTCATTCTCTGGAGTCCTGGCTGCTTCTAGAATCACCTCTGTGTCCTGAAGCCAAGCATCTGCAGTGATCGCATCTTCACTGCCGTCGAAGAAGGGAGGGTTCAAGCGCTTGAAGCTGTTGGCCGCGCTATTACCCTGATGACCTCCTCTGGTCAAAGTATCTGCCACCGCCTGGTACAAGGCATCTCCTCGCCGATCCTGGGAAGCTAATAGCGTCCTGATGAGACCCACCAAAGTGCCATCA
Source organism: Iris pallida (assembly GCA_029216955.1). NCBI lineage: Eukaryota > Viridiplantae > Streptophyta > Magnoliopsida > Asparagales > Iridaceae > Iris > Iris pallida. The sequence continues at coordinate 6,653,022 of JANAVB010022597.1, forward strand.
TCATGCTCTGCTGGCTGGACGGGCTGAACTGGTGGTTCTCCTTCGGTAGGTATAACTCTGGAGGCTACTCCTGAATGTTGGGCTTGATCTCCAGGTTGCTGCTGGACTGCTGGAGGTGCTCCGCCTTGCTGATCGGCAGGTCCAGGAACAATGTCGCTGAAGAAGACGACATAGAGAACAATAAGGAAGGACCAGGACAGATCAACGATACAAGCATGTGATCAGGTCAAGATTTTCAGGGATCAAGAGGATACGAGTAGAGATCAAGGGCGAGTACTGATTGAGACATCTATTCGGTAAACCCTCACATATCTTGATTTACAAGACCTGCATGGGCCACCACTAAAACCATGTCACGCCCCAGAACCAGAATACTGGAGAGCGGGGGCAGACATAGCCAGCTACGTATAATAAAATGGAATCCACGTCACTATACGGTCACGGCTGTCTAGATATATGAGGGTTTAACTACAATCCATCAGTCTCCTATGGTCAAGATCGAACCTATTGTCTCAATCACAAGCAAGTAGTAGCAGTCACAAAATATTAGAGCATCAATATACAATAGTAAGGCGTCCCATACATTATATATTGGATGATCATGAAGCTAGTCGTACAAAATGTCAGGACTAGCAAGAGTTTTAGTCAATACATGATCAACCCTAGGATTTGTCAATCATGTTACAGCCCGTAGGCAGACAGTAAATAAAGGTGCAATACGAGCTAACACGTGCTCGCCGGCTAAATGCCTTAAAAGAATAATTTTACAAATAGAGTGGAAGGACAAAAGAAACCCACTCGTTGCCCTGGTTACGCCTAGTGGTCACCATCGGGCTGGAAGACAGGTGGATCCTCTTGTGCTGCTCCGATATCTGGCCACACAAAACCAGCTGGGTCAGACCCCAGAAAGAGCAAGTGCCACAAAGGAGGCTTCACCTAGGAACTAAAACCAGCATATCACAAATAAATAGTAAAGGTAACTAAAAGATAGTGATAATAGCTGAGATAACAATAATATATTGAACACGGAGAAACCATTCAAGTAGCCAGACTGCAACCCTTAAACCAAACAAGGACCGGGGTTGCAATCCTTCGTCTGAATAGAAATGATGCAAGACAGTACCAGTTTATTACAAACACAATCGCCCACGGTGTCCAGGTATTTCATACTTGTCATGTCAGGCTAGCTGTCGTAACAGCATGCCGAGATATATCATGTCAGTTTACTTGTCAAGAGTGTGCCACAGCGGGCCACTATCGTGTTCTATTCTTATATTATCATGAATGAGAAAGATTGTATAAAATAACTAATAACATATTCTTGAAGCCAAGGAAAAGACCTACAACTTCCACGTTGGGAGTTGGGAGAAATTCGAGCAATAATTCAGTCAATTAGGACATATAACAGTTAGTAATAGTCAAAATATGCATTATGCGGCCTATTCTGCGACATGTATGCAACTGCGACACCATATGCGCCTACTGCGACATGCGCCTTAATACGGCTCATGTGCGACATGATATGCGCCTATCGCGACATGCGCCTCATGTGGCTCAACTGCGACATGATATGCGCCTACCGCGACATGCGCCTCATTGCAACATGCGCCTACTGCGACATGCGCCTTCTGCGATATGATATGCGGCTACTGCGACATGCGCCTCATTGCAACATGCGCCTACTACGACATGCGCCTTCTGCGACATGATATGCGGCTACTGCGACATGCGCCTCATTGCAACATGCGCCTACTGCGACATGCGCCTTCTGCGACATGATATGCGGCTATTGCGACATGCGCTTTATTGCAACATGCGCCTACTGCGACATGCGCCTTCTGCGACATGCTGTTCATGCTGCAGATGAACATAGAAATGACCAAAAATTGTTTTGGCCATAACTTCCTCATCCGAAGTCGAAATCAAGCGAAACAAAAGCCAAAACTGCATGAAATTGAATTCTCTACAACATAGAAATACTAGTTTTCGAAAATAACCAAGTTTTAGAGATCAAAACCAAGAAATACCGAAAAGTTTACAAACTTAGATCTACAAGAATCCCTCCATCAAATCCAAAAATGTCAAGTTCTAAAGAGGCTTAGAATCAAGTAAGGAAGAGAATGGAACAATAAAACTTGAGTTCTATCATGAAGCAAGTTTGCACTTGCCTAGCTCTCTTTTCTGGTAGGTGGAAGAGTAAATGGTGGAGAAGAAGAAGTGAAGGAGAAGAATAAATGAAGAGAGAGAGTTAGATGGAAATATAAAGGAGGGTGGTGGTGGTAGGTGGAGGTTTTCTTTTGGTTCATGATGAACCCAAAAGCAAACCAAACCAAGCTAAGCCGAACCAAGCTATGCCATATCCAATGATATGCCAAAATAACCATGCAGGAAAATATGCAATACAAGTCAAGAATACGTACACGTATACCAAGATACGTAATACGAACTATAGGCATTACAACCTAGGAACTAACCCTAGTTAGTTGGCCTTGGTTAGGATTTGTGACTCTAGTCTAACCTAGCCTAATCTATGGTTAAGTCATTAGAACCTATTTAGCTATAGAAATTGGAAAGCCATAAGCCATTGTTTGCAAAAACAAAAGTATAATCTTTATTTCACAAACTTTGTAAAGAATATTACAAGAATTCTGGGAAAGTACAACTATAGGAATCCGATCAGAAAACGATCGCTTTATCCCTTGGACGATGTGAACTTTTGAAGACGAAAGCTTTTGAAGATGACTGAAGGCAGGAAGCCTCTGATGGAACGAAGGCAGGAAGCCTCTGATGAACTGAAGGCGAAGAGCCTCTGAAGAACGCAGCAGCACTTTAGCAAGAACTCCTGGATTCTCTGAAGAGAATAATCTCTCTGTGTGTAATCTGATCTCTCTGATCTCTTCTCTGTTGAATGGAAACGAAACTCTATTTATAGAGTTCTGAAATAACTGTTTTGGGCAGTTATTCTAGAGAGTGCCTGGTTGAAGTGCGCCTGTTTTGAGCACGTATGACAAACTGCGCCTGTTTTGAGCACGTATGACAAACTGCGCCTGTTTTTACTCCATTATCACGAACGTGCACCAACTGCTCTAGACACGTGGCATTATTTGATTGACATGCGCTTGGTCGTGTACAGTTAGTGGGACACGTGTTGGACATGTAGAGGGGTAGTTAGGCGTTGATTTAGTCAAAGTGCGCCTGTTTCAGGGACACGTGGCAAGCTCTGAATTGATGTTGTATTGAACTGCGCCTTCTTCACTGAGACGTAGGCGCAATCTGCAAAGTGTGCTTGATATAGTCAAAAGTAGGCGCAGTCTGTCGATAGTGCCTGGTTCTTCGATGTAGGTGCAATCTGTCTAGACAGCTATCATATCTTCCTCGAGTGCTACGCTGTCAGAATAATGATGAGATGTCATTTCGATTTACGTGCTATCAGATAATAATGATTATGTGATCTACGCGCGGTTTGAGAAATGCGCCTCTCTGAGTACTGAATAGGCGCTATTTGAGTTTGATTGAGAACTAGGCACAGTCTGCCCTGTTGACGGAAAACTAGGCGCAGTCTGCCCAGATTCATGAATTAGGCGCAGTTTGGCTAGCTGGCTGAAAACTAGGCTCAGTCTGCCCTGTTGACGGAAAACTAGGCGCAGTCTGCCCAGATTCATGAATTAGGCGCAGTTTGTCTTTAAGCAGTCAACTAGGCGCAGTTTGATTTTTTTTTTACCTACAAGACCCCCTTCAAAGTTTTCGAAAGTTGATTTTATTCAAAATTTCGAAATACTTTGAATTTTGAAAATCAAATCAAGTTGCGCATAGGCTAAGCTGTCTGCTCGATCTGGAAGGATTAACCTCACGTTTCAGATATTTAATGAATATCCGAATGATGAATCTTCATTTTTCAAGACTGATTGAATTTAATTCTTTATGGAGGAATATAAACCACCGGATGATGTGAGGAAGAGGATAAACCGTCAGATGATGAAGATGAACGGTATAAACCGTCAAATGGTATGATGAACGGGATGAACCGTCAAATGATGATGATGAACGGGATGAACCGTCAAATGGTGATGATGAACGGAATGAACCGTCAGATGATGATGATGAACGGAATGAACCGTCAAATGGTGATGATGAACGGGATGAACCGTCAGATGATGATGATGAACGGGATGAACCGTCAAATGATGATGATGAACGGGATGAACCGTCAAATGATGATGATGAACGGGATGAACCGTCAAATGGTGATAATGAACGGGATGAACCGTCAGATGATGATGATGAACGGGATGAACCGTCAAATGGTGATAATGAACGGGATGAACCGTCAGATGATGATGATGAACGGGATGAACCGTCAAATGATGATGATGAACGGGATAAACCGTCAAATGATGATGATGAACGGGATGAACCGTCAAATAGTGATGATGAACGGAATGAACCGTCAGATGATGATGATGAACGGGATGAACCGTCAAATGATGATGATGAACGGGATGAACCGTCAAATGATGATGATGAACGGGATGAACCGTCAGATGATGATGATGAACGGGATGAACCGTCAAATGATGATGATGAACGGGATGAACCGTCAGATGATGATGATGAACGGGATGAACCGTCAAATGATGATGATGAACGGGATGAACCGTCAAATGATGATGATGAACGGGATGAACCGTCAAATGGTGATGATGAACGGGATGAACCGTCAGATGATGATGATGAACGGGATGAACCGTCAAATGGTGATAATGAACGGGATGAACCGTCAGATGATGATGATGAACGGGATGAACCGTCAAATGATGATGATGAACGGGATGAACCGTCAAATGATGATGATGAACGGGATGAACCGTCAAATGATGATGATGAACGGGATGAACCGTCAGATGATGATGATGAACGGGATGAACCGTCAAATGAAGATGATGAATCGTTAAAAGAACGAAATGAATCGTCGAAAAACGAAATGAATTGTCAAATGATTATAATGAATGGATGAGCCATCGGATAATTTTGTATAGGATGTTCATTTAGAAGATATAGTCAATCGATGAATTTGACCAATACTGGTGTCAGAATCCCATGATCTGGAATCAGAAGAATTGGAGCGCTCGTCACTATCAGATTTAGAGACTGCTGGGGATAACACTTGCGGAGAAGCATATCCGAGCCCTCTGTTAGTCCTGCTGTAGTACATTTCAGACTTTCCATATGGAACAGCTGTACGAACAGGAGTTCGCCTTCCTTTGTCGTAGTTGAGGCCACTTTTGAAGTCGTAGCCCATCTTTCGGAGGATGTCTTTGCACTGCTGACTGTAACGATGATGCTGAATAGGTCTAGTATCGTTAACTTTGCTGTCATCCGTATAGCTGAACTTTTGTTCTGGTCCTTTACTAAAAAGTATTGGATTCTCGCCTTTCTTTCGAGAAGGAACAATAAAGCAGGACTTCTCTGGCCGATCATTTGAGACTTCCGTCTGAAGAGCTTGCACAACTCCCATTGTGAATGATTGGAAGCTATCTAACATTTCCAAATAATACTTAGTATAGTAGATGACATCAGTATACTGGAAAGGAGATACATCTTCATTGATATACACAGTGGTATTTACAAAGGACCTTTAGCCTTAGCAGACTTGGTCAGATTGATTACAAGAGGGGGAGAGGAAGAACGTGAAGGAAGTTTAGACTTGTTTACGACGGAGGTCAATAACAAGCGGCTCAGAGGAGGTGAGCTCCCTATTTTCCTTGTCTTTGATAACAAGTGGCTCAAAGGAAGTGAGCTGCTTTTTTATCTTGTTACGACGTAAGTCAATAACAAGAGGCTCAGAGGAGGTGAGCTCCCTTTAATCATCATCAGTTGGCTGTTTCTGAATTGGCAAGTGAATAGCCAATAGTTTAGAGGACTGAGGATAAGAAACCCGCCCTTTAACAGGTAGAGTCATTGCAATATGCCTCAACTCCTTTGAAGGGATGGAGATCAGCCACCTCCTTATGGACTTCTCCATTGTCATCAACGTATTTAAAACATTGATGAAGAGTGGAAGGAACGATGTTATGTTCATGCAGGAATGGCCTCCCCAGAATAGCATTGTATGAGCAGCCATGGTTGTCGATGATATAAAAGGTAACCTTAGTGCGCAGATTGCCTAGTTTTAGGCAAATCTTGCCCAAAGGTTCGCTTTTACCTTGGTTGAATCCCAGAATTGTGGTAATGGTAACAGAAAGACTATGCACAGGTATTTTCAGTGCATCTAGCATAGTCTTCGTCATAATGCTGAGAGCGGACCCAGGATCAATCAATAGACGATCAACCTTCATAGAATCGATATAGCCCGTAAAATATAGAGGACGGTCATGTCGATTATCTTCTAGCAGCATATCGTCCTGCGTAAAAGTGATGTTCGGCATCAAGTCCAGAACACTGTGGCAGTGTAGGCAAGAAACTGGTTCTACTTCCAGCTTCTTGAGGAAAGTCAAGCAGGTTTCTGCTTGCATCAGGGCTTCACTTAGAGTTTCCCGAGTCTCTCTGGAAAGACGCAAGAGCTCGAAGATTGACAATCTGGCTGGTGTATTAGCTAATTGAACCAAAATATCGAAATTGTAAGGCTTCTCAAATCCTGTGAGTGATGATTTCTTCAGAGGTTTGTCGAAGCGGACTTGTTGCTTGCCCTTGTCTACTGCAGTAGATTTGGGAGGAATAGACACCACTACTGGTGCAGATGCAGAAGGATTCTCCTCAATAGATGCAGGTTGTGCTGGAGCAGACTCCGAAGAAGACTCTGGAGCTTCTGGGACTTCCCGTTGATATGTTTTTCCTGATCTGGTGCCGATCAAGATCTCTTCTTCGTTTGTAAGGTCGAAGGACACCATGTTGCAAGTCTTTATCTTGCCTTTAGAACGATCTTTCTTCTTGGAATATGAGACTTCAAACTCTGAAGCGAGATCAGGATGGATCCACATAATTTTACCATTATCAAGAGATAATGGAACAAGGCCTTTATTCTGAGAAAGAGGGAGATTCTCAATCTCAAGAGTAGCTTTGGGGATTGGAATGACGCCGTCTTGCACCATCAGAGGAAGAAAGTCTCCAAATTGAACTGAGACCATGTTTGCGGTCACAGTCTTTTTGTCTTGTTGAAGAGTGATAACCCCAGCGTTGACTAGTTCTTGGATCTTGCCTTTGAGCACGTAGCATGCTCGAGTAGGATGTTCAACAAACCTGTGATAGACACAATATTTTGGATGGTCAGTCTTACCAACCTCTTCCGCCCTTTTAGGGTCGGGTAATTGCAGTTTGTTGCTCTTTGTAAGACATTCAAAGATACCCATGATGTCATCTTCATCGAAAGAGTACTCTTCTTTAGGACGTGGTGCTCTTTGAGGTTGTTGTGATGGAGTATGTGCAGATTGAGCAACATTGACAACCAGTGCTTCTTTATTCTTTAGATTTATGGCCAAAGCTTCTTTAGGAGTAGATGTATCTTTACCCCTCTTGTTATTTTGGTGATTGTTGTTAGAGTTTGAGCTATGATCGCCTTGGTCAGGATTCATGTGAACCCCCAATGTCTTGAATTTTTCAGCGCTGAGTTCTGCTGCCTTAGCATTAATAATGAAAGAAGGCCAATCCTGGAATTGAGTTGCCCCTGTCCACATACTGATAATTGGCAAGAGATTATTCTTGCAAGTATCGATTGTAACAGCAGATGGTGTTCCCATTGGCATTTTGAGAGCTTCGCGACGGAACCTCTCGATAAATTGCTCAGCAGGCTCATTATTTCTTTGTTTAATTTTAATGAGGGCTGACATGGTCATGTCGTTGACGCCTTCATAAAATCGTTCAAGGAACATCTGTTTGAAACCAGCAAAAGAAGTGATACATCCGTCTGGTAGACTTCGGTACCAGTCATAAGCAGCGCCAGTTAAGCAACTGACGAATACCCGAGTAAGAAGAGCATCATTAGGCTGAAGAGGATCAGTCATCAATTCAAAATGATTAATATACTGATTGGGAGATGAAGTGCCATCAAACTGCATAATAGTGGGGAATTTGTATTTTGGTGGAAACTGCATTTTCTTCTATTCGGCGGGATAGGGTTGTTTAATGCCCAACCGTTGTAAGCCTTCCCTTTGTGTATAGGCTTCAAATTGATTCCGCAATTGTTCAACAGCATCATTAGCATTCCCTGAAGATTGAAGATTGCTAAATTGATTAGTAATAGCCAGAGGAGGAACCGCATGGTAAGTATCACCCCCAGCACCAGTTTGGCTAAGAGTAACCTGAACTGGTACTGTGGTGACTGGAGGAGGTGGTACCCCCAGACAAGGATTCTGAGGAGTAGAAGAAACCAATGGTTCAGGAGTTATGACCGGTGGAGTGTGTTGAATCATAATAACATCATGCATTTTAGCCATCATGTCAGCCATAGTCTTCAATTGTTCTTCTAGTGCAACAATTCTTTGATTCTGATTGTTGAAACCAGAAGCATCTTGTTCTTCAGTGACGTATGCTGTCACTTCTCGTGCCATGACAGATGACACAGTTTGTTCAGAGCCATCACTGTCGACAGCAAAGTCCGAATTACCCCCATCATGAGAAGTAGACCGATCACTGTAAGGAAGATTCCTTTGACCGATTGTTTCTCGGTTTCGAGATCGAGTATGCTGGTAAACACCATCATCTGATTCTCTAAGTCGGTCAAGATAGTGCTGGCTAGGTCTCCGGGTCTTTCCGTGCTTGCATTTTCTACCCCCAGAGTCTATGGAAGTCATGTTGACGGAGGCAAACATTACCTCTTCTTCATCATCACTCTTTTGATCAACAGAAGGGAAAGTCAGACGCTCGAAGACAGAACGTTTGGTTGTTTGGCAACAACATTTGATAACCACTTCGTGAGGATGATTGCAATGATGAATTTGTGATTGTTTGGGAGAACTGGGGGTGATATTCCGTTTCTACCTGAGATGATCCCGAAGATCAGAGACAATGGGACGAGAAGAAGTAGCAGGGATATACTCATAGATGACATTTGGAACATGATTCCGATTTCGTAAACGTTCGATTCCATGAGTATAAAGAGAGGTACTCATCTGATTGGCGTAATTGTCAGGATTCCTTGCCCCAAAAGGTTGATATTGAGACAAGTTGATCTTAGCATGTTTGCGTTTCACAGAGGTAGGTTTTGATTGGGGTTTTCTATTGAGATATGCCCGTAAATCATTTAAACCGCCCCTGGGAATCTCAGTTTGTGAAACTTGTAATTTGCCTTGTTCGGATCGTGAAATCCGCAAATTAGGCAATTCCTGAATATTTGCCTTGGGAGTAGGTAAAATACCTCTCCGATTAGTACGAGAACCCTTGTTAAGGGGGATATTCGTACTAATAGGTGCAGAGGCACCATCAGTTGGATCCTCCTCGATAAGAATCGAAGAAGACTTGGAAAAGGCCAGAGGACCCTTTCCATTGTTTTGAGATGAAGGGATAGCTAAAGAGTATTTCCCTCTGTTATCTTCCAAGTTTTGCGCTTGGGAAGATTGGGAGAAGACCAAGGGGCCTTTTCCTTTTGATAGAATCGAAGAAGGAGCAGCCAAAAGACTGTCCTCAGCAAACTGCGCCTGTGCAGTTTTGGGTTTCTGGATTCTGGAATGATCCGGAGCAGACTGCGCCTGAGCAGACTGCGCCTGAACAGACTGTGCCTGTTTAGTCAGGGTAGCAGATGCATTGGACTGCGCCTGGGCAGCAACATAAGATTTGACTTGTGCCAATTTGGCACAAACTGTACCAAAAGAAGGTTTGGTGGCAGACTGCGCCTGTTTCCCTAAGGAGAGAACAGACTGCGCCTGATTGTGAGGCAGAGATTGTGCTGTTTTGGCATGAACTGCGCCAGAAAATGGTTTGACAGCAGACTGCGCCTGGTTCACAGTTCTAGTCTGTTTCCCTAAGGAGAGAACAGACTGTGCCTGGTTGGCATGTTTGGCCGCAGACTGCGCCTGAACAATCTGTTTCCCTAAAGAGGGAACAGACTGCGCCAGGTTGCTAGAGATAGGCACTGGTGTCTTGGAAACAGCAGGTTGTGCCGAAGAAGTGGCAGCGTTCTTCATCAGAGAAGGAGCAGAGTTCTTGGGAGCCCACACTGAGCGAGTCTTGCTCTTGACGGAAGTCGTAGTGCGGCGAGGAGTGCTTTGTGCATTAATCATTGCTTCGTAAGCCGTTTGGTCGACTTTCACGACCAAAGTCTTCTGCGTCTTGCCGATAGACGCTGTGTCACATTGAGTTGTCACCTTTTCATCAGAGGAAAAGGTCGTCCCCAGCAGAGTCGCCATTTTGTTTGCAAAAACAAAAGTATAATCTTTATTTCACAAACTTTGTAAAGAATATTACAAGAATTCTGGGAAAGTACAACTATAGGAATCCGATCAGAAAACGATCGCTTTATCCCTTGGACGATGTGAACTTTTGAAGACGAAAGCTTTTGAAGATGACTGAAGGCAGGAAGCCTCTGATGGAACGAAGGCAGGAAGCCTCTGATGAACTGAAGGCGAAGAGCCTCTGAAGAACGCAGCAGCACTTTAGCAAGAACTCCTGGATTCTCTGAAGAGAATAATCTCTCTGTGTGTAATCTGATCTCTCTGATCTCTCCTCTGTTGAATGGAAACGAAACTCTATTTATAGAGTTCTGAAATAACTGTTTTGGGCAGTTATTCTAGAGAGTGCCTGGTTGAAGTGCGCCTATTTTGAGCACGTATGACAAACTGCGCCTGTTTTGAGCACGTATGACAAACTGTGCCTGTTTTCACTCCATTATCACGAACGTGCACCAACTGCTCTAGACACGTGGCATTATTTGATTGACATGCGCTTGGTCGTGTACAGTTAGTGGGACACGTGTTGGACATGTAGAGTGGTAGTTAGGCGTTGATTTAGTCAAAGCGCGCCTGTTTCAGGGACACGTGGCAAGCTCTGAATTGATGTTGTATTGAACTGCGCCTTCTTCACTGAGACGTAGGCGCAATCTGCAAAGTGTGCTTGATATAGTCAAAAGTAGGCGCAGTCTGTCGATAGTGCCTGGTTCTTCGATGTAGGTGCAATCTGTCTAGACAGCTATCATATCTTTCTCGAGTGCTACGCTGTCAGAATAATGATGAGATGTCATTTCGATTTACGTGCTATCAGATAATAATGATTATGTGATCTACGCGCGATTTGAGAAACGTGCCTCTCTGAGTACTGAATAGGCGCTATTTGAGTTTGATTGAGAACTAGGCACAGTCTGCCCTGTTGACGGAAAACTAGGCGCAGTCTGCCCAGATTCATGAATTAGGCGCAGTTTGGCTAGCTGGCTGAAAACTAGGCTCAGTCTGCCCTGTTGACGGAAAACTAGGCGCAGTCTGCCCAGATTCATGAATTAGGCGCAGTTTGTCTTTAAGCAGTCAACTAGGCGCAGTTTGATTTTTTTTTTTTTACCTACAGCCATGACTTATGACTTAGAGTCTTTATTAATTAAATCTACCTTAGCCTTTGTAACTTGGCCCAAGGCCCAATGTTTTGACAAAACCCTAACCCTAAGTATGTATGGCCGGCCACCTATCCACCTAGGGATCCCCCCACTATAAAACCCCTCCTAGAATCTAGGGTTGCCTCTTTCTTAGGAAGAGCCCTAATTTTAAGAAGGTTAGTTTTATGTCATTTTAATTTCTAGAACTCCTTTCCTCTTCCTTTTTCTTTCTAAATTGTTCCAATAGGTCCTAATATGACTGTTATTGCTGTTGTTAAGGTCTCATCTCAGTTTGAAGTTATTGTGTATTGATTTGGGTCATCAACTGGAGAGCATTGAATAGGGGGTTTTCCATTGGAAGTTCATCAAGAGGTAACTCACCCAAATCTCTATGGATTTTTAATTAGTCTTCATATATAGGAAGCCCTAGGGGTCCCCCTAAGGTCTGGATAGTTTTTGTGTCGAGTATTGAAGGTTTCGTGTCCATTCTGGACACGTATCAGGGGCTAGGGCATGGTGTTCGACGAAATGCCTCAAAGGGCATTTCGATCGTATTTATTCAATGTTTTTAAATAAGAATGTTAGTTTAGATCTTGTCTATTGATTTCTGTTCTTGTGTGTTAGTGTCAGTGTCTTTTCGTGTCGGATTCACAGCTTGGACACGCGTACACACGCTCGTGCGCGTGCTACAGTGCTCCCCTGCCTATCGGGGTCTGTAGCGGACACGACACGACACGTTTTGGGCTGAAACTTTGGTGGCACTTGGGACTCGTGACTGACATGTCACAGACCAATTTTCAGCTCATCGTTTCGAGCAGTTTGAGAGAAATCTCAACCGCACCGATTTTCCAGTGCACTGCACAGTGTCGTTTTTGGCCACTGATACGGGTCTCGTGTCCGACCCTGACACGTCGTGGACACAGGCCAGTGGGCCCATGAGGTAGCCCTATAGGTGAGCTACCCATGTGTATGACCACGAGATCCTCTCGTGTCTTGTGTCGTGCACACGACACAAGTGCACGTGTGCACGAGACAGTGCACTGACAGTGCACTGTGTGTGTCTTTTTGATGTTCTTGATGTGGACACGCCGTGTCTGGCCTTGGGTGACACGAAATGAATGTGTGGGGTTGTGCATGAGGGCTGTTTTCAATTACCAAGCATTAGATTCATGATTAGTTGATTTTCTATTTGATTTCTCATTAACCATGTTCTGATACTTAGTTCCTGTTAAATTTCCAGTTCTAAATTAATATTGATTAATGATTTTAACCCTGATTAATATAGGTTTTATAACTCTAATCTTCACTCCTGAATGTTGTTCACTGTTTGGTGTTAAGTTTTGAGGTTCAAATGTGATTTTGAGTTTGGAATGGGATTCGAATTGGGAGGAATCACTGTTTCACTGATACTCATGTTCAGTGAGTTTCCAGTTTTGAAAACCCATTTGTTTTCCAAATTGTTCTGTGTATTCATCTGATGTGGTTTTCCACATGTTACATTTTCATGCTAAATTAGTTTCTAGAATCGAATATAGGTTTATATGTTAACTTTGATATAAACTGAGAATTGGTTTTGGTTAAATTTGCAAAACCTGAGTTTAAGTGTGAGCAATTCCAGTTTTGACTGGATGTTGAATTGCCTCTTTTCCTTCTATTCATTCACTGTTTTCTTTCAATAAATATGTATATACTGTTGAACTGTTTGAGTTCAAATCTAAAATCTGAAGATTAGGAGGGGGGCAATGAATTGACTTCCTTTCCTTCTTCTACTTAACCTGAGAATAGGCCATGTCTTCCTGACTTCATGATACATTGACTGTTTTTAAAATGTTTTACTGATTTCCTTTTCTCTTCACTGTTTGATTTTTTCTGCATATATATGTAATTCCTGTACAACTTGTTAGTTCACATAGCTTTTCTCTTATTCCTGCACACCCTCTTTCACTCATTGTTCCTGTATAACCTCACACCACAACACACACACACTTCTCTTTGACACACACTGTTCGGTGCTCTTCCCTTTACTGTATACTGGTTTTGATTTCCTGCACACTGTTTACATAACACACACACACATGATATATATATTACCTTCCTATGCACCCATAAATTCACTTAACACATATCCTTTTACACCACCCTATTTTCCTGTCACTTGACACACCATATCATGTCACACAAGCACCCTCTCTCTCTTTCTTGATATTTCTAAGTCCTTACATGTATAGGCTATGGTTGTATATAGGCATATACAATAATATATGTGTAAATTGTATGAGTATATATCTATACTTCTATGTTAGCTAATGTTGTAGGATTTATATCTAGCCTAGATATATGTGATATATATTATATGGTGTTTAAATCAATGGGTGTAATGGTAAGGTTGTAGACTTGCTAAGGTATTCTAGAATTAGCTACTAGCTATATTGTGATATAGCTAGTATAGGCTTGCCTAGCCTTGTTAGGATTGTGTTAGCTAGTGTAGATTAGAATAGCCTAGTTTAGACTTGATTAGACTAAGTTGACCTAGTTTGACTTCTAGGGTTGACCAAAGTTGACCAAGAGTTGACTTTGGCCTAGATTGACCTAGAATCATGTAGAATGCATAGTAGGACTACATTTCACTATTCTGGACTTATTGTGACTTGTGCTGTTCTGATTAGGAGCCAGACACCACTCCTTGGATAGTACGTTTCATATTGGACACTCAGATACAGGCGAGTACATTCTCTGATCATTTCATATCTTGCTTAGAATTATTTCCTGCAGTAGATTACTTTACTTGTACTGTCACGACGGTCACACGGATTGGTACTATATGGATCCTTTCTTGAGATGTTATCCTTAGGGAGCATCGGGTACTACGTGTTCTGTGCGTTTCACTTATATGGCGTATCACTATGCTTCTTGGTTCACTTGATTACTTGTGACATGTACCCTCATGATCACAGAGTCTCTTGAATCTTACACAGTTGGGTAACCCCCAGACTCCCCATTTATGGGACATCCATGTATCACCCTTCGGGGGCCGTGCATGGAATCATATAACATAACCTGGCTGGATCCTTGTGTATTGATTGGGGGTATGGGGGAGTAGAAGTGGACATGTGAATAATACACCAGTAGTATCTTCATTGAATCATTCCGTAGTGTCTTCATTGAATCATCCCAGGCCATTTACATGTTCATGTTGTACTCTGACTCACTAGTCACTGCTAGTTCTCTATGTATAGTAGATATTTCTATTACAGTTCTCTCTCTGTTTTTATACTGCACTTCTTTCAGTACTTGTATCTTACTTTACTGCATGTTTATATTTTCTAACCTGCTATGATCTGTTGAGATGTACTGTACTCGCTCCTGTCCTGACTGGACCTGTTGAAAATATTACAGAGGACGAGGAGGAGGCTTGCCTGGACACTTACTATGGGGCAGCCTTAGATGACACCTGCGAGCTGGACCCTCAGGAGGACCCAGCTCTAGCTGAGGAGATCACCCCGATTGCCTAGACTAGACTAGTTAGGCTTATCTTACTTTATGCAGTCTTGAGACATGTCTTAGTTAGACTTTATTTGGAGTTATGAGTTGTATATATACTTTCATCTGAGACCTTGTACTGTTGGATATTGATGGGATTATCTTAGACTACTGTTATTTTATCTATTTACTTCCTTGAGTTCTATTCCATTTCGTGCTATCTCTTCCTTAGTTGTGATTGAGTTTTACTGTTATGTCACCCCCATTCGGGGAGTATAAACTGGTTAGAGATATATTGTTAGATGTTTGTGACCTAGGACAGCGTTCTACCGCCGATACTGCGGCGTAGGCTGGGCGTTGTTACGTTCTCGTACCTTCACAGTGGGTGCGGGTCGTGACACAGTCAGTGATGCATCTATCGAGTTATGGTAGAAGTAGCTCAATCACATCAGTGAGAAGAAGATGAGCTACTTGTTGAACATAAAGGTGATTTCGGGACTCAAGTCTACAAAATTGGAGAGATGCAGGTAGTATTTTACGGGAAAGCAAAATATGGTGTATTTTCAAAGTCACCGAAGTTCAAGAAAGCCGAAGTTGCTCAAGTTGGTTCACTCGTATGTCTACGGCCCTATAAAGGTAAAATCATTGTTGGTGCTTCTTAATTTGTGACTTTTATTAAATATTATTCCACAAAAGTTTAGGTCTATGATTTAAAGACTAAGGATTAGGTTCTAACCACTTTTAAAGAGTTTTAGGCCTCTATTGAAAGGGAGATCAACAATAAGTTACTATGTGTTCGGTCCGATAATGGCGCGACGAATACGTCGATCCTTTTGATGCGTATTGCAGAGAACATGGGATACGACACCAGAAGACTCCACCAAAGACACCAAAGCTCATTAGTGTAGCGGAGCGTAGGAACATGACAATGATGGAGCGGGGTGATATTCCTGAAAAAGTATGGTACGACAATGAGCTGTCATACAGTCACCGTCAAGAGGCCTTCATACATGTATTAAATGACAAAAGATCCAAACTTGAGCCAAATATGATGCAATACGTCTTTGTCGGTTGTGGTAGAGATGAGTTTGGCTATAGACCCTATGACCCAGTGGAAAGAATAATTTATAGAAGTAGAGATGTGTTCGTCGAGGATCAGACCATGACCAATACTCAGGATTTTGAGATGCCTTCTAAGGCTGTGGAATTGCCTGAGTTAGAGTCATTTTTCTTCGAGCTATTTCCAGAGGATACTACAGAGGATCTAATTATGGAGAAGCCATTACATATATGCTTCCAACCTTGATTATCAACCTGCTGATGCTGGTCAGGGTAACCCTCAAGGGGATGAGCATGCAAAGAAGGCAATTTCGAAAGAAATTGGGGTTGTCAATACACATCTAGCACCCGAGGTTCCATTGAGGAGGAGCACGAGAGTGAGTTGACCATCTACGAGATATACACCTGATGAGTATGTGCTAGTGACTGATGCGAAAGAGCCCAATTTTTTTATAAAGGCGATGGAAAACGAACACAAACATGAGTGGATGTAGGACATATAGGAGGAAATGAGTTTCTTAAATGCCAACTCCACTTATGAGATAGTGCGGTTGCCAAAGGGCAAAAAGGCTTTAAAGAATCAATGGGTGTTCAGAGTAAAGTAGACAGATGATGCTACTCGCTCTCGATACAAAGCAAGACTAGTAGTTAAAGGCTAGAGCATAGATTTTGATGAGATCTTCTAACTAGTCGTCAACTTGTCATCTCTATGGGTGGTGGTAGCATTAGCTGTAATGACCCGCTCCCAATTTTCTGGATACGAGTCGGACACGTCTAGTCTACACTATTGTAAATAGCAGTAGTAAGCTGTCTATACCTCATAAATCGTCAAATGATTATAATATTAATCCTTAGCTCAATCACAAAACTAGTAAATGAAAACAATCTAGCATACACTCACAAGATCACATATCACTATATCTTTTTAGTATATCATATATGTCCAGTATTCGGAGATAAATCCGATAATCTCATCATCAATATTATACATTTGCTATACAAAATATCTACAAAATATCTGATACATCTAAATGATATACGTTAATCTTCTATAGTCTTCCAGAGCTTCTAGTAGTCGTCGTCCAAACTAGTGCCATCCATATCCTGTTGCCCTGGTCTAGTATGTCGATGATCCAGTCAAGAAAGGAGCAAAGTACAATCCATCACAGTGAAATAAATAAAACATATGCACAAGTAAAGATGTAATAAAATATGACTAACTTGAATCACCTAAGATGCATAATCTACTAAATTATGAAACATAAAGATCATGACATGTGATTTGAAATACTTACTAGATATGTGACCGGCTGGACAAAAATCATGAATAAAGAACATGTATAAGGGTACGGCTTAATCACACATGCACAGGTGTATGATTAGGCTATCAACATGAATACCTAGGTTGGACTTTGGTCACATACCTATAGTATTTTTCCTCCTCGAGTACAAGATGACAAACACAATAACCAAAAGTACATGACCAAACGTATATAAAAAGTGTCCAACATGAGTACAAGCCCACATGAAATAATTGAGTTAATGTCATGAAAGTACTTGCCTTGTCCTCGAAAAGTAAATGTCTTAATGTCTCCGCCTAGAAATAGGGCGAGAACATATTAGACTCTAAATAATGGCAACTGGCTAATATCACTCACTACATGAATAAGGGCTTTTCTTGACGGTGATTCCCCGTCAAGAAATGGGTATCTTGACGGTTGCGGATCCGTCAAGTAGGCCGGAGTCAAGAAAAGGGCCCCCCCTTTCTTGACGATCGTTGGAAGGGCTTTTTCTGACGGTTTTTGGCCGTCATATGAAGTACTTTTCTTGACTTTTTTAGCCGTCAAGATAGCAGTTTTTAGAAACCGTCATTGTAGACAAAAACTTTTCTTGACTCCGGCCTAGATGACGGTTATTAGCCGTCAAGAAAAGCATTTATTCACAGACTATTATGCAGCATGATTTGAATTAAAATTGACGTTTGACAACCGTCAATAGAAGCTATCCAAAGTACCATCAAGAGAAGCTTGCCAAAATTCCATCAAGAATTATATATAATATTAATCAAATACACATAATATCAATCCATAAGCTACATATATCAAATTACTATAAAACCCAAATTTTATATTAATAAATTGTATTGTTCATACAACAAAAACTTCCAATAAATATCCTACCACATGTATTCTTCACTTGTCCAACCACAACATAATCCAACCACAAAGTACACATATCCCATATTTGTTGTTTCCATACCACTTAAACATCCAAACCACAAACATCCATCACTTGTCACCACAAAATATAATCCAACCATACAAAATGAAACAAAAAAGTAGCAAACCAGACCGGAGCACATCCCTCCCATATCTACTGCATTCCCCTATTCACAGCATGCACCTTCATTTTTCAGCGAGTTCCCGAGAGAACAAGAACACAAATTATCAATACTTCCCTATATGTTCTTATATAGATATTGAACTAAGTATTACAAAATTATCAATACGATTTCACTTTATAGTAAAAAAAGAAAGTGATGCCTTACAAAAGTAAGGTCCAAATGGACATAGTCAACAAATGTTTGAGACAAATGATAGTCAACTAAATAATCCACTGATACTCAAAAAAAAGTATAACATAAAAAAACAACATGGACATAGAAATTTGATAGAGAAAGTATGGGCTCAGAATTTAGTAAAGGCTTCTTGGAAAATATTTCCAACCCCAATGAGTAGACAATAAACCATTCCTCTCATTATGAAACTGATACTGAGAAATTTTAAGTGTGGTATTAATACCCAAAGAAGGCAAAACTCATTATGAAACTGATACTCCAAGTTAGAATTAAGCATTGAAAGTCAAGTATATTTTTCAACCACTCGAAACCAGAATGATATATAGTACTAGTACATTCCTCCATGTTAGTAAAGAGCTTCCACACTCTAGTGCAGACAGCCTGGGTTCAGAGGGTTTGGCCACAAACCAAACTGTCTCATCTCTCTTTCACTCTCATCCTCACCCATTTGTTGTCATGCATGGTTTTAGCCAAACATGGGGTGAGGTACAAATCGGTGAGGTCATGGAAGTTGGAGAAACTAGCAGAGATTACCGATACATTTGCATGTGACACTAACGTTGAAAACCTGTACAAAACAGGCCTAGTACAAGAGGGACATGAGTTGAGAGCTCGCTTATGATTCTGGTACCAGCCTGTAATATCGCAAATGACTTCGTTATTGTGTCGTGTTAGCTATAAACTCTTATTTTATGTACCCTTGTTCATATTACTCGTGAGGGTAATATTAATCTTACAACCAAAAGTGGGGACCCTGTAGGCCCATGTTAGCATGGGAAGAGAGGGGTTCATTTTACTATTCGTAAAGAGAAGATCATCTTTACGAGTATACAAAGTCCATACTTAAATAAAAATATTGAATCTGACTGGGGAGAATCATGTTAAATAAAAATATACAAAGTCTAGACTTAAATGAAAATATTGAATCAGACGTAAAGAGAAGATCATCTTTACGAGTATACAAAGTCTAGACTTAAATGAAAATATACAAAGATCATCCTACCCCTTTCTAATACACACACATATGTAAAACTGATACATACTCTTGTAGGCTAAAATTTACCTAATGCTACTACCTATCTACATGCACACAGAACTGAATCTGACTGTTTTGCATAGACTATCCTTATAACCTATTCCCAGGCCAAACTGCTACTAGTGCAACTAATAGTCTGCACAATAATCCAATCATTAAATACCACACGTTTCCTATACATAATCCTGGTACATCTTACCTGTGCACTAGCAGCACACAGGTGCACAAAGGCTCTGGTTAGCCCCCCTATTGTTTGCACTGCTGAACATCCCCTTACCATTCATTAATCCATCTGCCCCTTAGGCCCAACCCAATTAATTCTAACTTTAGGCCAAACTTACTAGCCTAATATCTAAACAGAATCCAACTCATCAACAATAGTGGAACTAATAGTGCAACTAATAGTCTGCACAACAATCTAACCATTAAATACCACAAGTTTCCTATACATAATCCTGGTACATCTTACCTGTGCACTGCTGCACACAGGTGCACAAAGGCTCTAGTTAGCCCCCCTATCTTACCTGTGCACTGTTGAACATCCCCTTACCATTCATTAATCCATCAGCCCCTTAGGCCCAACCCAATTAATTCTAACTTTAGGCCCAACCTACCAGCCTAATATCTAAACAGAATCTAACTCATCAAACCTATTCTCCATCAAAAGAACAAAAAATTTATTCCATTATTGTTCACTATTTTCTCTAAAACCAAAAAATAAAAGGAAAGGACAAGGGACGAGGAAAGCTAATTGATCAATCATCGGATCTGGTAGGCTAACCGGAAAGGCTTGGCCACTGGAGGCGAACAGTTGCCGATATTGGTCATGGTGCGATGAAGGGAGGTCGAGGTTAATCAGACCTGGGCTGGAAATAGCTTTCCGGCAGGGATGAAGCTGTGGCGGGGAGCTCGAGTCGTTGGGGCTCCGATTGAGGTAGAGGTAGCTCGTCGCGACAGTAGAGAGGAGGTGATGTAGGTGGTGTTGTGATGTTGTCGACAATAGAAACTCTCAGAGATTTGGGGTTGGTGGGGGAGTGACTTTGTCATGGCGAGGATGTGAGGGAGGTTGGCCACTGTGAGGAGCGGGGAGAAGTGGTAGCATCTATATCTGGTGATGATTATGGGTCAGTCGGGGATCAGATCTAGAAGGTTATGGTTGAGTGAGGGTCTCAACATGAGGCGATAATGGGGAAGACTCGACGGCGAGGAGGTTCGTCCACGATAGAGCTAGTGGTGGATCTCGACGAGGGTGACAAGATCAGGTGTCGGGATCTGGTTTGCCGTAGGGTTATTGAGGAGCGGAGAAGAAGTGAGCTCGGGCACGGTGTTCAAGGCCTTGTAGGGTCCAATGACCCGACTGTAGTGGTACGGGGAATCTCGATCGAAAGAAGATGGTGAACGTTGGCGGTAGTTGGTTTCGACCATGGATACGATGGCTGGGTATGATGTGCAGGTGGTTGGTCGATAACATGGGGTCATGGTGGTGGTTGTACTGCTGATGGCAGTGGTGGTGTTTTGGTTGTGGTAGAGGTCAACACTGTAGATGGATCGATGAAGGTAGGTTGCGGACTCGACAAGAAGAAGATCGGGGTGATCTCCGGCGGTTGGTGGTCGCGGTATTCTGGGGACGCGACGGTGGCATGGTGGTGGTTGGGAGATGAGAGGGGTGTGTGGGTGTGACTATTGTTTGTAAAAATTTTGTGTGTGAAAAATTGTATGAGGAGTGTCCCTTAAATAGGCTAGGTCTACTTGCTCCCCAAGCAAGTAGAGAGTGGCACAATTTGTAATTAATAATAGAAAGAGGGGCATGGGGAGTGTCACGACCCGTACCCGAAAGTTTGAACACGAGTACGTGGATGCACGTCTAGCCTACTCCGCAGAGTCGACGATAATAAGCTGTGAGTACCTCAAGTACATCCAATCCAATCCACATAACATATATCATGATATCCAGAATCTAACTCAATCATAAGTACTAGCAGGCAGATATAAATGGAAAGATAAATCCATAGAGTACAAATCTGATAGTCAAGAACAATAATCCTCAAAAATTGTACAACTAAGCAAATATTCTAGCAGAAAATCAAGGTATGTGACAAGAACAATATGTAATGCATAAGTCATATCTAAACTAAGTGTGTTTGAAATATCGCGTTCTATATGTGATTGGCTGAGGGATCTACTTGATCCGGCTAATCATACATGTTGTGTATGATTAGCTATCGACAGGGTACAGGGAACAAGAATATGGACTTTGATCACATATATACTAAGGTATTTCACATCCAACTAGTAATCATGGATTCATCTCAATAGGAATTTAATAGTGCGTTTCAAATATTTCTACTAATTAGAAACTAGGTTTTATTAGTAGAAATATTTAAATAATATTTGGAAAATGTTTTATAATATTTTGAAACTAGTTGTATTAGTGAAAATAATATTTTGAGAGTAATATTTTGAAAATATAGATAATCTATTTAGATTTCCAAATAAAAACTTTGTTACAAAACAATTTCGAAAAATTAACAAATTTGACTTTAGAAAAAGTAATAGGTAAAGTTGTCACCACAACTTTTCAGAAGAGGGATATTTTTTCCTTTTTCGTACTTTTTGTTATTATTGTGAATTCAAATTATATTTTGAGTGATAAATTTATCTTACGAAAAATAGTAATTATATTTTTGGATTAATTATTTGTAATAATTAATATAGTGCATATGCTATATTATTGAATATGATTAGTGGTTACCCATTAATTAGAATAGTTTCTAGTGACCCTAATTAATGAGACTAGACAAGTATTAAAATCCATTTTGTTAGACTCTAATTAGCCCTAGTTAGCTAGCAAGATTAAATAGAATTTAGGCTAAACACCTAATTAGGGAGTATGTTTTTTTTTTTTCTAAACTTGTCATGACTAAAGAAAGGGTGTAGTGGACCTTTCCCCTTACTAAAACCCTAACCCTAACCCTAACCTAATATGGCAGCCTAGTTTTTTATATAAGCCTAACATCTTCTTCCTCCTTCTTTTATTTCAAACCCTAATCCTAATTTAGAGACTTTCTCCAAATTGTTCCTACCTATAAAACTCATCCAAATTGGCCCAAATTAATCACATCTCTTTCCCATGGAGAGTATAAGATACTAAAAATAAATCATTGGAGGTTGAAGCACTTGGAGCTTCAGGGCTTTCGGATCTTGGAGCCATTTCATTGGAAATCCATCTTCTAATAGGTAAAATACATTCTAAACCCTCTAATTAGTGTTAAATTGTCACGCCCCAGAACCAGAATACTGGAGAGCGGGGGAATGACTCAGCCAGCTACGTATTACGGGTAGATGAATACCGTATAATACGATCAATGCTGTCTAACCAGACGAGGGGGTGCATACTACATAAAAGTCTTACTATGGTCATTACACATCTATTGTCTCAATCATTCAAACAAGAAACAGAAATATAGAACATGTAAGGTAAAGCAGTAAGGCGTCCCAAACGCTCAGTCAAAATGTTCTTGAGATCTGGCTTTACAAAACATAGCCAGATGATATAGCAAAAGTATACACAATTGTTATCAGCTGCAGCCTGACTTTAGTTACAATTATGTAAAAGTAAGTACAAGACAATCCGACTAACATGTCGGTGCCAAACGGCCAAGTATAAAGTAAGTGACAAAACGAGTGGTGAAGTTAAGGAACCCACTCGAGTCCTCCTGCGATCATCCCTCTAGTGTTGACCATCTTGGGGGTAGAAGTACGCTGAGTCCTCGGGAACTGGCTCTAAATCTGGCCATGCAAAACCAGAGAGGTTAGACCTCTAATAGCAAGTACCACAAGGGAGCACGACATGAGAACTAAAACCAGTAAGTAAGAGAATATAATAATAGATCTCTGCTTGCTACTAGAACTCACATCACATCAAGACACTTCGAACCAACCTCCCAACCAAACAAGGACAGAAGTTGGCCCGTCATGTCCTGACATTCTGATCATCCCAGTTAGGTAACAGAGTACAGTGCACAAACAAATCATCTTGAACGGCCAATCAACTCCTACGGCTTGCTATTATGAGTCCCAAGTTATCCTGGAATAATACAATTAGGGATTCCTCAGTTCTTACTATGTGCAAGCAAGGCTAGTCTATCCAGTCGATCAATTGGCCCATGCATGAATTAGACGAGTCCTAGCAGGACGCCCGTCAATATATAATATACAATAATAATAAAAACAGATACTGTTTCCTGCCCGTGTGGCAGTTTTACAGTATCTGTGGGAACCAGCCGGCCCGTCGGGTACTACTCGTCCCAAAGGGGCTGCCATGTAAGAATTCGGAAATCCATTCTCTCCATGCAATCATTATTTTATTTAACTTAATAGTCTCTACGTTGAGTGAAATCCCATGCCGTGGATCATGGTCATTCAAATGAGTACTTTCGTACGGGGTACGATATGCACAACTCTACAACGATACCAGTGCGGTTAGGTTGCAGGTCTTACATAGCGTAATACAACAATCAAATCTATCCACGGTAATCATGCCTTGACCATAAAGTATACATGCTTCTTTTGTAGAAAAATAACTAAATAAATAAATAAATAAATAGATTGAAGCCTGCATGTGCATGTATGTCAATATTCGGGATCAGCCAGTCGATTATAATAGTCCATAACATGAACGTGTCTCATTCATTCAATTCAATAAGACGACTAGCCAGTCTCTTAGTTCCGACTAGGAACGCATGATCAATTCAGTCAAGATAACCATTATTATCAATGGTGACAAGGCATGAAAGTCAATTAGCATTAAACGGGGGTCGAGTCTATAACTCTCATGGTCAAGTCCCAGTCAATCGGGGTACCTATAACTCAATTCATGACACATGGTACATCCCATGTAACAATCTATATTTAACAGAAATATCAACATATCATGATTATATCAAGTTTATGCAAAAAGGCGTAAGGATATAAAATGGACGTTAAACATCTAATAAGATATCAATATGCAGGGCTATAGAAGATCCAGGGTAAGCAGGCTACTCTCATGTCAGCCTACGCTTATGCCAGCGTACGCTCAGGTCAAGCTACGCTCAAGCCAGCGTACGCCCAGGTCAAGCTACGCTCAAACCAAGCTAGCGTATGGGAGTCATATGCTTCCAAAAGGCAGCGTATGAACTCCATACGACTCCTTACTATCCAAGTGAGCGTATGCAAGTCATACGCTCCCAAAAGGCAGCGTATGGACTCCATACGACTCCTGACCATTCAAGTCAGCGTATGCAAGTCATACGCTTCCAAAAGGTAGCGTATGAACTCCATACGACTCCTGACCATTCAAGTCAGCGTATGCAAGTCATACGCTCCCAAAAGGTAGCGTATGAACTCTATACGACTCCTGACCATTCAAGTCAGCGTATGCAAGTCATACGCTCCCAAAAGGTAGCGTATGAACTCCATACGACTCCTGACCATTTAAGTCAGCGTATGCAAGTCATACGCTCCCAAAAGGTAGCGTATGAACTCCATACGACACACGCTTCCAAAAGGTAGCGTATGCAAGACACACGCTTCCTAAAAAGGCAGCGTATGGATTCCATGATGCGCTAAAGAGCGCGCACAGCTCAGTGACGCAGCTAAAAAGTTAGCATACACTGCTCACTGTCTTCTCCAAACAGCAAGAACTCTATGGTTGTACCCCAAGGCTTCAAAAGTCCATAACTTGGTCAAAATAAGTCCGAATCCAACTTTCCAAAGGTCAAAATTGGGTAGGATGAACTGCTCTATGACATGGAACCATCAAATCTTGAGAACAAAGGAGTTTGCTAGATCAAAACCCATAGACAACCGAAAATACAATAACTTAGATCTACAAAAAATGAACCAATGAAATCAAAAATACTAAGCACTAAACTCTCTTAGAATCATGAGAGGAAGAATATTGAACCATAAAATATGGTCCTCATGTAGAGCAAGATGTACTTGCCTAGTTGGTAGGTGGAGAGAGTAATGAAAGGAAGAAGAAGAAGTAATGGTGAAGAAGGAGTAAATGAGGAGAGAGAAGGGAGAGGGTAGCTTTAAGTAGCAAAGGGGTGGTAGGTGGGAGTTGGGCTGGGTTCTTAATGGGTCGGGTTTAAGGGGCTCATCCAACCGAAAATAAAACTAAAGCAGAGAAGTAAATTGCAGGAAATAAAATGCAGAAATAAATTACAGAAAATTAATTACAGGAAATAAATTGCAGGAATTAATTAGCATGAAAATTAAAGAGCAGCTAATTAATTAACATGAAAATTTAAAGAGCAGATAATAGAATTGCAGAAAAATAAAGTGCAGAAAATAAAATGCAGATAATTAATTAACATGAAGTTATAGGAATTTAAATACGGGATACTACATGATAAATACTAAATAAATATATTTAGACAATATACGTATTAAAATACGCATTTCGGGAACGGGGAGTGACATAAATAGTGTAGATGCATCAAATAGGAACCCTCATGCATTAGGGTTACCCATGGTAAGGAGTTTTGACTCTTCTTCATCCATTTGGAGACTTTTTTCTTTGTATTTTGGCCTAATTTGGAGAAATTCGAGAATGATATTTCTAGCATTTGTGAATAGGTTTAGGTCCTAATTATGATTTAGAACATGTGGGTATGCTTAGGGTCAAGTTTAGATCCATTTGGAGTGCGTATCATGAGCGTATCTCAACGTGTTCCAATACGCACGCCAAGTGTTTGACAAAATGACCAAGTGGACACCCAATGCTAGGATTTTAGTTTGGCAATTATTTCTAGTGTATATTCATATAGCTTATCATTTTGTATAATTATTTAGTCATATAAGTGGGGTATTATAGGTTTTGCATAGGTTAGAAGAGGGGACTGATTTTGAGTTATATATTTGTATTGTGTGTATGTAGCCTTGGTTAGAATTAATGTGAAGCTAACTGATATAGATAGGGATGATAATTGTTACTATGGGAATGTTAACTGTTACTGATTTTGTGTGTGAGTTGAGGAGGGGAATAAGAACTAATATATTCATTCATGTATCAGTCACGTACATGTATGCATCAGTAAAGGAAGGAGAAGATAACTAACTTAAAGGAGGAAATCATGTATCAGATAAGTAGGCTTAGGTATCAGTCCTATAGAGGGGCCATATAGGTATACCAAATAACTGATATGAAGAGGATATGGCATCAGTTAAGTGGGGAAAACTGACAATGATGTATGGGACTAATTGTGTATCAGTTGGGGGAATACGACAGTAGATATGATATAAGAGGGAATGTATCAGCTATGTAGTAAGCCTATAGCAGTTTACTTGATACATATGTATCGGTTATATATGTGAAGGGTAGAGGACATTCATGTATCAAGTCAATAGTCCGATAGATACTAGTGTATCAGTCCATATGTGAGGGCTATGGCAGCATTAGTAATTAGGAGCAGGACATTAGCAGTTGGAGGAACAATAGAGCAGCCAAGGACTTGGCCTTGGCCTTGCACAGGCCTATTTGGCCCTACAATAGCAGCTTGGTCGGGCTTGTGCCCCATTTCAGGTAGGCAGGTTTGGCTACCTTTAGCAGCAAGCAGCAGGTTGTTTGGGCCTTGCCCAGGCCAGTGCAAGCCTAGGCTTGCCTTGGTTTAGCTTGTGGTTGCTTGGTTGGACAGGTCTTGATTTGGGTTATATATATATATATATATATATATATATATATATATATATATATATATATATATATATATATTACCCCCAGTTTTCAGGAACAGGGGTATTTTTGTCATTTTTCACTTTAGAATTATTTTGAAATTATTTTATTATTTATGATATTGTTTTGGGGTTATTTGAGTCGGGTTCGAATTTCAACTCAATCCGACTTGTATTGGAGACCCGGGGTAGTGTTGACTCTAGTGGGACCCACACACTAGTTAGCCATGACCCACATGATATTAATTTTAGTTAGTGGTTAGACTAATTATTCATGGGTAGGTTAGGTTTAATTAGAGCCTTAAAACTAGACTAATTTAGCCTCAACCTAAGCCCATTCCTAATTTAATTCAAATAGGACAAGTGGGGGCATTTTTGTCATTAGCAAATAGGGACAAACAACCCACTCATGGCATCCATAGGAGTAGGGGTTGAGTCATCCATTCATTTGTTATTATCCCCAAAATTTCTCTCTCTTGTTCTTCCCCAAATTTTAGAGAAGGTTCCCAGTGATTTCATCTCCAAATCAATCTTTTCTTCCACCAAATCTTCTTCATTTCTTCTCTACTCCATGAAAGGAAGGAGCTAGCCAAGTTTGGGAGGATTCGGAGCTCGTTCGTATCTATTTGGAATCTCTACGTGTCGGTGTCGTGTCGGAAGGATTTCTCTTGGAATCTCTCTTCCGGAAGGTATAATCTCTCCTCTAATCCACCCCTACATGCATATAGGAATATTTTGAACCGTAGGAATGACCCCCATGGTTGTATCTCTATTTGTGTCCATTTCGTGTCCATTTGGAGGTCATAGGAGTGTCCTTTGTGTTGTGCTTTGTGTCCATGTGGCAAACCCCCAATTTTGGACACCTTGATTGTTGATATTTTGTGTGAATGGTTAATTCCTATTTTAATTTCAGATTTTAGAATTCTAGATTATTGCTCTTAATGTTTCATTTATATATATATTTTCATGGTTATATATTTATATGTATATGTGTCTCTATACTTCATATATATATATATATATATATATATATATATATATATATATATATATATATATATATATATATTTTTATATATATATATATATATATTGGTGTGTGTGTGAGTCTAATTTATATGTATGTATGTGTGTAGATATGTATATATATATATGTGTGTGTGTGTGTGTTTGTGTGTGGGTAGAGTGGTGGTTGTAGTGTGATAGAAAAGAGGTTGTAGTGGTGTTATAGAGTGGTGGTTGAAGGTGGTGGTGAAGGAAGGAGTAGAGAGTGAGGTTTGAGAGAGTTAGAGTGAGGGAGAATGAAGAATGGAGGGAGGGGGGAACCTGCTGATTTCAGGCATTTAGAGCAGCCCCCTCTTGACACTTAGCAACCCCAAACCAGTCCCATGACTGTCCCATAAACCAACCCTTCAAACCATCCTTGTTCAGCCATAGCAGCAACTTATAAACCAGTCCCAAACAGTCCAATCCAGGCCCCTATTCAGCCCCAAACTCAGCCTAAAGCAGTCTCTAACCAGCCTTTGTACAGCCCTACAAATCAACCCCAAAATAGCCCTTGTAGCAGCCATTGACAGCCCAATATAGCCCCCCTCAAACCAGCCTATAGCTGTCCCCATCCAGTCCACTTTGGACAGCCAAAGCTGTCCCAAAATAGCCTATATATATCAGTCCCTATTCATTCATTCCATTCCTCCCATTAATTCATTCAACCATTCAACATTTTAATCACAATTCATTCATTCCCTCATCTATCCTTCCATTCACTTCACTCTTGCATTCCATTCAATTCAATCCATGCACCCTTCTATTACACAACCATGTATCCCACTCATTCATTCTTTCCTTTATTTTTTCCATTCATGCATCTATCCTTCTATTCATTCACTATCATCCAAATATTCCTTCCATTTCATTTCATCCATTTCCCCAATCCATTCATTAAATCTATTCATTCATTTTCCCTTTCATCTCATCCTTCCATTCACATGTCACCAACTCATTCATTCATACCATTCATCTGTTCCTTCACAAATAAGCCTATACCCTATCTAACCCACTAATTTGGCCTTAGTTTGGTGTCCCTAGATGGTGTCTTAGAGAGTGGATATGGGTGTTAGTTAGTGTGGGTTTTGAGATTGGTGTTAGTGATGGTTGTGATAGTATTAGATAGTGAGTTGGTTAAGTTAGTGTCCTAACTAGGTTAGTATCTTAGAAGACTAGTTAGAGTGGCTAACCTAGACACTAGGAGAGTGTGGGAGGGTGAACTAGGAAGGTTGGATAGAAGATAGAGTGTGGTATCTCAAGATACCACAGCGTATCATGACGATACTTAAGGTAATGTTGGGATGACCAACATGGAAGATAAGATGGATTAGATGCCCAAGAACCCTAGATTTCTTGGTTGGTAAACCTTAGATAGGATAGTATCTAGCTACCATAAGGAGCCTAGGCTAGTATCTTGAGGATTAGCGGGGTTTCCTTTGTAATGGGCAGGGTATTGGTATTTACCTTGTGAGGGGTAAATGTAGGTAATGGGGTATTGTTAAGATATTGAGTTTGACTTCTAAAATGGGGTTAGAAATAGTTTGTCTTGGTAGGTAATGACTAGATGAGGAGATGAGGGTAGTTTAGGCTAGTCTTGACCTCCGTTGACCAAGAGTTGACTTTTTGATCGAAAGTCAACTTCAAGTCAACACTTGACTTAGAATTGACCGAAACCAAACCATAGTTGACCAGTTGACTGCAAATCAACTGTTAGTCAACATTTGACTTGTTTGACCTAGGGTTGACTTAGTGTTGACCCAGGGTTGACTCAGTGTTGACCAGAGTTGACTTTTTGACTAAAAGTCAACTGTAAGTCAACCCTTGACCCAGATTGACCTAGTTTGACCTTGTTTGACCTTGGTTGACTTCTTGTGACCTTGTTTGACCTTGGTTGTTCTAGTGTAACCTAGTTTGGCTCAGTATGACTTAGTATGACCTAGTTTAGCTTGGTGTGACTTAGTTTGACCTAGTTTTGACTTAGACTTGCATATCATGACTAGATTAGCTTTTCTTTCATTATTAATCCATGTTTTGACATATAGTATCTTATTTTAGGTCTGTGATTACTCTGAGCGTCTGTTCACTTTATCAGCTCAGGACCACAGGCGAGTACATTCACTGATAGTTTTTCTTGTTTTGATATCTGCTATATCCGATTCAGTTGTAGTGTCTTACTTGATTTCCAGACACGATAGTTCACGGACTAGTATATGTCAGATCCTGTCATGAGATGTTGTTCCCGGATTACTTGGTACATTGGTACAAGACTCGACTTGTTACTTGTACTTGTATAGACGTGGACTTGGGAGTGGGCTGGCCCCCTGCTTTTGAATCCCGTGTCATGACGTGTTATGTCCGGATCCCTTATACTATTCGGGGATGGGGAGTTATTAGTGGTTGTGTGATCAAAATCCCCACTTGTTCTTCACACTTGTACTCGTCACTTGTTCATAGCCGGTCGGATGGAAAGCCTGAACATATTTTTCCCAAGCCGATCACATAACACACTAATAATTCAAGGCACCTTTTATATTTATTATCGTAGGAGGCTAAGTTCTGTTCGGGAGAAGGGTTACAACACCGGTCCTTGTTTTGTTTAAGGGTTGTAACTCGGCTTCCGAATAGTCCTCAAGTCGCCCTATATATACATATTGTCGTTATTTTCAGTACTCACATCTTGATATATATTTTCTGTTGATTTTGTCTTGTATTTTATTATACTGTCTCTTATAGAATTTGTCAATTCATATGGAACTGCTGTTAGTGTTTGTACTTGCTCATTTTTCTGACAGGATACCGTTGATAATTTTACAGATACTTCTGAGACAGATTGCCCGACCTATTATGGTGACGGGTTAGATAGAGTAGACCTGGACCGTGGCTTGATAGTAGAGCCACTAGATTTTATTCTCCCAGAGTAGTTAGCTTAGATAGGCTTGCATGGACTGTGATCCAGCTTTGGTTTTAGACTGTATTAGTTTATATTATATTTCTGTGACTCTGTGGTGTTGTGTATAGCTTTGGGCTTGTGTAGATCTTGAACTATTTTCTGTTTTCATCTATCATATTTCCTTTCCGTGCTATCTACCTTAGTTTTATTTTGTGATTGAGACTGTATTGCTATGTCACCTCCATTCGGAGTGTATATACTGTACAGGTACCTTTATTTGTTTAGTGTAGTTATTGTAGACGACCTATACAGCGTTCTACCGCCGATTCTGCGGCGTAGGTTGGACGTAACCGCGTACTCGTGCCCCCAATCAGGGTGCGGGTCGTGACAATATATATATATATATATATATATATATATAATATTATATATGTGTGTGTGTGTGTGTGTGTGTGTGTGTGTGTGTGTGTGTGTGTGTGCGGGTGTGTGTGTATGGTGTTCTACAGGAAATATAAAGTGAGTGTCCTAGGCTACATAGGGACTGTTGGTAGCATTGCAGCAGCTGCGAAGTGGAGGGGGCTCTGGCATGAGGAGTATAGGAGTTAACTAATGTGTAAGGTGAGTTAGTATTTGTAAGGGGGTGTAGGATATGTTAGTGTATGCCAAAGAGGAGTCAGTGTTCAGGTGGAATACTAGAGTGTGTGTATCAGTCATATAGTTTGCCTTGAGTAATCTGATAGATAACTGTTGTATAAGGGGAAGGGCAATGAAGAGTTCATTAGAGGCTAACTGTTGTAAAGAAGGTAGGGGTGAAAGGAAGGGATATGGCAGTAATGAAGATAGCTAAAAGCTACTATTGTAATGAAGGGAGCCTTACTAGGAGCAACAACAGATTTAGTAGGCGATGATTAGGGGACTTAGTGATGTGCATAAAGCACATAGGCTATGTTACAACATCCATATGTGTGTGGGAGTCCTGTATTGGCCTGTATCTTTAGATGAGTGTGTGAGTGAATGTGGCACACGCTAGAGTGCCACATTGGTGAAGATAGGATAATATATGTGAGTACATTGTTATAAAGATTTTGCTAAGAATAGGTAGTGAGATTATAGTAGGTAATTGAGTGATTACCTATAGTAGGTAATAGGATATAACATATGAAATAGTAATGGGTATTTATTTAGTATAGGGTAATATACCTATAAACTGGGTAATATAAAATATGTAGATAATATATGGATAGATAGGTAGGAAATGGGATGTGGGCATTGCCTATATATTTAAATAGGATAACTTAACCTAGGATTGACTCAATTTGACCAAGGTTGACCAGTTTGACCCAAAAGTCAATATTTAAGTCAAACTGATCTAGTTTGACCCCGGAAGCCTAGTTTTGACTAGCTTTGACCTAGTTTGACTTCCATGACCTAGAACAGGCCTTAAAATATATAATTAATGCATTTAAATATATTGTTTACTCTAGAACACCAAGAAACTATGTATATCTCATATACACCAGTTTGGACCTCGATCCACATTTACTGCTCAACACGACAGACGAGTATATTCTCTGATAGTTTTCATTATCTGATAATGTCATGACCCGCTTCCGAATAATTGGACACGCCCAGCCTACGTTGGGAGATACAACGTAGTAAGCTATACTAAGTATCTAATATCTCAAGTCACATCATGAAATCACATCACAGCATCTAAACTCGTGTTCAATAATATTACAAATCACCATGTCTTTATAATACAAATCATCAATTTAAAAATAAACCTGCATAACAAAGTTCCAACCCATCGCTAACAACCTCGTAGCCTCCAGGCTAGCTAACTATCAACCCGTCCCGCTATCCATAATGCTAAGGTAGAAAGTCCCGACACTTGCAACGAATCCAATCAGAAAAGGAGCAAAGTACAATCCCGACAAGAAGCACTAAACAATGTAAACTGAAATGCATGAAAAAGAGTCACAATATGAACTATGGTACAAGATAGGAATATGAACTGTAGTACATGAAAAATGATGAACTATAGTACCAGATCCTGAACAATGAACTAGACTATCAGTGTAATATGTAAGTGAAATAACTATCAAAGTATGTGACCGGCTGGGTAAACAATGAACAAGAGCACATGAATAATGGTACGGCTTAGATTCCCACGTGCACGATGTGAGACCTAAGCTATTAGTCAATGTCTAACTAATATAGGATTGGTCACATATCTGTAGTATTTTCCCACCCCAAAGTACAAGTAAAGAACAATGAACTATGAACTATGAACGGTGAACAATGAACAATCGTGTGTACAATGTGTCAATATGAGAACATGAAGCAAGACAGAAAATATAGAGTAAAGAGTTCGAGTCGGTGTACTTGCATTTGTCCTTGAATTTTCAAGTCTGTCTCAATATCCACCTAGAATAGGACAAGAAAGGTTACAATCTAACAACGACAACTCACTTGCTAAAATGCTAACTATCAGACTAATACTATATACTAGATATCAATATTTTAATATATACCAACTTTAGTCAAAACATATAATAGTAAAAATGCTTTAAATTATATTTTAGCAAAAATCATATATTAAAGAATATTTAGAAATACATGTTAGCTAAATATTTACAAAACTAGGTGTTAACATTTTATTTAAATATTAGCAAAATAATTCTATAGTAATCTATATATTTTGGCAAACACTTACTAACTATTTACTACTAAAGATTAATATACAGTTATTATTTTAATATAATTTAACTATAAAACAATAGTAATAATCAATCTCACTACTACTACAAATCAACAAACATAATAATATCCTATAAAAATTAGCCCACTACTCTAACCCATATACTGCCAATGACTGGCCGAAACATTTGTCCAAAAATAATCTAAAAGACAGGAAATAATTGATACTGTCTTTCAGCCCAGAACTAATCAGATGACTTTTTAGAAAACAACAATTCATGAGCTTGAAGCCTGAAGCCTAAGCCCAGTTGACATTATATGTCAATAATATAATTACCTGCTCTGAGCCCATGGGCCAGCCTGAAAGTTTGGTTTAAAACTTAGGCATCTCTCCACTTGGAGAGAGAAAACCACAATCCTCAATCCTCAGTAAAAAATTCACAGAACAGGAAAGAAGAAGAACGTGCGAGAACTCACCAGAGTGTCCAAGTCCGACACGGCCGCGGCTTGGCGGGGAAAGGGCGCAACAGGAGGCGGCGGCTAACCATGGTGGTCCTCACGGTCGGCAGCGGCGAGGAGGGACGCCGGTGATACCCCGGATCTGGGGACGCATCGGCGGCGTCGGCCATGCAGTGGTGCGGCGGTCCTCGTCCTATCCTGCAACGGTGGATCACTAGATTCAGACTCAGCATCGTCCAGCCGGAGACATGGTCGCCGGCAACTCTATGCCGATGAGGCAGCTGGAGTCGACTAAGTCGGCGGCTGCAGTCAAGGAGGGTTCAAGATCGAGCAGCGGCTACCAGCGGGGAAGGATCTGGCGAGTAACGGAGGTTGGAAATAGGTGTGGATGAGCACCGGTGCTGAGGACAGTGCTGCCCCTCGAGTCGACATCGACCGACACCTTCAAAAAACTGGAGAAGGGTAGAACTTTGGATCTGACTGGAGGGATCGATGGTCGACGGAGTTGCTGAAAGAGACGATCGGATTTGACGAGGCGGAGCGAACCACGGCCACTCGGTGGTGCTCGCCATCGACCAGATCTGGCGTCTTAGGTGAGTGATGGTGGTTTGATTTGGGGTGGTGGTGATGTTCTAGTTTGGATGGATTTGCTATGGTGGTTCTTTTTGGTTGTCATTTTGGTGGTTGTGGTGAACTAGTGTTGAATGGCGACGATGGTGATGGTGGAAAAAGTCCGTCGGTCGATTGTGGTGGTCGGAGTAGATCTGGAAATAACCAGAGTTTCGGAGTAGTGATCACCTGAGTGGTGGCGGAATGATGGGGCTGGAAGTAGCTAACCCGGTGGTGCTGGGGATGGTCTTGGCGATTGGGAGGAGGAAGCCGGGAACGGGGTCGAAGACAGGAGTGGAGGGATGGCGATGCTGGGGTCACCGGAGCACGGCGGCGAAGTCGCCGGAGGTGAAGTCGACATGGCTGTAGAGAGAGAGAGAGATTGCAGGAATTTTTTTGTAATAAATATTGGGAGTCCCAATATTTAAGGCAATTGATAAAGGCACTGCATAATTTGATCAGGGCTAGCCCATTTGTAAGTTTGTATTATTTACAAGTTTGCCGTTGAAAAAATTTATTAGGGCTAGCCCATTAGGTAGTATAAAAGTCAATTGTTTTATTTCTCTTCTCTTTCTCTTCTTCCTCTCAAATTTTCTTCTAATCTCCAATTTTCTTCTAAACCCTAGATTGAGATTCTTGTCCCTACAAAAATCTTCCTGTAGGCAGTAGTGGGCTAGAAAAGTGGAATCCTGAGCGTACATCCCGCATGCTGTCACGCGCGCGCGCGAAGAAAGATTGGAAGTCCGGTTTGTATGTGGACTGCCCAGTTTCCTGGCAGTCCACATACATATGTGGACTGTCAGGAAACTGGGCAGTCCATCACAGAACTTGCTGTGAGCATGGACTGCCCAGGAACTGGGCAGTCCACATACAAACAAGGACTGCCCAATTTTCTGGCAGTCCAACAAACTGAATGGACTGCCAGAAAACTGGGCAGTCCTAAGTCACAGCATGTGGAACAAAGGACTGCCCATTTTTCTAGCAGTCCTTACTGTATGTAGGACTGTCCAATTTTCTGGCAGTCCTGAATACAGTAAGGACTGCCAGAAAAATGGGCAGTCCTTTGTTTCACATGTTGTGACTTAGGACTGCCCAGTTTTCTGGCAGTTCATTCAGTTTGTAGGACTGCCAGAAAATTAGGCAGTCCTGGTCGACGCACAGTTTTCTCGTTCGTGCATACTTGTGTAGTTTAATTCAAATGGGCTACAGACAATTGAAATAAACAATATAATGGATGCTTGAATTTTTCAATTTAATTTCTAGGGTTTTGGAAACAAATAGAGAAAGAATTTGGGTGCCATCGATCTTCTTGAGAAGGAAATTTGGAAGAGAAGAGGAAGAAGAAGAGAACATTTCTAGGGTGGAAGAAATATCTAGGAATTTCAAATTATCTTCTTGCTTGGGGATGGAGAAATGGTGGAGGAGAAGAGGAAGAAGAAGAAGAGAGGAGTTAGGGTTTAGGAAGAGAGAGAAAAAATTTTGCAAATGAGAGAAAAATTTTGGGTTTAGGAAAATTTTACTTTGGGACAGCCCAAAATCA
Source organism: Iris pallida (assembly GCA_029216955.1). NCBI lineage: Eukaryota > Viridiplantae > Streptophyta > Magnoliopsida > Asparagales > Iridaceae > Iris > Iris pallida. The sequence goes on from JANAVB010022597.1 coordinate 6,689,648, forward strand.
AAAAAATGGGCTGTCCTAAGTAAAACACAAAAAAATTTGGGCTAGCCCCAATCCGGGCTAGCCCTGATCAAATTGTGCAGTGCCTTTATCAATTGCCATATTTAAAGGAGTAGAATGTTCCATAAGTAGAGTGGCACTAATATAATTTGTAATAGATCTAGGCCTTATAGTGGAAGACCCCCAACTAACTTTAACTAACTCTAACTAATCCGAATTAATAACTAATCACAAATAAATAAATAGTTAGTAAACTAATCAAATAGTTAGACTAGTTAATAGATAGCCCATGGCTATTAGGCCCACGATCCAGGCCCAAGGCTTGGTAGGCCTCAATATCAAATTAATGAATACTTTGAATGAAAATACTATCTAAATAATAATAATAATATTCGAAAATAAACTTTAACTTATAACCAGATTTGTTGAATAATGGTCAATAGTAAAATAACAAGATTAGCGAAAAACTAAAATATAGATAACAGAATAGTTAGAAGTAAACGTAATTTAGAAGGAAAGGTTAAAATCCATGAAATCTTATTTAGAAAGCAAAATGAAACTTTTTTTTAAAAGAAAAGTTTATGAAGTAAATTCAAAATTCCGTAAAACGATTTCAGGGAGTTACAAATCTACCCCCCTAGGAAACTTTCGTCCTCAAAATTTCAATTAACACATTAAGTACAATTAAGAGCAATTAACTACGGAAATCTTGAAACGATACCCACAAAAAAAAATTGTTTAAACATTGAATCAAAATTTTAGTACGAGTAATCAAAGTTTAAAACCTAGTCATTATAAATTCTAATTATGCAAAAATCAAAAATTTTGGCATAATATAAATATCACAAAAAAATGATATAGTCATGCCGTAAATCCTAAATATGATCAAATTATGGCCTAACTTCAATTAAGAAATTATTTATGTATAACTAGTACAGTTATGGCTAAAATTTAAATCATTTAAACACGAGTTAGTAAGAACATGCTCAAATTATTTATGCTTGATGAAATTGCAACTAAAGGGTCATAAGTGCTAAAATATGTTTGTAGAGATGATATGACTAAGAATAAAGCAAGGAATTTAAAATTTTAGCCTTTTCAAAAATCAAATTTAAACCCGAACAAAATTCAAGTTCCAAAATTGATTTGAAGCATGACTAAATTGTTTTAGGTGCGATTTGATCAGAAGCATTCCAAGTGTAAAAATTAGGGTCATGCAAAATATCCAATAATTAGGCATGAACAGAACGTGATCAAAACTAGCTTGGTATAATCAAAGATCTAGTCATATGACTAGAAAAAACCAAAAATTATTAGGCATGGCTAAGACAAAACCAAAATCATTAATCCAAAATATGGTCAAAATAATATAGTCACTACTAATGGGTTTATTGGTGTTAAACAAATAACCAAACGACTAAGGATAACCAAACCATGAATTTTGAAAATTTGTCTTAGCTAGAAATTAATTTAAAAAAATGGGCAAAATCAAATTCTTTGAAACCTGATCAAGGAAATAAATTATTCGGGCACGATTGGGATTAAGATCAAAATCATTTAGATAGAAGGGCCAAATCATTTGTATGATAATTATGATCCTAATATGATCAAGGATAATTTAGGTATACTCAAAATTATAACCAAGAGAATTCAAAAACAAAATATTCGCCATGGCATGATTAATTCGATATCAAAATCAAGGCACGATCAATATTTGAAATAAAATTTGGCCACGATAAAATCCCATAAATATGCTTTAAAGAATCTTCTAGATATGGCATAATTATCAGTAAAATCTGGTATATAATTTTATTGAAAACAAGATAGTAACTATAGGGACAGGAGAAAATCAAATCATGATTTAGAAAAATCACACGTAAAATTTAGGGGAATCAAACATTGGTTATAAGATAGGATATGCACGAAAATAATAACTTTATAACCTAATCACCTTCAAATCAATCACAAACTTCTATAATCTATAACTCCTTCAAAATTTATTACCCATTTGCCTACCCATGATCCTCTTCTACTACCTCCATCAAAATGACCTGTGTGACCTATCTAGGTTTCCTTCCGTATTTCTATATAGCTACCAACCCTATATATATACACACATATACACATTTATCCAAAATTATATATCTACTATCAATAATATACGTAGCTATCAAATTATGCAACCATGAACAAAAGTTATGAACCATGAAGGAGATTTGGTCAATGGGGGTTGAAAGGATAGTCCTAATGAGTTTCAGAAGATGAGGTAGGTAGACACTAAAACTTTAATAAGACCAAAGTTTAAACAATTCAAGAAATTTCTGGTAAAGTTGTCAATAACGATAAAAGGCCAAACAGAGAATCATGAATATAGTCTCAATAGTATCCCGGAACCATACATATTCGAAGTCACCTCACCTAGAATTCATGCCCCACCAGTGTGGTATACATCTAGCTGCAATGAACCTTTGGTGTCCATAACTCCTATAGTGATAGATCACCGAATATTCTATCAACTTCATCCAGGATTGCCGGAACAACTCAATAGGTCAAAAATTATGAATTTAGGACATAGTCTCAATAATATTTGAAAACCCACGAATACCTAAAATTTATTTGACTTAGAGTTCCTGCCTCGCCAGTGCGCAGCTAGCTGCAGTGAACTCGCGGTCTCCATAATTCAGATAAATGACTGCAGTGCGCAGCTGCCACGCCATAGTAGGTTGTCGAATATTCTCTCAACTTTATCCATAGAAATTTCCAAAGGAGTTTACAACAATTCCAATGAGTTCTAAAATTCATAATCATGATGAAAGTGGCGTGAGTATCCGTTCTTCTACATTATCTTTATAGAATATAAATATGTGGACTTGATCAAACTTGATTCTAACTGATAGAAATAGCAACTTCAAGTTGAGTAGGAGCACTAGTGAAAACTATTTGTCTTTAGAGAATTACTAAGAGATATTGACCTACACCGAAATTACTTTGAGAAAATAATTCTTTATGGTCAATGAAAGTTTAAGGTAATCAGATAAATAAGTTGGAATAAGCAGTTAGTCTGGGGTCCTATGATTGACCAAAGAAAGTCAGATTGAAGTGGTCTAACAAAATCATCAGAAATTTGGAGGGCTTAAGAATATTAGTCATGAATGAGAGATTTGCTAAAAGAGGAGATTAAAGTCTACAAATAGTAATTAGTCTAACCCTAGAGAATTTTAGAATCTAATAGGGATGGGGAAATAATACTTAGGAAGACACATATAGTAAATATGTAGAACCATACAATCGGCCTAAGCTGTGATCGATCAATCCTATGTCGCAGGTTCCCAATGGCACTAAATTCTTAAGCACCATTGGACTGACCTGTATAGGCCACCACTAAAAACATGTCACGACCCGCTCCCGAATAATCGGACATGTCCAGCCTACGTTGGAAGATACAACGTAGTAAGCTGTACTAAGTATCTAATATCTCAAGTCATATTATGAAATCATATCACAGCATCTAAACACGTGCTCAATAATATTACAAATCAACATGTCTTTATAATACAAATCATCAATTTAAAAATAAACCTGCATAACAAAGTTCCAACCCATCGCTAATCTCCTCGTAACCTCTAGGCTAGCTAACTATCAACCCGTCCCGCTATCCATAATGCTAAGGTAGAAAGTCCCGACACTTGCAAAGAATCCAATCAGGAAAGGAGCAAAGTAAAACTCCGACAAGAAGCACTAAACAATGTAAACTGAAATGCATGAAAAAGAGTCACAATATGAACTATGGTACAAGACAGGAATATGAACTGCAGTACATAAAAAACGATGAACTATAGTACCAGATCCTGAACAATGAGCTAGACTATCAGTGTAACATGCAAGTGAAATAACTATCAGAGTATGTGACCGGCTGGATAAACAATGAACAAGAGCACATGAATAATGGTACGGCTTAAATTCTCACGTGCACGATGTGAGACCTAAGCTATTAGTCAATGCCTAACTAATATAGGATTGGTCACATATCTGTAGTATTTCCCCACCCCAAAGTACAAGTAAAGAACAATGAACTATGAACAATGAACGGTGAACAATGAACAATGAACAATTGTGTGTACAACGTGTCAATATGAGAACATGAAGCAAGAAATAAAATACAGAGTAAAGAGTTCGAGTCGGTGTACTTGCCTTTGTCCTTGAATTTTTAAGTCTGTCTCAATGTCCACCTAGAATAGGATAAGAAAGGTTACAATCTAACAACGACAACTCACTTGCTAAAATGCTAACAATCAAACTAATACTATATACTAGATATCAATATTTTAATATATACCAACTTTAGTCAAAACATATAATAGTAAAAATGCTTTAAATTATATTTTAGCAAAATCATACATCAAAGAATATTTAGAAATACATGTTAGCTAAATATTTACAAAACTAGGTGTTAAGATTTTATTTAAATATTAGCAAAATAATTCTATAGTAATCTATACATTTTGGCAAACACTTACTAACTATTTGCTATTAAAGATTTATATACAGTTATTATTTTAATATAATTTAACTATAAAACAATAGTAATAATCAATCTCACTACTACTACAACTCAACAAACATAATAATATCCTATAAAAATCAGCCCACTGCTCTAACCCATATACTGCCAATGACTGGCCGAAACATTTGTCCAAAATAATCTAAAAGAAAGGAAATAATTGATACTTTCTTTCAACCCAAAACTAATCAAATGATTTTTTAGAAAACAATAATTCATGAGCTTGAAGCCTGAAGCCCAAGCCCAATTGACATTATATGTCAATAATATAATTAGTGGCTCTGAGCCCATGGGCTGGCCTGAAAGTTTGGTTTAAAACTTAGGCATCTCTCCACTTGGAGAGAGAAAACCACAATCCTCAATCCTCAGTAAAAAATTCACAGAACATAAAAGAAGAAGAAGGTGTGAGAACTCACCAGAGTGTCCAAGTCCGACACGGCCGTGGCTTGGCGGGGAAAGGGCGCAACCGGAGGCGGCGGCTACCCATGGTGGTCCTCACGGTCGGCAGCGGCGAGGAGGGACGTCGGTGATGCCTCGGATCTGGGGACGCGTCGGCGGCGCCGGCCATGTGGTGGCACGGTGGTCCTCGTCCTATCCTGCAACGGAGGATCTCTAGATTCGGACTCGGCATCGTCCAGCTGGAGACATGGTCGCCAGCGACTCTACGTCGAGGAGGCAGCTGAAGTCGACTAAGTCGGCAGCTGCAGTCGAGGTGGGTTCAAGATCGAGGAGTGGCTACCGGCGGAAAATGATTCGGCGAGTAGCGGAGGTTGGAAATAGGTGTAGATGAGCACCGACGCTGAGGACAGCACTGCCTCTCGAGTCGACATCGACCGATACCTTCAAAAAACTGGAGAAGGGTAGAACTCTGGATCTGACTGGAGGGATCGATGGCCGACGGAGTTGCTGGAAGTGACGATTGGATTTGACGAGGCGGAGCGAACCACAGCCACTCGGTGGTGCTCGCCATCGATCGCATCTGGCGTCTTAGGTGTGTGATGGTGGTTTGATTTGGGGTGGTGGTGATGTTCTCGTTTGGATGGATTTGCTATGGTGGTTCTTTTTGGTTGTCATTTTGGTGGTTGTGGTGAACTAGTGTTGAATAGCGACGATGGTGATGGTGGAAAAAGTCCGCCGACCGATTGTGGTGGTCGGAGTAGATCTGGAAATAACCAGAGTTTCGGAGTAGTGATCACCTGAGTGGTGGCGGAATGGTGGGGCTGGAAGTAGCTAACCCGGTGGTGCTGGGGATAGTGTTGGCGATTGGAAGGAGGAAGTTGGGAATGGGGTCGGAGACATGAGTGGAGGGATGGTGATGCTGGGGTCACCGGAGCACGGCGGCGAAGTCGCCGGAGGTGAAGTCGACATGGCTGTAGAGAGAGATAGAGAGTGCAGGAATATTTTTGTAATAAATATTGGGAGTCCCAATATTTAAAGGGGGAGTAGAGTGTTCCACAAGTAGTGTGGCACTAATGTAATTTGTAATAGATCTAGGCCTTATAGTGGAAGACCCCCAACTAACTATAAATAACTCTAACTAATCCCATTTAATAACTAATTACAAATTTCTCAAAAAAAAAAACTAATTACAAATAAATAAATAGTTAGTAAACTAATCAAATAGTTAGACTAGTTAATAGATAGCCCATGGCTATTAGGCCCACGATCCAGGGCCAAGGCTTGGTAGGCCTCAATATTAAATTAATGAATACTTTGAATGAAAATACTATCTAAATAATAATAATATTCGAAAATAAACTTTAACTTATAACCAGATTTGTTGAATAATGGTCAATAGTAAAATAACAAGATTAGCGAAAAATAAAATATAGATAACAGAATAGTTAGAAGTAAACGTAATTTAGAAGGAAAGGTTAAAATCCATGAAATCTTATTTAGAAAGCAAAATGAAACTTTTTAAAAAAAATGTTTATGAAGTAAATTCAAAATTCCATAAAACGATTTTAGGGAGTTACAGATAATTATTATGATTCAGCTTCTAGTATAATATTACCTGATTCTCTGACACGACACAGACTGATATTTCTGGATTCATTTACTTCTGACACATGTATCTTACTTTTTTAGCCTCTATTTCTAAAATTACCTACTGGAATCACCTATTGGCATCACTTACTTTCTGGCTGGACTTGTACTTAATTTACATGCCAGGATATGGATTCACTTGTACTAGTCGGGGCAGAAAAACACTCAAGTAGACATGTAAATATTCCTAAACATGCTGGAATCACCCTTACTGGTAATCTGGAAAAATAGCCGTCACACACTTGCCAAGTGTGCGATGTGCCGTATTTATTCCCTAGTCATTTATATGTCGAAAGCGATATTTCGAAACACACTGGTCTAGTATTTTCTTGCTGGACTCATATTATATTTGTTGGACACACATCACATCTGTTCTAGCTTAGTTATCTTTATTTACAGTCTTTATTACCATGTTCTTCTGGTTCACCATATTTACTTTCCTTGTACTTTGTTAACTATTATTCTATTTCATTCCCTAACTCATTCTTTTCCTGCTCATCAAGTATTACTTACTATAAATACTTTATAGTCTTTGTTATTTAATTGGAATTGCTAGAAGAGGTGTGCTCGATCCATCCTGACTGGATATATTTTTCAGATGATTGCTTAGGGGACTTGTGTCCCACATTTTATGGAGCCGAAGAGGGGATAACAACCATGGGTCCTGATACTCAGGAGTAATTACCGAGGGGCTTAGTTACTATTAGAGCTTTGTGATAGATTCATTGTTAGAAATCTTGGCATGTATATATAATGGAGAATTATTATATATTTATGATTTGGATATGGATATTGTATTTAGAAGTTGTTGATGTTTTAAACTTGTAGTTTATTAGACTTCATTCATATCTTATTGTGCTTTAGATTGTGATTGGGTATTCAGTGTTATCATTTATACTTGTCCCCCATTTGGAGTGGAGATCTATGATAGGTACATTATATCATTGTGTGAGATATATAATTAGTGATCTAGATATCGTTCTACCATCGATACTGCGACGTAGGCTGGACGTACCTACGACCTCTGTCCCTATACGAATACAGACCGTGACACGTTTTTAGTAGTAGCCTATACAGGTCAAGATTTACATTAGTGCGATGTTGTGGTAGTACAACGGTTTAGTTGTACTGCTGTGAGCCTGCAATCCAAGATAGGGAATAGGCTATAAGATAAGAGGATACTTAATCACAACTAGGAATTCTAATGGATTTGAATCTACTAACACTTGTTCAAATCTGAATAATCTAATTTCATTTCCATACCTGTCCTTCTTTGATAATATCGTTCCTTGCTTCGCATTGACTTCTTGTTTGATCTGTCTTCAGGATGCCGCCGAAGACCCGATCACATCATTTTGTCCTAGCGGCAGCCACCGAGAGGTCTGCCACCTTTCGTCTGGTTCATCAGACCGTTGGGATTGCTCAACTTTTTACTTCTGCTTACGTATGAGTATCAGCTGCTTTCGGGGGTCCTCCTCCACCTATTCTGAGGACTACCCCAGTCATTCTTGATGTTCTTCAGCATCCACCACCACCTCCTACTCCAGTGGATGTCGTATAACTGTTTGCACTATTTAGAGAGATGATTGACGATCAGTATTATCAGTTAGACGTCATGAGGCAAGGTATAGAGCATGCACATCAGGTGGCGATGATGACAGTTGAGAGGGTGATTCAGGTCCAGCCACCCGAAGGTCAGGCTCAGCCTCCGAAACGGGGCACCATTATCGATTTTCAGAGGATGAGGCCAAAGTACTTTTACGGTACGGAGGGTATCCTATATGCGAATGACTGAATTGAGCACACTGAAGGGATCTGTCGGCTGGCACATATTCCTAGCAGTTTGTATATAGAGGCAGCGGGAAGCCAGATGTTCGACCTCACCTTGACATGGTATCGCACCGACACGAGGGTCACTGTGCCAGGAAAGACTTGGGAAGCTTTCAAGAAGCTTTCAAGAAGCTTTTCAAGAAGCTTTTCAAGAAGTAGTTTTTCTCGGATGTGGCTCTTAGTGCTTTGGAGAGCCAGTTCGAGAGTCGTCCAGGGGAACATACTGGTGGACAAGTAAGCTGCAGAGTTCTACCATCTGGACAGATTTGTTGGACAGATTTGTTGAGGGGCTGAGTGATACTATAAAGGCAAGGAAGTTCTACAAAGGCTTGAACAAGGAGGTCAAGTCATTGACCAAGGGTGACCGTGATGCGACTTTTGAGCAGATTATGGCAGACACTTTGAGGGCTAAAGATGACTTGGAGCTCAAGTCCAAGAGAGACAGAGATGATTCAGGAGGTACGAACGGTAGTGCGGGACCGGAGAAGCGTCCCTATGGGCAGAAGACAGTGCATCAGCCCAGCAATTTTTTGTAGAAGCAAGAGCTCATGTTCAGCAGGTACATCAGCAGCCTCGGGGACAAGGACAGAGGATGCCCACTTGTGCCTACTGTAGGAAGCTGGGACACACTTGGGATATTTGTAGGAGAAGGGTGAAGGTGTGTCCGTTCTGTGGATCCACTGCTCACCAAATGAAGGATTGCCCCACCGTACCTCCATTTGGCGGAGTACAGGGCCAGAGAGAGAGAGAGAGAGCTAGGCCACGCGCAGCATCATGTCCCACACCATCAGAGGAATATACCCCAAAGGGGTAGGGCTTTTGCATTTACGATCGAGGGGCCGATGCTACGGGTGACGTGTTAGCAGGTATGTCTTTTTCTATTCTTCTTTCTGTCCTTTCCCATCATATTGTGTGATTATATTAGTACATGTTAGAATGTTTTATGCTGTGGTAGATTGTGTAGTGACCCTACCTGAGACTGTGAGATCATGACCAGTAGGACAATAATTTTGTATGTTGTTAGGTAGAATTTCTTGACCTTGATTGTTGGGGGTTTGACCTAGAAGGAGTACGACCAACTTTAAATTTCGAGGACAAAATTTTTCCAAGAGGGTAGACTTGTCACCACTACTTTCCAGAAGAGGGGTATTTTTGACTTTTTCTATTTATTGTGAATTCAAATTATATTTTGAGTGATAAATTTATTTTACAAAACTAGTAATTTGGATTAATCATTTATAATAATTAATATAGTGCATATATGCTATGTTATTTAATATGATTAGTGGTTAGCCATTAGTTAGAATAGTTGTTAGTACCCTAGTGAACCTAATTAATGAGACCAGACAAGTATTAAAACCTATTTTTGTTAGACTCTAATTAGCCCTAGTTAGCTAGCAAGATTAAATAGAATTTAGGCTAAACAACTAATTAGGGAGTATGACTTTTTTCTAAACTTGTCATGACTAAAGAGAGGGGTGTAGTGGACCTTTCCCCTTGCTAAAACCCTAACCCTAACCTAATATGGCAGCCCACTTTTCTATATAAGCCTAACATCTTCTTTTTCCTCATTCTTTTATTTCAAACCCTAACCCTAATTTAGAGACTTCCCCAAATTGTTCCTACCACTAAAACTCATCCAAATTGGCCCGAAAGAATCCCATTATCTTTCCCATATAGAGTAGAAGATACTAGAAGTAAAGCATTGGAGGTTGTAGCACTTGGAGCTTGAGGGCTTTTGGATCTTTGAGCCATTTCATTAGAAATCCATCTTCCAATAGATAAAATATATTCTAAACTCTCTAATTAGTGTTAAATAGTATAGAGACATCAAATAGGAATCTCTATGCATTAGGGTTACCCATGATGAAGAGTTTTGACTCTTCTTCATCTATTTGGAGACTTTTTCCTTTATATTTTGACCTAATTTGAGAAAAATTCGAGAATGACATGTCTAGGATTTGTGAATAGGTTGTTAGGTCCTAATTATAATTTGGAATATGTGGATATTCTTAGGGTCAAGTTTGATTCCACTTGGAGTGCGTATTATGAGCGTATCTGAACGTATCCCAATACGCACGCCAAGTATTTGACAAAATGACCAAGTAGACATCCAATGCTAGGATTTCAGTTTTGACATTTGTTTCTAGTGTATATTCATATAGCTTATCATTTTGTATAATTATTTAGTGATATAAGTAGGGTATTATAGGTTTTTGCATAGGTTAGAAAAGGGGACTTATTTTGAGTTATATATTTGTATTGTGTGTATGTAGCCTTGGTTAGAATCAGTGTGAAGCTAACTGATGTAGATAGTGATGATAATTGTTAATATGGGAATGTTAATTGTTACTGATTTTTGTGTGTGAGTTGAGGAGGGGAATAGAAACTAATATATTCATTCATGTATCAGTCATGCACATGTATACATGGGTAAAAGAATGAGAAGATAACTAACTTAAATGAGGAAATCATGTATCAGATAAGAAGGCTTAGGTATCAGTCCTATAGTGGGGCCATATAGGTATACCAAATAACTGATATGAAAAAGATATGGCATCAGTTAAGTGGGGGAAACTGACAGTGATCTATGAGACTGATTTGTGTATCAGTTGGGGGAATATGGAAGTAGATAGGATACATATATCAGTATATATAAGAGGGAATATATCAACTATGTAGTAATCCTATAGTAGATTACTTAAAACATATGTATCAGTCATATATGTGAAGGGGAGAGGCCATTCATGTATCAAGTCATTAGTCCTATAGTTACTAATGTATCAGTCCATATGTGAGGGCTATGGCAGTATTAGCAATTAGGAGCAGGGCATTAGCAGTAGGAGCAACAATAGAGCAGCCAGGGACTTGGCCTTGGCCTTGCACAAGCCTACTTGGCCCTGTAACAACATCTTGTTCGGGCTTGTGCACCATTTCAGGTCGACAGGTTTGGCTACCTTAAACAGTAAGCAGTAGGTTGCTTGGGCCTTGCCAAGGCCAGTGCAAGCCTAGGCTTGCCATGGTTTAACTTGTGGTTACTTGGTTGGGCAGGTTTGATGTGGGCTATACATATTATATATATATATATATATATATATATATATATATATATATATATATATATATATATATATATTTTGGTGTTCTACAGGAAAAAGGAAGTGAGTGTCCTAGGCTATGTAGGGACGGTGTCAGTAGCATTGCTACTTTAGCAATGCAGTAGCTGTGAAGTGGGAGGGGGCTCGGACATGAAGAGTATAAGTGTTAACTGATGTATAAGGTGAGTTAGTATTTGTAAGGGGGTATAGGATATGTTAGTATATGCCAAAGAGGAATCAGTGTTCAGGCGGAATAATAGAGTGTGTGTATTAGTCATATAGTTTGCCTTGGAAGGAAGTAATAAAGATAGGGGTGAAAGGAAGGGATATGGCAGTAATGAAGATAGCTAATAGCTACTATTGTAAAGAAGGTAGGGGTGAAAGGAAGGGATATGACAGTAATGAAGATAGCTAATAGCTATTGTTGTCATGAAGGGAGCTATACCAGAAGCGGCAACAGATTTAGTAGGCTATGATTAGGGGATTTAGTGATAGGCATTAGCAAATAGGCTATGTTACAACATCCATATGTGTGTGTGGGAGTGTTCAGGCCTGTATAGACCAATGTCTTTAGATGAGTGTGTGAGTGAATGTGGCACACACTAGAGTGCCACATTGGTGAAGATAGGATAATGTTTGTAGGTGTGTTGTGTTAAAGATTTTGCTAAGGATAGGTAGTGAGATTATAATAGGTAATTGAGTGATTACCTATAGTAGGTAATAGGATATAACATATGAAATAGTAATGGGTATTTACTTAGTATAGGGTAATACGTATAAACTAGGTAATATATAATATGTAGATAATATATAGATGGATAGGTAGGAAATGGGATTTGGGCATTACCTATATATTTAAATAGGATAACTTAACCTAGGATTGACTCGATTTGACTTAGGTTGACCAATTTGACCTAAAAGTCAACCTTTAAGTTAAATTGACCTAGTTTCATCCCAAAAGCCTAGTTTTGACTTAGTTTGACTAAGTTTGACCTAGTTTAACTTCCATGACCTAGAAAAGGCCTTGGAACATATAATTAATGCATTTAAATATATTGTTTACTCTTGAACACCAAGTAACTCTGTATATCTCATATATAGGTTTGTGTGACACCAGTTTAGACCTCGATCCATATTTACTACTCAGGATGAAAGGCGAGTACATTCTCTGATAGTTTTTATTATCTGATAATTATTATGATTCAACTTCTAGTATAGTATTACCTGATTCTCTGACATCACACGAACTGGTATTTCTGGATTTATTTACTTGCGACACATGCAGCTTACTTATGTGGCCTTGGAATCATCCACTAGAACCACCTAGTGGAATCACCTAATGGCATCATTTACTTTCTGGTTGGACTTGTACTTGATTTATGAGTCACAATATGGATTCATTTGTACTAGTCATGGAGGAAAAATGCTCAAGTAGACATGTAAACATTCCTAAACATGCTGGAATCACCCCTACTGGTCTAATCTGGAAAGATGGCCGTCGTACACTTGCCAAGTGTGCGATGTGCCATATTTACCCCTAACTGTTTACATGTCAAAAGCGGTATTTCAAAACACACTGGTCTAGTGCTTTTTTGCTAGACTCACATTATACTTACTGGACTCACATCACATGTCTTCTAGCTTAGTTATCTTTATTTACATTATATTACCATGCTCTTCTTGTTTACCATATTTACTTTTCTTGTACTTTGTTAACTGTTGTTATATTTCATTCCCTGACTCATTCTTTCCCTGCTCATCAAATATTACTTACTATAACAGTTTTATAGTCTTTGTCATTTAATTGGAATTGCTAGAAGAGATGTGGTCATTCCATCCTGATTGTATATATTTTTTAGATGACTGCTTAGGGGACTTGTGTCCCACATTCTACGGAGCCGAGGAGGGGATAGCAACCATGAGTCCTGATACTCAGGAGTGATTACTGACACTACCAAAATTTATCGTTTTAGCGACGGCCACATCCGTCGCTAAGACGACGGTAAATACAATTAGCGACCGAGTACCGACGGATATTGGCCAAAAACATCCGTCAGCAATCAGCTCGTCGCTAATAACCTTCCGTCGCTAAGTTGTCATCACATGACGGACTAGCGACGGATATTCGACGTTACAATACGAAGCCTTAGCGACGGATGTCCGACGGACTGTCGTCCACTTCAGCTTTTAAGTACTGAACTGTGTAGGCTATAGCGACGTACATTTTCGTCGGTAACCCGTCGTAACAGCGTATCAGATTGAATCATTCCGTCGCTAATGCGTCGCAAGGCGTCGGTAATTAACGACCGCTTTCCGACGGATTCCTGACGGACTATCCGTCGAGCAGGTTCTGGAAAAGCTTGGCATTTTCAGCACCATGGCGACAGAATCGTAGTCGCTAACCCGTCGCTACTGCGACGCCACAGCGACGGAGTTCTGACTGATTATTCGTCCCCATGGTTCTGAAAATGTCATGCATTTCCAGAACCATGTCGATGGATTTGTCGTCGCTACGCCGTCACTATTTAGAGCGACTGATTAGCGGCTGTCTACCAGTCGCCCTGGCGACGGCCGTTCCGTTGCTAGTCCGTCGAAGCTTATACCACCAGAACGTTACCGACGGATAATCCATCGATAACCCGTCGCTGCCTGGAAACATTTTAAAAACTCCAGATAGCGACGGATTACCCGTCGACAACCCGTCGGAAACTGGGAGTATCCGTCGCTACACGGTCACTAGTCCGTCGCTAACTGGGTTTTTTGGGAAAAAAAATTGCAGCACTTTCCCTGTTCACAAATATATGCATAAACCAAACCAATATATAATGCACACCAATTATCCAACAATCACACAGACCAAATATATAATGCAGTCACATTATCCAAGAATCACATAGACCAAGTAATGCACATACGAATTTAATGCACACCAATTATCCAAGAATCATATAGACCAAACCAAATTAATATAAAATAGACATCAATTATCCGGAAGAGTAACCTAATATCCATCGTTATAATCCGATCATTGCACAAATATTCCAAATTTTTTACAAATATTCCAAAACACATAGGAAAGAGTTGGCCAGTTACAGTACCCTAATATCCAATCCTGGCGACCGATCATAACACAAATATTCCAAAATTTTCACAAATATTCCAAAACACATAGGAAAATCGACTTTTGCCTCAACAATGACCACAAGTCAGACGATGAATTCTCACGGCTAGGGATGATAGTTGCGTTGAGGCATGTACCATTCTATCAGCCACTTTGCATACGAAGGCTCAATCTGGTTGAGGTCTTCTGTAGGGACAGGAGGGTCGGTCCCGATGCTACTACTCTCTGACGGTGGCTCCTCTTTAGCTTCAAGCTTGGGAGCAATCTCTTCTCTGATGGTCATCGGTTCTTCCTTGACCTCGACCTTTGGTAACACCTTTTCCTTAACAGTCACCGGCTCTTGTTTGATGACGGAGACTTCCTCCGTGTCGACCTCCAAGGGTTTCTTGCCTCGACCCCTTCCTCGACTAGTAGCACCACCTCGACGAGTCCTAGGAGCCATCTTTCTGACAACAGAAATTTTCATATAGGGTAAAGAAATTTACTAAAGTTATAAAAGTTGTGACGTTGGTTTTTTGCGTTCATCATCATTAGAGGGAGCAGCACTGGAAAAGTTGTGACGTTGGTAGCATGAGTAAAAATCTGTATCACAAGACTAACAGAATTACTATGTAATCATGTACTCACCAATAACCGGATGTAACTGGAGTCGTTGGGCCTATCGTGCAGTAATTTGTGGATCCGCTGGTATAGGCCAGATGTACTTAGTATCTAGTGTATCAAGCCTGTATCGGTATATCGGATTGGTATAGGACGTATCATATTAGTATTGGCCTTAACAAATTGGTATCGTCCTATATCCGATATGTACATGTATCGGCCGTATAGCTAGGATTCATATTGGCCTTATCGATTTGGTATCGGTCATATCCGATATGTATCGGCCGTGTTGGATTATTATATACCATTTTGGATTAGTTTCATGGAAGGTTTAGTAACAACTGTACTTGGATTTCTCTCTTCTCGAGCTAGAATACCATTGCAAGAGAATCACCAGATCGTGATTGGCCAGTTACAGTAACATACATACTTCCTTTTCCATCAGGAAAAGCAAGATTGAAAAGGAAGTATGTATGTTCTGTAACTGGCCATTTACGCTCTCGTGACTCTCTTGCAATGGTAATCTAGCTCTAGAAGAGAGAAATTCAAGTACAGTTGTTACTAAACCTTCTACGAAACTAATCCGAAATTGTATATAATAATTCAACACGGCCGATACCTATCGGATATGACAGATACCAAATCGATAAGGCCAATATAAATCCTAGCTATATGGCCAATACATATCGGATAGGACGATACCAATTCGCTAAGACCAAAACCAACCGATACGGCCCATACAAAAATGATAGATCGATACTAATCCGATACGGTCAATACTTATAAGTACCTACAGTCCAGGAGGTTGATCCGCTATAGTACACCCATGTACGATCAACGAAGTAACGATCCATTTCAATTTGGATGTGAAAATCTGTATCGTAAGACAAACTAAACATAATCAGTTCTATTTCACATGCTTAATTGCTAAGTATGGGAACGAATGGCTCAGAACACAACCCAAAATTCATTCTAGCATACATTAGTGTGAATCATCTACGTTCTGTACATATAGTGTAGTATATGTTCTTATCGTATCTAGTATCTGAAAGATGTAACAGAATCAAGATGAACTCACATAGATTACTGGTGTCCCACATTTGAGTGCTACACCAAGACTCACCGTGATGAGGTTAGTGATTTATTTAACCTAATATAGTAATCTTGTAATTTAAAGTTGGAAGAACGTGCAAGTAGCCTTATAGTTTCTGCCTCGCCAGTCGAATGGCTTAATTGCCAAGTATCGGAACGAATGGCTCAGAACACAACCCGAGATTCATTCTAGCATACATTAGTGAGTTCATCTTGATTCTGTTACGTCCTTCAGATACTAGATACGATAAGAACATATACTACACCATATGTACAGAACATAGATGATTTACACTAATGTATGCTAGAATGAATCTTGGCTTGTGTTCTGAGTCATCCGTTCTGATCAAGCATCTTCCTTCTCCTCTCCTCCACCATGGCTCTGAACAAATCTGCTCCTCCCTCTACTTCCCTTCTTCTTATTTGACTCTCTCAGCAATATATGACATCCAGCTCAAGTGTAGAGTCGGGGGAGAAGAAGTGGGCAGAAAGAGGAGGGAGAAGCAGTACAGCCGGCGGCATGACCCGGAGGAAGTACAGAGGTTTTCTTCAACAGCCGTAGGAGAACTATAAGGATATATCTTTTTAGCGACATATCATATTGCCAAAGACCCTTAATGTGACAATCATGTTACCGCGGTGTCGGAAGACTAACATGTCAAGCGAGATTCTAAGCCGTGTGTTTTGACATAATCCTCAAAACTCTTTCCTGCTATGTAATAATGCAAGATTACTACAGAGAAGGAAAGAGTTGGGAAGATTATATCACACGGCTTAAAAACTTATGACATGTTAGTCTTCCGACACCGCGGTAACATGATATTCATATGAAGGGTCTTTGACAAGATGACATGTCGCTAAAAAGATATATCCTTATAGTTCTCCTACGGCTGTTGAAGAAAACCTCTGTACTTCCTCCGGGTCATGCCGCCGGCTGTGCTGCTTCCCCTCCTCTTCCTGTCCACTTTTTCTTCCCCGACTCTACACTTGAGGTGGATGTCATATGTTGCTGAGAGAGTCAAATAAGAAGAAGGGAAGTAGAGTGAGAAGCAGATTTGTTCAGAGCCATGGTAGAGGACGAGGAGAAGGAAGATGCTTGATCAGAACGGACGTCTCAGAACACAAGCCAAGATTCATTCTAGCATACAATAGTGTGAATCATCTATGTTCTGTACATATGGTGTAGTATATGTTCTTATCGTATCTAGTATCTGAAGGACGTAACAGAATTAAGATGAACTCACTAATGTAATACTAAGACATCATCTACTACTATATAAGATATAGATAGGTTGTCGTATCATCATTGCCGAGGGATGAGGGTCGGAGGATAGTCAACTTTATCTAAGGCTACTTGCATAGTTTCTGCCTCGTCAGTCGAATGGCTGCAGGGACTATGTCCTGATCACCATTAGTGTGAATCATCTATGTTCTATACATATGGTGCAATACTTTTTCTGTTCACAAAAATATGCATAAACTAAATCAATATATAATGCACACCAATTATCCAAGAATCACATAGACCAAATATGCACATACGAATGGCTGCAGGGACTATGTCCTGATCACCATGTCGTATCGTAGATTAATGCAAATGGAGCTGGAGCTAAAATACAGAAACCAAAATACAAAATACAGAAACCAAAATACAAAATACAGAAACCAAAATACAAAATATAAAATTCAAAATAGGACCCTCTGTGAGAACGGATGGCTCAGAACACAACCAACCGGAGAGGATACTCTGAGAGATCCATCTGAGTAGGACGTATACTCTGAGAGATCACCTTTACAAGAATGATATCAGTAGTGGGATTGAGTGCTGGAGGGGATACTATCAGAGTATACGTCCTACTCAGATGGGTCTCTCACCGTTACTATTTTTTTCTGACAGCATGGTGGATGTGCTCCGTCAACAGAATCTGACTCCAAGCCAAAACTTTGCCCCGGAGCTCAAGTGGACATCCTTCGTATAGAGCTCGAGTGAGAGGTTCCTGACAGCATGGTGGTCTCCTTTGTCAAAGTATCCGTGCTCGTCCCACAACCAATGTGGGATGAGCACGGATACTTTGACAAATGAGACCACCATGCTGTCAGGAACCTCTCACTCGAGCTCTACACGAAGGATGTCCACTTGAGCTCCGGGACAAAGTTTTGGCTCGGAGCAAGAATCTGTTGACGGAGCACATCTACTATGCTGTCAGAAAAAATTAGTAACGGTGGAAGACCCATCTGAGTAGGACGTATTCTCTGATAATATCTCCTCCGGCACTCAATCCCACTACTGATATCATTTTTGTAATTGTGATCTATCAGAGTATACGTCATACTGAGATGGATCTAGTATTCTCTCTTGTTGGTTATCGTATCATCATTGCCGAGGGATGAGGGTCGGAGGACAGTACAAATAGTCTAATACAAAACAACTCAATATGTAGTCCAATACAAATAGTCTAATACAAAAACAACCCAATACAAATAGTCCAATACAAATAAGTACTAATAGCTAATGAGAACCACGCTGCTCACGCAAACGCTCAGTGATACGTTCACGCAACCACCTCAAAAAAGTGAGATTTTTGGCGCGAGGAGAGCTGTCGTCCATTGCAAGGATTGCATGAAGAGTCCTCTCGGTCTCACTAGCTACCGGTGCTGGATGAATAGAACTCCCGGTCTCACTAGCAACCGGTGCCACTTCCTCCTTAACTGTAGGAGGAGCCACCTCAGCATTCACTATTTTCCTCAAACGACGTGCCGCTCCTCGGGTCATGGGTGCCATCTGGTAAGATCGATAGTCACAAATAATATAATTGTAACAGAAGCAAGCTAACTAAAGGAACCATCATGTAATTTGAGTACATTTTCGAAAGCCGATAAAGTATAAAAAATTTGATTTTTTGCCAAGTATGAGAACGGATGGCTCAGAAGACAACCCAAGATTCATTCAAGCATACATTAGTGTGAATCATCTATGTTCTGTACATATGGTGTAGTATATGTTCTTATCGTATCTAGTATCTGAAGGACGTACGTAACAGAATCAAGATGAACTCACATAATGTAATACTAAGACATCATCTACTACTATATAAGATATAGTGATAGGTTGTCGTATCATCATTGCCGAGGGATGAGGGTCGGAAGACAGTCAACTTTATCTACGGCTACATAGTTTCTGCCTCGCCAGTCGAATGGCTGCAGGTAC
The DNA here is from genome assembly GCA_029216955.1 of Iris pallida. Taxonomy (NCBI): domain Eukaryota; kingdom Viridiplantae; phylum Streptophyta; class Magnoliopsida; order Asparagales; family Iridaceae; genus Iris; species Iris pallida. Next base: position 6,709,201 of record JANAVB010022597.1, read on the forward strand.
TATGTCCTGATCACCATGTCGTACCGTAGATCAAATGGAGCTGGAACTGGAGCCAAAATACAGTACTACTTCACCATGTCGTACCATTTTACTCTCTCCTTCTCCCCCCCTCCGGCGCTCTCACTCTCTCTGGCGCTCTCACACTACTAATCCCTATGTGTTTTAAGTGTGAGAACGGATGGCTCAGAACACAACCCAAGATTTATTCTAGCATACATTAGTGTGAATCATCTATATTCTGTATACATATCATGTAGTATATGTTAACCTTATCGTATCTAGTATCTGAAGGATGTACGTAACAGAATCAAGATGAACTCACTAATGTAATACTAAGACATCATCTACTACTATATAAGATATAGTGATAGGTCATCGTATCATCATTGCCGAGGGATGAGGGTCGGAGGACAGGCAACTTTATCTACGGTAACATAGTTTCTGCCTCGCCAGTCGAATGGCTGCAGGGAATATCCGTCACCATGTCGTACCGTAGATTAATGCAATTAATGGAGCTGGAAATATCCGTCGCTAAACGGTAACTAGTCCGTCGCTAACTGAGATTGTCACATACACATATGTATATCACAGCTAGATGTATAGATATATACATCTATACAGAAGCACACAACTGATAGAACTCGCACTGTCCTTGAGACAGTGAACATATACACCATGAATCCAAACCCCATATATATTCACATTTACTAATCCAAACACCACCAAACTAATGGAACACCCAATATGGATAACACATTATTTAGCTAATATATAAACTCAGATGAATTTGAGAAGCAAAGCCACCCGCCGCCCCCGACCAAAGCCCGCCGCCCCAAGCCCGCCGCCCAGTAGTTCGGTTGCATATATATATGAAGAGTGCTTATGGGTGTGCGTCGGTTGCAAATAGCCCCGACGCACCCGCCCCAAGCCAGCCGCCCAGCCCCCGACGCCGCCGCCCCAAGCCAGCCGCCCAGCCCCCAACCCAAGCCAGCCACCCAGCCCCCGACGCCGCCGCCCCAAGCCAGCCGCCTAGCCCCCAACCCAAGCCAGCCACCCAGCCCCCGACGCCCCCGCCCCAAGCCAGCCGCCTAGCCCCCGACCCAAGCCAGCCACCCAGTCCCCGACGCTCCAACCCCAAGCCCACTGCCCAGCCCGCCGCCCCAAGCCCACTCGCCTCCCAGACCCCGACGCCCCCGCCCCAAGCCCACCGCCCAGACCCCGACCCAAGCCAGCCGCCCAGCTCCCGACGCCCCAACCCCAAGCCAGCCTCCCAGACCCCGACGCCCCTGTCCAGCCCCCGACGCCCCAACCCCAAGCCCGCCTCCCAGACCCCGACGCCTCCACCCTAAGCCCACCGCCCAGCCCCCGACCCAAGCCAGCCGCCAAGCCACGGACGGCCCAGCCCCAATCGCGCCGCCCAGACCCTATAACCGAGAGAGAGAGAGAGAGAGAGAGAGGTCGAGAGAGAGAGAGAGAGAGGGGGTTACCTTCGAAAGAGAGAGAGGAGAGGACGCCGACGCCGACGAAGACACCGACGCCGATCACCGAAGCCGACACCGGCGAGAGAGAGAGAGAGAGAGAGAGAGAGAGTGGAGAGAGAGTGAATTTGGGGGGAATGCGAAAAGTTCCCCCCGCCGTTCCATTTAAAGTCTGGAACGTTTATTTAGCGATGGACGAGCGACTGGTAAAAAACCGTCGCCAATCGGTCGCCTTTTTGGATAAGTGTCGACTGCACATCCGTCGCTAAGGCGTCGAAAATATGTCCCGCCAATTTACTACACAATTCCCGCCAAAATAATCGACTGTGTAGCGACGACTAAAACTCCGTCGCTAAACACCGACACTCTAGCGACGGATGTGCGACCTTTCCTCCCCCTAAAATAAAAATAAAAATGACAAAGGATTGTAGTCGGTAAGCAGTCGCTGAGCGGCCACGAAACCGTCGCTAATACCGACGGAATAAGTCCGTCGCTAATAATCTGTCGCTAAATGAGTGTATTTTGGTAGTGCGAGGGGCTTAGTTGCTATTATAGCTTTGTGATAGATTCACTGTTAGAAATCTTGGCATGTATATATAATGGAGACTTATTATATATTTGAGAATTGGATATGGATATTGTATTTAGAAGCTGTTGATGTTTTAGATTTGTAGTTTATTAGACTTCTTTGATGTCTTATCGTGCTTTAGATTGTGTTTGAATATTCAATGTTACCATTTATACTTGTCCTCTATTTGGAGTGGAGATCTTTGACAGGTACATTATATCATTTTATGAGATAGATAGTTAGTGATCTAGACAATGTTCTACCGTCGATGCTACGATGTAGGGTGGATGTACCCACAGCCTCGTGCCCCTATTCTGGGTGCGGGTTGTGACAAAAGTACAACTAACAATGACATGTTTACTAAAATATTATTACTAATAAACAATAGTATAATATACACCTACATGTATATGTATATATATATATATATATATATATATATATATATATATACTAATAATATATCAATGTAAATATACTTTACATTGTACGTATATTACACATTCAATTGCCAGCTCCCTGACTCTTTGAAATACGAAGTGTCAATCTGATCCTTCATTTCTCGAGGAGGCAACAACTAACTCATCTATCTTCTCGGTTCTGTCGAGAAGTCAGAATGAATAGAGATGGAAAAGACAAGAGAGAAATTAACAGAAATTTTCGTACAGCGGGATTAATTTAATAGTATTTGCGGGAGAGGGGAGAAGTTTGGGAAAATTGTATAAAATGGGACATCGCGCCAAGTAAGATGGCGGTGGTGGCGACGTGGCGGTTGGAGGGGGAAGAGAATGGAGAGAGAAGGGAGTGAGAGAGGGAGACCGCCAACTATGTTGGCGGTGCGGTGGAGACCGCCATTTTGGTTGGCGGTGGCGTGGGGAGCCCGCCATGTGGTTTGGCGGTGGGGTGGGGGCCCGCCACCCCCTCGGAAGAAGAGAGAAGGGAGAGAGACAAGAGTGGGGGCCCGCCAATCCAAGGAGAGAGAGAGAGAGGAAAGAGGCTATAGAGAGAGGGAGAATTTGTCGGAGAGGCTAGAGGGAGAATTTGTGAAGAAGAGAGAGCGAGATTTGTCTCAGCAACGGTAACTGTCCTGGCAACGTTAACATCACCGCCAAGTAGGGTGGCGGTATTGGTTACGTTACCATTTATCCCTATAAAAACATATACATCTTCAACAATTGCAGTCACTCATTCACTCACTCTCCATTCACTAATTCACTCACTACCCGATAGTCTAAAAAATTCTCCCACTCCAGCAACATCAACTCATTCACTCACTCTCCATTCACTCATTCACTCACTCTCCACTAGTCCAACAAATTTCCCCACTCCAGCACCATCAACTTCTCTCCAGTAACAAATTCTCCCACTCCAGCAAGATTTTTTCTCCTCCAGCAGCAATAGTTTTTTCTTGATGGATCGCAGTCTAAGAATAATATGCTCGCATGGAGGTAATGTAAACGGTATAGAGTACGAAGGTGGAGAAACCCAAATTTTTTCTACTTATCCGAGTATTATTTTTGAAAATTTATGTAATCTTATTATCGAACGTTGTTCTATTAATTATGAATTTATTTTGAAATCTGTTTTTGGTTCTAGATGTTTTTTAATAGATGGCGACGAAGCATGGAATTTTGTTGTTGCGATTAATTCACAATCACGATATATAAATATATTTGTCATTCAAGTATCACAAGCATTTGATAATAGAAATAGTAAATATTTTTCTAATTACCAGCATGTTAGTCAGGGTGCTAGTTCTTCCCAATCCACTCTTCCAATTTTACAAGAAAATCAGTCATCTGATGAATGTGACCATAATGATGATGATGATACTGAAGATGACGATGACGATGGAAATAGTGATGATTTAATTGAAAATGTAGATCATGAGGTAGATGATATTGATAATGCAATTACTTCTGAATTATTTATCGAAAAAGAATTTTCTAGTCGTTCTAAATTTAGAAGTTTTATAAGTAATGTAGCAATTCGACACAATTTTAATTGTTCAGCCAATGTTATAAATAATGCTCATGGAATTATATATAATTGTGATCAACCGAATTGTAATTGGAGAGTATATGCCAAACCGATTGGATCTGATGAAATAGTTAAGATTGCTAAATTAGACAGTCGACACTCTTGTTTAGGTGGACTTACAACCGGACGTCATCGAAAAGCGTAATGTCTGTTGTTTACACGAGGGCATCCCCAACATTGCCTATAAAGCAAAAGTACCAGCATCTGTAAATATATGGACGAACTGTTAGCAAACAATTTATACTTATTTCTGACAGACACGTAGTACGTTAGAACTTACATTCATCCGTAGATGCCATTAGGGGCATATTTCTCACACTATAATTCTCCTTCCGACTATTCCAGCATGCAATTACACCATGGATTCTACTAATTGCATTGCCTGTACCGTAACTCATATAAGGTGGATCATCGGGAATTATTTGTCTCCTTCCAAGTTGACGGAGAACACGGTCAGCCGGATGGTACATGGTGTACCGATCGTATATAATATATGATCTATGCAAACTAAGATCATATGCCAAACCCTTCAAGTCTGGATCATCATCTCCAAATGTATAGGGAATCCATACAACCTATTTAATGACAATCTATCAAAAAGTCTAGTAATGGCATAAGTTAAATGAATTAAACAGGTAAATAATTAATTACCTCATGATGTTCCAGTATGTCAAATTGAGAACGATATAGTGATACAGCCTTATACTGACAATGTTGTTGATCCACTACATCTATGGTCCATCATAAAGCAACTGGATAGACTCCAACATCACTCATAATGCTAGTGACGGGTCTACCAATATAGAAATGCTCGTACGACCAAACCTGTGATTCAAAAAACAGCCACAAATGTATAGTATGATACCAAAGCTCTAATTAATCTATATTTAAGGACTTAATGTTTACCTGAAGCAGTGATATACATCCACAAATATTGGTATTAGGTTTTGAAAATACATAATCCGTCAAACATCCGTATAAATGTGCTAAAGTGGCAGCACCCCAGGCATGTCGAGTGGGTTCCTTCAAATTATCCATAAATTGAAGAAGTCGCACATTTATTTGATTTCCCGATGCATCTGGAAACAGAACTGCACCACATAAACAGAGCAAATATGCTCTAGTGCAACTAATCACCTGTAAATATTTTATTTCTTATAAATATTAATATTAAAATAAATTAAATCATGAATTAATTTTACTTTAAAATACATACCTGTGATTCATCTACAACTACCTCGCCGTCAATTGTGCGATCTAGATCCATAAAGTTGTCGCGCAACCATGTTATCTTCACATAACTGGCATTTCCCATATCAGATGGAGGCATAATACCTAAATAACGTCGGATTAGACTAGCTGGAGTCTGTTGCGGGTCAAAATATATAGGGTCTCCTGTAATAGGTAACCCTAATATATTTGCCACATCCCATAACGTGATAGTCATCTCGCCAACAGGTAGTTGAAATGTGTTTCGTTCGGGCCACCATCGCTCAACAAGACTTAAAATTAGATGCACATCATGTGTTAAAAATTTAATCTCATCTAAATAATGGAACCCAAATGAGCGCACCAAAGCCTTCTGTGCGCTGTTTAACTCCCATGTGCTATAGTTTCTCTCAGTCCGCCAATTTTAGTGTTCCCGCGTTCGTAATTTAAGACTATGATCATATAACTGCAAATAAAATATTTAAATTATGTTACAACTACGTTCATATGAAATATTACTTACTAGCAAGTTAAACATTTTCAAATATATCTTTTAATTAAATATTTACCTTTCCATGAAATATCTGTGTAGATATGTGATTTACCCGTTCCTGTCTGATTTTGTCAGTCGTTGGTCCACCCGGGATGCGTCCGTCGTTTTGATTAGCCATCTTAAAAAATAATAAAAAATCTACAAATATATCAAACATATTTATTACAAAATATTAACAAGAACTAAGAGGATAAGTTGTTTGCTTACACAAAGAAAATGAGGTCCTGTTTGCAAAAAGAAGGTTGGTTACACAGAGGAGGAGAAATATTTGGAAGGGAAGAAACTCTCTGGAGTGAAGTGAGAAGGAAGAATGTGCTTGCTGGAGTGAAGTGAGGAGAAGGAAGAAGAAGAAACTTATAGAGATGGAATGGTCTCCAACAATATGTACAGTCTACGAACAACACGGTCTCCAAAACTCTGTACAGTCTACGAAGAACACGGTCTCCCAACATATTTGGGTCTAGCCTCCCTCTCCGTTCCCCCCTCTCTCACGAAATCCAAATACCCCCCCTCTCTCTCCTCCCACTCACTGTGTCAGCCTCCTCTTTAACAGGGTGGCGGTACCCCCCCTCTCTCTTCACCACGTCACCTCCTCCCTCTCTCTCCTCTCTCCTCTCCCGCTCTTCTCTCTCTCCCTTCTCTTTTCTCCCTATGCGGCCCACGCCACCGCCAACTAACATGGCGGTCTCCCGCATGCCACCGCCAACCAACATGGCGGTCTCCCCCCACCGCCAACACAGTTGGCGGTCTCCCTCTCCCTCTCTTCCTTCTCTCTCTATTCTCTCCCCCTCCAACAGCCACGTCGCCACCACCGCCATCTTACTTGGCGCGATGTCCCGTTGTTTACAATTTTGCCAAACTCCTCCCCTCTTCCGCGAATACTGTTAAATTAATCCCGTTGTACGAAAATTTCTGAGAAATTAATTGAAGAGGACGAGAGAAGAGAGGGAATGAGTGAGGGCTGAAAAGAAACTCTAGAGAGAGAAAAGCTTTCTCCCGAAAATAAAAAGGAAAAAAAAGAATAAATAAGGAGAAAAATTAAGAGGATGAGAAAATGAAGAGGTCAGAGAAGAAGATCAAGAGGAAGGAGGTGAGGAGTTCACCGAGATGTGGCATCGACACTGCTCGGTGGCATTTGGGTTGGCACGAAGCTGAGGAGTCAAGGTCTTAGCGGGAGGCGCAAGCAACCCCAGAGTTTGAGTCAAGGCGGTAGGGTTCAACACCTTGCTAGATCTTGAGCAATAGCGGGTTGCCATGCATTAGAGACGCAGTAGTCCGACTCGACTAGGTGGTGGTCGTGGTTGTTAGAGGACGGGATCTTGAGGGATAGTCGAAGTCGGTAAGCGGCATCGATGTTTGGGTGATGTCGGGGTCATTGATGAGGGTAAAATATGGTAATGATGATGATGGAGGCGGTGGTGTTGGTCGGATTGGGTAGTAGGGTGGTGCATGGGCTGAGGCGACGGTTGTGAGGGATGGCTGGAGTAGTACGGTGAAAAGGTGGGGTAGGTGACTCATGCATTGTCTGTTGGAGTGGGGTGGCCAGAGGTAGTGTCTGTGGTGGTGTGTTATGGCTGATCGGTGGTGGTGTTGTGATGTAGATCGGGGCGATGTGGTGATCTCGACAGGAAGGATAGGGTTGTTCCGACGGTAGGGTGGCTTGAGATGGGTGTGGCCAGATCTGATACGAGAAAGAGGAGCATGGGTCAGGGGATGTTGCTGAGGGGAGGAAGTCGTGGCAGGCGTAGCGATGGATGGGATTGACAGAGAAGAGAAATAGAGGAGGTAGATATAGGCAGAGCTTGCCGGAGCTCGGCCAGTTACGGTGGTCCGACGAACTGACGAGGCTGAGCTTAGTGAACAATAGAAAAAATTGTAGTAGGAAATTTGTTGTATTACAATTTTGGGGAGTCCCTAATATTTAAATAGTAAAAAATAGAGTACTCTCCAAGCCATAGTAGCACCAATGTAAGATGTAATAGATCTAGGGATGATTAGCGAAAAGCTACCACTAACTAACTAACAACTAATCCAATAATTAGTAACTAATCAAATAATTTAGACTAGCCAATTATTAGTCATTACAAAGGTCCACAATCCAAGCCCAAGGCTTGGTAGGCTCACAAGGAATAAAATAAATCTGAGAATAAAATTAATTAATTAAATAAAAATAAACATAATTAGAATTAAATTCATAATAATTCAGAAAATAATTTTTATAAATTTCTAGAAATTATAACATTGATTTCCAAAAGTAGAATTTCAGATTTAAACAAAGAATTTTATAACAAAAAATTAGCTCTAAATTTCAAAAAATTGAAATTCGAAATCTAGGTAGTTACAAGTCTACCCATCTTAAAAAAATTTCGTCCTTGAAATTTAATTAACATGATCAAATAGAATGAAAATTCAAATTTGATCAAAGATAGTATAGAAATCTAAATATAAATATTAATATAATTTAAATTACTTGAGCGCGAGCAAATACAGGAAGTATGCAGTTTGGCACGAGTAAGATTAATCAAATAAATTTTTTTAGGAATGATATGGTTTGGCACAATCAAATTCTAATCATGATTAAGGCATGACCAAATCGTTTTAGGCACGATTGGAATAATCAAATATGGTTATCAATAAAATTATTCATGCAAGATCAAACCAATTTGGCATGATGAAAATTATTATCGAAAAATATTTTAGGCACAATCAAGAATGGATTCGAAATCAAAATCATAAGCACGACGAAATAAATCCAATCTCTTAGGCACGATATAGAATTGAAATCGTCTAGATCAAAATCATTAGTTATGATCAAATTAAAATCTAAGCACAGAATGGTTAAGGTACGATCAACTCAGTCTCAAAATTATATGGACATGATTAAAGATCAGAATTTAGGCACGATTTAAGAACAAGATCAATGTATGAAATCAAAGTCACCTAGTTATGTAAAGTCATATAGGCATGACTAATAATTGGCATATTCAAGAATAGGGTCATGTCTAAGATTGCATTTAGTCAGATAGGACCTAAATATAATTAAGTACGGAATCAGGATTTAGGCATGATTAGAATTAAATCATATTGGCGTGATCGAAGAATAGAACCTGGACACGATTAAGAGTGAACTTATAGTATAGCTGCGATCAAATGGAGTATAAATTTAGGTACGATAAGTAGAATCTAAATCACAAGGTCATGACTAAAATTATAATTTAGGCATGATTTGGAATGAATCTAGTCAAAAATAAAATTTAGATGTGATTAAGAATATAATCAAGAGCGTATAGTCACGATCAGAACGAAATTGATTTTTACTAACGATGAATTCAAAGGTGATTACAAGAATAGAAAAATCAAATCTCTACTATAGAAAAAGTCAAGCAATGATTACAAGCTACGATATCCATAAAAATCAAACTTTTCTACAACTAATTTAATGTATTTATGACCATTATTCGAATGATATTACTACTTTACAATCATATTTCTATTTATAAATTCTCAATCATTCGTAATCCATTATCAACATAGTCTTAAAGTTCAAATTCCACTACCGTATTCTGAATTGAAACTGTCACTCGTTTATGTAATCTTTCATCATGGTTCAAATTCAGTCTTCTCAATTTATTCACCACTATATTCAAAATTTATTCCTCTATATCCATCAACCTGTCTTGTCTCTTAATTCGGTACCTCCCTGAAAGTTGGCAATTAGTAATATTAGTTCTTGTATTCCAAAATTTAAAATTATGTGTTGTATCAGTTCTCAGTCCTTCATCGCATATTCATATATTTGGGTTCTTCAAGTCAATATTTTAACCCCAATTAAATATCTAAGAATTTGTAGGCTCAATTATTTATTAACTATTATTTTTCTTTTTTTGAATTCTTTCACCTTCTATTTTTATATGATAATAATCCGTACTAGAAATAATTCCTTAAACATAACCATTTCAAAATTTCAATGATGCTACTGTCCTCTTGATTTTGCTTCCATTTTCAGTTACATATTTTCTCCGTCAATTTTAACTCATTGTCCAAAGTATCATAATCAGTCTAAAATGTATTACTACCATAATATAACTGATTCCTTCAAATCTCCAGTGTCCCGTGTTTCATTCTTTCCTGTTCCTCAAAATTTATGGAATAGCGTGATTTGGCACGATTATGAATAGCATTAAAATATAGTCAAAATCATTTAGGTATAATCAATATGGTATGATTTCAAATCATTAGGCAAAGTTGGAGATGGATTTGAAATCATAATTCCAAATCGTATAGACATAAAAAGGATAAAATCTAATTTTCGGCACGAGCTACTCACAACTAAAAGGATCAAATCGTTTAGATCAAAATCATTATCAAGTCAAAATGATCAAAATTTTAGTGTAGAATGATAGGCACGATCGAAGTCAGAATCAAAGTCATATAGGTGTGATCAAAGATCAAAGCTTAAGCACGATTAAGGATAGATTCAAATATGGTCAATAGAATCTAAATTTTCTAGACATGACTAGAAAGTTTATGCACGATCAAAATAAGGTCGTCACAAAGCAAAGTCGTCTAAGCATGGCCAAGATTTAAATTTTTTGGCACGATAGAGTCATGATTTAGATCTAGCCATGATTAAGATATGATCAAAGCCTAGTCATGAGTAATAATAGAAATAAAATCTAAGCACAATCAGAATTAAAATAATTCGAGTATGAACAAGAATCAAAATTTGGCTTAATTAAGATTATAATCAAATAGAGTCAAAATTTAGTAATTAAAAAAATCAACATATGGTTTCAACGTAAAGAACTAAAAGGTAGGATTTGTAGAGGGAAGGTCTAGGTAATCAACATAATCTACTAACACCTACCATAGAACTAATGCTACAAAGGTACTGTACTATGAGTTTGTCATGACCCGCACCCGCTTTTCGGGATGCGAGTGTGTGCGCAAGCCAGCTACGTATCAAGCGGACTCTAGCCCAACTCTAATACGTATACGCTGTCCAGAAAAGGACATCACGTCTAATATGGTAAGTTAAACTATATCTCAATCCACAAAAATAATATAAAACACGAATGAACATTATGATTCATGGTCTATAGCCCACTAGCATATATGTTCGATTAGACTCCAAAGAAATAACATGAGTCTATAAAGCTAGGCTAACAAACAGAGTGTAAATAACGAATATGAATATGTAATCACGAAAGATACCTGAGTCTGAAGTAATCAACTACCATCATGATCAGCTAACTAATTCCGTGCAATCAACTACCTGAAGAGATCATCAGGTCCTCAGGGGACTAGCAAGAGATATAAAATATGCCTATCTAACAGTTTATCATGTATGAAGAAAATCCAGGATATAAGCAGGAAAAGACCTAAGCAATACCGATACACGAATATGTGAACAACAATGCATAAATGAACTGCTGGAAGAAAAATAGATGAACACATGACAAGAGATCAATTGATAATCAAACCCTCGCCCTTAGCTTGGACTCGCAGGTTTGGACAAATAACTAACTCTTGCCCCTAGTATGGACTCGCAGGTTAGCTTCAAGCAATCTATCGAATAATCAAAACCTCGCCCCTAGTGTGGACTTGCAGGTTTGAACAAATAACTAACCCTCGCCCCTAGTGTAGCCTCGCAGGTTAGTTCAAACAATCAACCCTCGACCCTAGTGTGCACTCGCAGGTTGAGAATAAACAAAAATGGGAATAGTAGTTCAGTTATGATGCACTCGTCCTACGACAAGATACGACTCTATCAAGGTACATTTAAGAAGAAATCCGGTATGAACTATGATATCAAACCCTGAACAATGATGACATAAATGAGGCAACTAAACTAATATGCATGATCTGAAGGAACACATGTCACCAATCAACGAAAGAAACTAGTAATGACATGTAACAAAGAAGAAGAATATAAGCATATAAATAAACTGTAAAGAAAGGTAAGGTATACTTGCCTGGTGGTAGTACGTAGAACCAACACTATCCAGTCAATCAAGGAGCCACAAAAGTTAAACTCTCAATCCAGGGGCTGAAACAAATGTTATCAATGTGTTCAGAATAGTCAAATTAGCTACGATAGCTTATCCATAAGTCAAATTCTGGACACAGGAACAAAATGGTAATTTTGGGCCAAAAATGATGTCCGCTATTTGACCCATTTTGTACCGAAAAGCGTGTCAACATCTACGATCTCTAAATTCATCAAACTATATATCTACGAGATGTTTTGATGATACGATCCCAACTGTATGTCCAAAGTTAGATTTTGGTAGGCCATGCACAAATTTGTCAGTTGGATCGGGTCGCAGGCCCGCCAAAATAGCATTTCGATCGACTTTCTCATAATCGGACCAAACTTGGCATAAGGACCAGAAAAAACGAACTGTTGGCACAATTTTTGTCTAGAGATATTGAACGTGCACAAAGTAATGGGGTCGCCGATACGGGGTATCTCGACGGATAAGCATCGATTTCGTCACGCACACACAGAGAAATCGAGTTTCGTCGAATCCCATACGTCCGCTACAACCGTATGCATCTTTTGATACTCACGGGTCACGACCAAGTCGTCCGGTTTGTCGGGACATACTCCGTATCGGGAAAATCATAACTTTTTCAAAACAGTTTTCAAAGGCTTTCCTGATTTTACAATTGATTTCTCTTGATGTATAAAAGATGTATCCATAACCTAAAAACATCATTTAGAATCCATATAGGTTGTCATTGAACCTGTTCAGGTAGTTTTCTAAATGAGCCGATGGATCGACGATTTGTCGCCTTCCAAAACAGGGTCGGGGACTAAATATTCTGTTTTCGTTTGAAAACAGTTTTTCACCAATGTTGGCATTAATTTATCGAGTACCTAGGTTTGTAACTTAAACTATCTGAAGGGGTTAGAGTCCTATAGGTTGTGGTTACAAAGAAACTAACAAGTTCAGGATTTAATGGCAAGATGAGGGAGAAAAATACCTGCGAAGTTGGGCTCTCGACGGTAGTTACTGCTGTACAGTTGCGGCCTCTGTGCGGCCGCTGTTCTCCAGCGATCGCCGGCCTTCGTTATAGCCAGTGCAGGGGATAGGGACGGCGCACAGGTGGCAGGGAAGTGTGTGGGGTTCCTAAGGGGTGGGTTAGGTTATGTGATTAGAGATTTGAGATAATCCCCGCTCTCTCGTTATACATTAGTAGGGGGTCGGTTTGCTCGGTTTGGGGGAGGGGATGATTCAAATTTAAAATCGATTTGATTCAGTTTCTAAATAGCATATGTAGTAATCTTGTAGAGAATCAAGTAGTGATTGCATGGGAATTTGTTTGAACAATTCGGTGGAGTTTCGAAAGGGTTTTGAAAATCCTTCCTTTCATACAGCGGCCTCGGGTTGGGTTCCCTATGTTTGGAAGATGAACGGTGTTCATCACAATGTTTTTTTCCTTTTTTCTTTAGTTAT